>JAAVTI010000536.1:0-61494 GCA_011947335.1 Phytophthora constricta | reverse complement strand
CTCGAACGCCTTGCGTTGTGGGAGCCCTTGCTCGACCACCTTCTTCTGCGCGAGCTGCCTCAGCTCTAACGCCTTGCGTTGTGGGAGCCCTTGCTCGACCACTCGTCTTGGCTGCAGTGATTATATCACTTCCTCCCGCACCTATAGAGGCGCCCGGCGCCACCAAATGCGAAAATTGGGGCGTAGCACCACCGTGTTGCTCGAGCGAGCCGGCGAAGTGTCGCTCACTCCGGGGCACGCGGTGCTCGTGGACAAACCCGTCACGGGAAGAGGAGGGGACATGACCCGCCTGTACTCGATCCGAGAGGGGTTTGTGGCTGGCACCGATGGTGCGACTACGCCAGTCGATCCAGGGCTCGTGCTTCATAAGCCACGGCATGCCGAGGATCAGGTCGTACCGCTCGTCCATATCGAGGACAATGAACGGTTCGACCGAGTTGAAATCGTCAAATTTGACCGTCAAAGGAAGGAGTACCTTTCGTGTCGATACGATCGACCCAGTCGCTAGGCGAACAGACACATCTTCATTACGCTTAGAGTCGTCTACAGCTCTATCGTAGAGTGTCTTGTTCCTAGCCACACTGGCCTTCGTCGCGAAGTTATACGACGCGCCGCAGTCGATAAGGACAGTCATGGGCTCCTCATACCCTTTGACGCTGGCGGTGACCACCACGAGATTAGATCTCGCCGAGGCCACTGAGAGACACAGGAGTGTCGTCTCTGGGGCTGTCTCCCCTGGGGAGGGAGGTGGTATAACCACCATCCTCGTAGAGGGACAAACCTCCCAGCAGGGCGCCCCGCGCCTACTGGGAGTCGTCGTTTTCCGACGACGCAAACTCTAGCCGGTAGGGAGTCGGCGAAGCCGTACCCATCTTGCCGCGTCGGCCGCGCCATGGGTTCGTCGGACAATCCCGACGGAAATGCCCCAACTCGTTGCAGCCGAAGCATCTGCCGCTGGCACGCTGCTTTCGCAGAGGCCGAACCGACTCGGCCGAAGATATCTCCATAGGAGTAGGTCCTTCAGCTGCTTCCGACCGCCCTGCGGCACCTTGTGCGGAACGCACGCAATGGTCTTCCAACATGGCGATATGCACAGCCTCGTTGAACGTATTTGGCTGACGCCGAAAGAGTTCCGTCCTTACAGGACCTGGGCGGACCCGTCCATGAAGACCGTCACCTTGACGTCCTCAGAGAGTGGGGCCCCGCCATGGCCGCCTCCAGATTCTGGAGTTGCATGGTGTAGTCTTGCAAAGACCTCTTTCCTTGCGTGCACCGCAGAAACTGCGAACGGAAACGATATGCCACATTGGCAAGTAGGAAGTTCGAACGCAGTTCTTGCTCCATGAACTTCCACGAGGTGAAGTACCCTGGAGTCGCCGTTTCACGGGCCATGGCCCACGCGCGTGCTCGGCCTCCGAGATGGGAAAGCGCGAACGCGACCTGCGATCTTATCTCGTAAATTTGGCCAGCGCTTAGCGCTATTTCGATCTCCTGATCCAAAAGACCAGGCTGTCCGATTCGTTGCCGTCGAACTTGGGGACGGTCATCTTAACTGGTTTGGTCGTGCCGGGTCGCGTAGCGAACGCGCCCGATCCAGTCGCGGCAGCTTGAAGAGCGGCGTGGGCAGCGCCCTGCGCTTCCGACCGCATCGCGGTTCGTGCTGCCTCCTGCGCGGCAGCACTTACATGGGCGATGAGCGACGACTCGTATTTGTCGAAGCGTTCTACGCGCGCTATTTGCTGCTCCGCAGACAATGAGGGGAATCCAGCGAAAGCTGAGTCTCCCAGGAGGCTCATCATCTTCTCCAGCGTGGCCCAGTGGGCATCCGAGAGGTGAGGGAAGTCCTGGCGGGACTGCAGCCAATTCGTCGCGTCTTCCATTCTCAAAGAGAACTTGATTGTTGCAACAATCCGCGTCGGTCGCGGGATTGACTACAAGTGCTACCAGGTGTGACGGGGGTCACACGCACAATAGCGTTGAGGAAGCGGTAGCTTCTAGCCTTGACAGACGCCACGCGTCTCTGTCCTGAAGTAGTGTAGGGCCCTGCCTTCACTGTCGTGTGGGGTACCGAGTACCGAACGACTTGCGAACTTCGTTGCTAAAGCTAAACTGTTTCATTGTATGCTTTTTAGTTCCCTACTGTAAACTACGTTGATACTAGACCGTCTTCTAATGACCTTAATCCGAATGAGTGGCCCTGGCTTATCGTACTGACTTAAGTTGCCGAAACACCGTACTTAACCTCGGAGCCGTACTTAAGCTGATAAGTGTGGACCACACCATAGTGAAGTGGCACACCTCCGAGGATCCGGTTGCCGGATCAGAATCCGTCACCCCGAACATCGAAAGGAAATCGGCCTCCACGTGGCCCCGTTACAGATAGGATTACGTTCTCGTTACCCATGGTTAAATCTAATAGTTCGGGGACTGGAAGGACTTGCGAGTATAGAGATTTGAGTAATAGTCTGGGAAGGCACTGATGGAGTTGCTAGGTCAAATATGGTCCATAGACCTGAAAGTGTTAATCCTGGATATGTACTATCCAGAGATGTTGAATAATACTCGCTCCAGGTCGGTCCTCATCCTTACGCGGGATGTCCAGACGTATAGCTCTAAAAAAAAACGCCAATCCTGAACGTACCGGATAGTGCGTCCCGCCTGATTTGACTAACACGAAGTGACACAAGCCCAAAAATCCCGGATCAAGCTCAATAATCCTGGCTTAATGTCCAAATGTCACGAATCAACTACCAACTATATAGAAATCCTGCATGTGGTGTAATCCAAACGTGAATAAACCCGAATCAAGCTTTAAGACCCAAGATTCGAAAATCCAAATGGGCAAACTCCTGGATCCAGGCAACTTACCCTGGATTCAAAGCCGAGAGGTGCGCCTCAGTGCTACACTGAGTTGATGCATTGACGCATCCCTGGATTCCCTGGATTCTAGGCAGAAATGGCCCAAATCCCTGAAACAGAGTGCAAATCGTGACGAGTCGGCCAATATATTTCTAGATCTCTGCCCTAGGCTCGCCGTTGCGTGTACCCAGATTCGCCCCATAGTAAAACCAAGTGTAAGTCAGTGGCGTCAATTGAGGTGGTCCACACCACAGGAAGAACATGAAAGTAGTACGCTAGGGTTAAAATTAAACAAAGTTTGATTTACTTTGAACCGTTTAAGTGGTACAGAGTCTGTTTTCCATTTGTGGATCGCGTGCAGCCGCAAAGTGTCGACGTGGGGATCCGACCTGTTGTCACCCCCGTCAAGTTAGGTTGAGTCCAGGACGTCTCTGTCCCAGGAGTAACCCCGCCTATTTTATATACTAGTTGTCGGGTGCGAGGTTGTTCATTTCATATACTGGAGTTTGAGACGGCGCGACACCTCGAGCCGTCAACGAAGAATGCTGTGTCAGAAGAAGTCCAAAGTGGTGATCTTGCGAGTGAAGTTTCCTCTTCGTAGAGTGGTGTGCGTTGTGTTGTGAGTGTTTGGGGTTTGTCCGTTACCCCTATAAAGAAAAGGGGCCCTGCATATTGTGACGTTAAGAATTCTGTATTTGCTGTGTGGAGCACTTGGAGCGCGGATCTTGGATATCAAGTGTCTGAGCCTGGAGTTTCGGAAAGTTTTCTTAGATTCAGACCTGGTTTCTGGTTGGAGAAGCAAGAGCTCACTCAATTGGATAAATCAACAGTGGTGGACGGTTCCCCGTGGTTAATCGGATCAAGGTAGGTACACCTCCGTCTGAACCTGAATCGTTTCTCAGTGAGGTATATTGTTGTCACTTAACTGTCTATAGCTAACGACATCCTATGTCCGTACTAGCATTCGCCTCTAGATCGTCTGCTGTCGTCGCTCTACCCGATCCGAGGACAAGGTGAGCATAATCATCCCTGAACTTACAGCTGGGAGGCATCGGATCCCGAATATCACTCGTCTAATTTGCACTAGAGCCAGTGTCCTACGTCGCCGGCGGCGTAAGATATTACAAAAGACCAGCGAGACACAGTCGCAACTTGCTGTGAAGTCTCTTGTTGAGTACTTGTGCGTGTGTTCATCGCGATGTTCGCAAGCGTGTCAGTCATTTTATTGTATGCTAGAAGGTGGTGTTGCCACGTTAACACCAAAAGTTTATCCGCAATGCGGCGGCTTTGCCTGATTAACTATCGGAGGTGTGAGGCATTCGGCTGCCTCCTTGCTCGATGTTGTCGTACAATCATCTCGCTGTTTGCAAGCAGATGTAGTGGTGAGCAACCCCGTTGCTTGCACGCCTTAAGCCCCATTAGTAGGTCCATCGTTTCCGCCACATTTTTGGTTGTTGTTATTGCCGAGTATGACATACTGACATACTGATCATCGAGCAGACCTGTAATTCCGCAGTTGAGTGTCCAACGCGGACCAATACCGCACCCCCACCCCAGGGTTACCCGTAAACCTCCGTAAAAAAGGAGGTATATGCGCCTACAACGAGGTGGGGCCATAGAGATACCTGGCAAGTCGGCTGTCAGTGCCCGTCGAAAAACCTTTACAGACATTCTTATGGCAACTTGGCCTGCCCCCGCTTGGGGGTGAAGGTGCATAGTGTCATACCTGTGACTGAGACGTGTAGCTAGTATTGAGCAGCGGTTTTCTTCCTACGCATCATTAAGCGGAGCGAAGAACGCCACCCGCCATCTCCACGCGGCATGAAAGTATAGCGCACCTCCAATCCGCCAGCAACTCTCGGCGATTTTAGTGATGCGCTCCGACAGCATATCTTCAACTTCCTGCAAAATGAATGGTAACACCTCCTGCGCTAGCACCCATATCTGCGGAGCAGCCGGAGGCAGTTCAAGTCTAAATACAGTTTGCTCTATCTTTTCGTCAGGTATCCTCTTACTCGCCATTTTTGCAAGAATATCTTACGAAGCGATATCGCAGCCGGGCACGTCCAGAATATATGGTGCATTTCCACCCAAGAGATCCGCGCACAGCGCAGGTGTGGGCATCCCACTCGTTCTTGGGTCATGTCATACAGATAGAAAGCCTGGGTTTTGAGTAGGAAAAGTATTTGTTAGCCCCACGCCTCTAAGCCCACCACTCTGCGGATGCGGTCCCATTCAAGTCCGTCTATACCCTTCGCTGCCGCCGCGCTTTACAGCGTCCACTTTCCCGCTCTGGTCGAGACTTGCTGGGTCCTTTGCGACGGGATGCCGACGCGATTCGCTGTTTGTATTGCTTACGTGATTGTTTCCACCATCGATGTCCCACCCATAAACAGACCAGCCGACTAAGCTACGGATGCGGATGTACGTACTTCACGCAGAACTCCGACTGAATGTGCTCGAACCTGACTCCTAGATCTAGAATCTCCTAGGCCAGGGCGTCGTTTGGTTCAGGTGTATCTGAATTAGGGCCGCTATGCACCTTGGACGAAAAAGGTTCACCTATTCGTCTCAGTACAAACGCTCGCGTGAACGAAACAGCGGCAAATTGTTGAGGCGGTACAAAACATGGAAGAAGGAGTCTATGTTAGTAAACTTTCAAGGTCATCGATCGGAGCTGGAACTATTTGGGGGAACCCTTATTGAATGTGGGAGTGCCAGCGGAGTTTTCGAGCCCTCTCGCTGTTGGTGTATTAATTTAGGGGCTTTATCTTCGGCTACCCTTACATGTTTGATGTGGTTGACTTCGGGCTAGGCCTTGCTTCTATAGCAAGGCTCTGCGATAGGTTTTTGGCGTTGTGGCCCCTTGGGTATGGCTTTAATGCCATCTCCAGGTAACGTATCCTCCTAGCTTCGCTTACTTCTTTCTACTAGTGTGCTTACACCGCGATATTGTTATACAGCCCCCCATCTGGGATAGGACGTATATATAGGGCTATCGGCCAATCCTGTTTTTGATTTGGCATGGCTCGGTAGAGGAAGGGCTTATTGAGTTGCTCGTGTTGACAACCAATATCTTCTCATGCTGGGCATATATTTACTTATATTGTAGCTGGTCTACGCAAACGTGTACTGTTGTTTTGCTGCTTCGCTGACGTAAAGGTGCATTTTATACGGCGACGTGGGGTCGGTGGTCTGTCTGGCCGCGTGAGCTGGTCGGACTAGGGTTGGCATTTCGCTAACCTGTGGCGCAAGTGGCGCTGGTGTCGGCGGCCAGGTGGCATCTCGTCTGACCCAGATCTTGCTAAGTAATTGCACGGTGTGAGTGTCAGTACTATATGGATGCTCGTGACTGTGTCGTTTGGCTTTTCCACCAGGAGAAGTGACTACGTGTCAATAGATGATAGCTCGGCGGATGCAGCAGCCGGCAACATGTAGGTGTCGGGTGGCTTGAGTGACTCTTCGACGTTAGGCACGATATCTGCCATGATTGGCGTCAGAATACTGTCCCCCAGCCTTAACCGCAGATTTTGTCCAGAACCAAGGAAGCATTTGAGATCAAAAAAGATGATTGTTTCTACTACGCTATTTACGTTAGCTTGGTCGGACGAAGCTATTTGACGCGATCTTGCATGCGAATCATTGGGCGGTGTCGGATGTTTTGATCCAGTAACATGATGGCTTCATTCAACCTGTGCGATTCACCGGAAGGGTTCTGAGCGAGTATGAAGTCAAGTATCACGTCGCCGAGAAAGAAGTCGTTGCGCTACTCCGTGTTCTTAGTGCGTCAGACCCTTAATCTCAAACTGCCGCCTGGTACTTTATACCAGGTACAGTGTCCTAAGTTGGCTACTCCGATTCAAGTCTTTGGATGGTCGATGTTTGTAGGGGGCGGCAATACTATCACCATGGTCCATGGAAGTGCATAAGGTGGATCGTGACCAGGATGGCTTTGCGGTAATCCTGGGTGCAGGTATCACACCAAGAGAATACCTGGACCAAGTTGCAGAAGCATTGATTCCTGCCAAGGGGCGAATCAAGCCACCCCTCCAATTAGTTTGGAGATGCTGGAGGATGATTACCAAGGATTCGCCATGAGTTTCGTTGGAGCTGCCAAGACCTCAACGCGCCAAGGAAGTTGTGGCTGTGTCTTGTGCGAAAAACCTGGATGGGAAGTAAACTGTAGATTACAGCACGTACAGACCTGCAGTTTGTGCGAGATTTGGTGTAAGTGTTACTGGAGCGCCGAGCGCAAGGTGAAAAACAGGTCGAGCTTCTTTGTCGCGGCCTGGGTTTGGCTTTGGCGCTTCCTCTAAAAGTTCATTCGCAGCACTACCAGCGGTTCGGACTTAATGTTCAAGCCATTTGCAAAGCATGTTGCCGCTTCACAGGTTATTGCTTCAATTCACCAGGCAAAGTTGGTGATTTGATCGCGTACAAGAAGCGAACGCTCAGCAAGGACATCATGGAGCTACCGGCCGGTTTATTTATCGTTGGCGACAATGCGTATCCATTATCGGACTCGCTGCTTGTGCCCTTCGTCAAGTTGAAGCTGAAGAGCAGGAAGCACTCGGACTACATTTTTTCCTGAGCCAACTGCGCATTCGAAGCGAAGTGTCTTTTGGTTTGCTGGTGAACAAGTGGCAATTTTTCAGCGCCCACTTCATGTTAACTACATGAACGTCGGCAAGGTGATCAAGTCGTGTATGGAACCTCATAACTTCTGCATTAACGAACGACTCAAGAATAAAGATGCAATCACCAGCCTTAGCACGGTATCACGCATTGCCCGAGAGCTGGCACCAGCCGACTGATAATTTTGAAGAAGCATCCGACTTGCATCACGATGCGCGTAGCCGAATTTTTGCAAGGAGTACCAGGAATTTCCAGTATAGCGTTGAAATAGAGCACCCTTCACTATCAAGAGGTCAATAATTTTGATGATCGGCTATAGGAAATTTATCACCCGCTTGCCGTCCTTCCAAAATCTTGCGTCGTTCACAATCGCGTTCACCTTACCAAAATCTCTGACCCTCTGAATCTTCTTCATCGTCTTTATCTTCTTTTCGTTAGACAGTTTTCCTCTGCTCTCCCTGCACGTGCTTGTATGAACGCGTTTACGCTTTCCTTGTACGGCTCCATGAAATTATCATTCCGAAACAGCTAGTTTTTAAATCACATGATCATGGCAGTTGTACTCGATGTACCGGCGCGCGGGAGCTGCGACTGAGAGCATACGCTGATAGACTGCACCTTGACGTGTTTCTGCAATCTTTACTTGCTCTTTCTGAATTTAGACATGATATTTCATCTCGTTAGGAAGTATGTTGCCACCCTTGATGCTTTCTCTGTCGCACTTCGCTCGTCTGAAAACCGTCCAATGTCGTGGGGAAGACGGTTTAAAGTGTGAGCTCCTCAGCCTGGACTAAATTAACCGTGGATGCTCTCCAAATCTCCCACGCCTTCTCTATATTTTTGGCGTTGTCAGTTCTCACCGCGCAAACTTTATTTTTTTAAATGGTATCCTCCACTTCATCGACGACTTTGCCGATTTCATGCGCCACTTGTTAGCGGCCATGTGAACTCGCAACCTGACGATTAGATGTTGGAAATTACCTAAACGTGCTTCGCTAGTCGAAAGGTAATTATTTCGACTGATACAAGTTGGGGTTTCTACTAGCCGGGAGCGAGGAGGAAGTGGTTGACGCGGCCTCGGAAGCCGTGGTCGAGGAGGACGTATTGAATGAGGTAGTTGATGTCGTGGAGGAATCGCAAACCTAGGCGGCGTAAATTTG
Organism: Phytophthora constricta; assembly: GCA_011947335.1. Taxonomy (NCBI): domain Eukaryota; phylum Oomycota; class Peronosporomycetes; order Peronosporales; family Peronosporaceae; genus Phytophthora; species Phytophthora constricta. The sequence goes on along the minus strand of JAAVTI010000536.1, from coordinate 52,840 downwards.
CGCCGGGACGCATTCGTGGGGGCTACAATTTTCTCGCACGCTTTAAAGTAAGTTCAACGAAGACTGCAGACTTGCATATCTGTAAAAGTGTATCTTCATGAATGCCTTATTGAAAATGCATTCGAGTTAGTGTTAATTTTACGATACGTATTATGTTGAAGCCAGCATCGAGTCGAAGTCCAAATCTATTGGTGATTGCGAACGTAAAATACTGTCCCAAAGAAAGCGTGTCGTAAATCTAAAATGGTGTCGGATCGCATAAATCTTCCATCGTGTACACTATTGTTATTAGTGCATTCACTGTCGCCTGGTAATCTTTCAGCGGTTTTAAGATTCTAGTCATAGCGAATGCCTCCGATAGAGCATCTTCATCTATGTATGATTTAGGATTAAATTGACAACACAAATGCAAACACGTCCGTAAATCTTGTAGCTGCGATTTGTTGACACCATCTGCAGTAGTTCCTCCATCCTTTGCATGGGCTAGCTGGACCGCATTTAGTAATGCGGTCCAGCTAGCCCGAGCATTACCATGACCTGTATTACTCCTCATAATCCCCTCTGGTTATAGGTTGAGCTTAGCATGAGCAATTGCTCTTTGCTACCAACACCGCGATATCGTGCACGTAGCCTTTGCATTGTCACGGCATTCTCAACTAAAGCGGAGTTTTTCTGGGTTGATTTGTTGGTCTGCTTCTTGATTTTTGTGTGCTCTGTAGTATCCGCGACCATGGCTTTACTTTTGCGCGCAGTCTAAAATGCAATTGGTATCAGGGGAAAACTGCCTTCAGGAGCCACGTATAGTTCTTGACGTCTCGAACCGTATCCGAAGCTCGATAGCATACTTACGAGCGTAGTCATTGCCCTGTTTTCTGCGAAAACCCTGCAAACTCAAGACGGAATACTGTACTGCTGTAGAGTCCGAAGAAATGTAACTGCGGAGATTAGCAGAAATCGAGACTGTATATTGATAGGAACGGCTATTAAAACCTAAATAATTGTGTAAGCCATCAGAGCAGAGTATACGTTTTCGTTCATACGAGACTAAATATGCAAACTAACGTCCATACTTAGATAATTTCCTTCAGACGGAAAGGATTATTCAAACCATAACTTGCTTTCATTCAGACCGGAATAATCATGCGGATCGAACACACACATCATTATTTTGTTCATATCGGATTAATAGCGCATTTCCCAATCGAAGCTATTCATTCGATCTAAAAATTAAAGGGTTGCCTTGAATATGTTGTGCTGTGTCTAAGCTCATCCTGTTATAATTTTCCAATGTAGTTGTAGAAGCGAAAATACTACAACAGTAAACGACCTACATAATTAAAATAAACCAGACTCATTGGCTCACTTTGCCGTAAAGAGAGTAATACGCCTCAGACATGAAATCCAACAAACCCATCTGAAAAATAATTTCAGACACCAGGACGGAGCTGTTGTCTTCATCGAACACGTGCTTATCACCTCGGACCACATGAGTCACGATACATCGTCTAACTCGATCGGGTTAAATCCGCACATATGTACTGTACACGTCGCCAGACAATAGCCCTGCTCACTATCGCGCTGGTGCGCCGTTCCCGTTTACGCCCCCAATATATTACGCGTATTCCTGTTAAACAGACCGACGATCATTCGAAGCTCTCCATGGGATATCTCCTCTGTCGATAGGGGGCGCCTACGATCAATAAAGTCAGCAATAAACTGATGGAATGTGCTAGTATTGTTCCAGCCTAAATTATATAGTAGATCAGCTGCAATGTCGATACTGTAGATGGTACACATTTTAGTCGACGAGACACCGATGTGATGAACATGTTCTCCGATCAAAAACAATAACCATTTTGCTCGCTAGGCTATTTCCATTAGTCAACTATGCTGCATACTACTGCAAAACGATCCCGACGTAACGCAGAAACAGGCTCCCAAGTGTCGTCCCATCTGATACCTCCATGATACCATTACGTACGGTACCTAAAGCCACGTCCTGACCCACACTCAGAAAAGTCTTGCCAAATCTCAGCAAATTAGCTCGTTTCTTGTCCGCTTTAGGAGCGCGATATGACGTTCAACACGTAAAGCTTCACTAGTACTACATATCCATCACATACTGCTGGAAAGAGGCTGTCTTTGCAATGCGGTATTCGCATTTTGGACCCGCCCCATTGGCAGTCACGAGTGTTATTAGTGCGCGTTCGGAGTGGTTCATGTTCAAATTCACTGTTCACCCTGACGGCAGCGTTCCATTCGGTGAGATGTTTTGCTACGAAATGTGTCTCCTGAATGGTCTTGATGGAGTTGTAGCCTCCTCCGATAGTACTGCCCCTTGAATGGTTGCGCGTCTCGAAGCTATTTCATCGCGTCGTCTTCAGTCGTTAGCTTCGTGATCGGGACTTCGTACAAGCTTGATCGGAATTCTTGTGCGTTATCGGTGAGCCCGTGCGGTAAGTCAGCCATTATCGCGATATTTGAGATGGTCAAGTTTGCAGTGATACTCACCATTTGAAAGTTCTGCGAATTGCGTTCCAGTGTCGCTGTCATCTTCGGTTTCATACGATCTGTCACTTGAGATAGCTGCTTCGGCCTCGTTATCATACAATATGTGTTCATCTTCATGGTGTGTGGTGTATTCATTGTCATATGGATCGACATCTTCATCAGATGTCGATCTGACGCATTTCCTCAGCAGTAGTTTCGTCTTGCCATTCATTGTAGAGTTGGGTGGCTGCAAAGCCTTGCAGAAAACAAAAACAATTGTTCTGCTTACGTGATTTATAACGTTGTGTAGTCTGTTGGGACTTTTAAGTATCGCGTTGGAATGGCAGGGGGATACAGATGAACCCCTCATTAGTAATCCCCAGACTTGGAATACTCGCTCAAATGGAATAAAATGTCGGTTCCTGATGACCAACTGGCACGGGTGGTATACAAAACTAAGTAAGTATTACTAAATTATCTCTGACATAATATGGGAAAACATTTTGACAAAAATTCCTTCAAAGGTTTTTAACTAAAGAAAAGTCACCTTTGTCGATCTGTTCATTGACACCAGCGTTTCCATCCTTGTGTATCCCAATTCCTCTCGGAATATTTGTTGAATTTCACGAAACCAGCTCACAGGTCTGTCCGTCACTCCTGTTAACACACACTAAAACATTTCCTATCCATTTTAGAGAACATGTTATAGATGTCTCGAGAGTTAGATTTAGTTTTCCATGGATGTTGCATATATTGCTGACAAATTTGCAGCTTTTAAGCGTTGCTGAGCGATATTCTGGATGTTTACGTTGGTGACGTCACTGGTGAGCTCCTTGCAGGAATTGTTTTTGGCTGGTATGTGCTTTGCAGGATGAATGGCTGGTGGAGGTTAGCGCTTTTGACAGCAAATACTCATGGTACCACCAAAATGGTACACCCCTGAGATAGGAATTGGAATAATTTTGCTGTTCCCGACGCTATGACAATCGAGGGGTTAATCTGTATTCGTTATGCGCATTCTTCATCGTATTTTCGCATGTTGAAGGTGCGATGTCGCAATAGCGTCGTCACGCTATGTGTATATGGTAGCACTTGAGGAGAGGAAGTTGTAACTGAAACACTCAGGCAAGATGCCGTCGTAGTTAGCAATCAGTATTGATTGTTCTTGAACAGGTAAATTGAGATCTGATTGATTTTAGAATGCTTCGCTGGCTAGCCAGTCTACTCTACTCGCTCAGTTATTCTCCTTGTTTCTCAATGCAAACATGTACTGCTTGGTCGGCAACTTGAATGTTCTGCTTTCTTCAACTTGTACCTGAACGACAGCCTTCAACTTGCACAGCCTAAAGCGGATCACAGCTGCCGTGTTCATTGCGCAAGTAATTTGTTGTGTTCTAGCTGATGATTCTTGCGCGTCGAGCTTTTGCTGTCTTTGATTTGCAAACCGCAGCAGCTTTCGTGTTGATTTCCTGACATGCGAAGCGATTTTTTAGCAATCATTTGAAGACGAAACTGGTGCTGTTGACCACCAGTGTTTAAATACAGATTAGGCAAGCCGATGCAGAACTCGCTATTGCTCAAGCTGGTCTGGTATTGTGTAGATGAGAGTGCCGGCGTGCATTTTTGCCGCCGGTTTGCTGGGTGTGAAAGTGCTGGTGAGCGTTATTGCCGCTGGTCTGCTGGAGGTGGAAGTCTCGGCGTGCGTTATCACCGCCGGGCTACTGGAGACGAAAAAGACCGCCGTCAGTATGCAGGAGATGACAAGGCCGACGAGCTTCATCGCCGTCGGTCTGATGGGGACGAGGCCGGCCGGCGAGCTATGTCGATGTCGGTCTGCTTGATCCGAAGGCCAGGGGGCTTTCTAATAACGTAACGAAATTAGACAGACTCACTGAAAAAGTGAAAACCAGTCGTCATAAGAATCGCTGTTACCGAGTAGAAGCGGCAGAGTGTTTGGACGTTCTTAGTGGTGTAAACAACTTTGGAACGTCATTAAAATCTTGTGATACTCGGCTGGAGCCAATGGAAAAGGCTCACATGTCACGTCCAGAGGAGGAGCCGTTTGTTGTGAGACTCGGTAAAAGGAACGAAGGTTTTATCAAAAAGTTTGTGCGCAGCATAGTCGCAATCAGCTTGTCCATTTTTGGAGAGATTCTGATGCGCGTTTGGGGATTCTCTGTACTAGTCGATGGTACAACTCATCAGGCCGAAGGATACCTCGATGGTCCAATCGCTTTCTAGCTTTGTGGAGCCGTACGAAACTTTCACTTTCTAGCTATTCCAACTGGGGACCAAGTACTCAGGGCAAACCTAATCGGATGTAGTTTTGCGGACGATTCAAGATATTGGAGGTGACCAAATTTTGACCAAGTTTATTGGTGTGGCTACGGACGGAGCCGCGACAACGTTAGGTTACAGGCGTGGATTTCTTTCGAGAATTAAAGATGCATGCACAAGTTCTGGTGGTGGAGCTGGTTTTGTAGTGAACTGGTGTGGAAGCCACCAACTCAACCCCGTCGCTGATGTCTTCCTTGGTATTTTCGCCGACTTCGTGAACTTTAGGTCAAAACTTGGGTTTGGGGTTGCGTTCACACACAAGCATGAAACTGTCAAGAAGTGTGGGCAATTGTCCTACGTACGCTACGACTCGATCGGATTCAATTCATGGTTCTGCCAGTTTCTCGCTGCAAATCATTTCGAACTAATACGGCTACACAAAGAGACAAATCGAGCAGCGTCAAGTCCGACATGGGGTTACGTATTAATCGGGTCTATTGCGGTCGGGGTCAGGCCCCGGGTCTGGGGTTTTATTTATGAAATATAACGTCTCAAGTCTGACCCGAGACAAGACCGCTAAAATAACTATATCGCGTATAGTGTATACAGCACAACGGATTTCCTAGTTAGAGATATGACAATACAGGATTGTACCAGTCAACCAATTCCTGTAACTGATGGACATAGCGTATGTTCATCTGCAGCGCTCCATGATCTCTTTAGAAATGCCACTTTCAAACTTGCACTCAATAACCCCTCAACGCACTAAGGATACGGTGACACTCCTCGAGTCATGGCTGAAATCGGCGATTTCAGCCCCTTTCGGACCACCATCCACTGGAAGGGCTTCTGTTTTACGAAATCGTACGCGTCGAATCTGAAGACGGCGTATCGATGCAGATACTACCGTGGAGGATGCAAGGCGAAACTGGACGTATTGACAAGCGGTCCCTTCACGGAAAAGTTTTTCCCTCACACATGTGAACAGGCAGCAAATGTGGTTGCCATCGACGACGGATCCAGTGACAGCGAGGCGTCACCTGCGCCTACTGAAATTTTATCCGAGCGGAGCTCACTTCCACGTGACATCAGCCGAGATATGGCTAAAGCGGTTGACACGCTGGCGATTCAACGAATGACTCTGCTGCCGTCACGTATCTGGGATCTGATCCGTGAGGAGTTCACGGTACGCGGTATGATGCGCGGTTTATCGAGAGAGCAAATAATCAATCGAGTGTATCGCACGCGCAACCGGCACTTTGGTTCTGCCATTTTTGGACGAGTCGAGACACCGCCGTTGTCTCTTGCACGGGATGGGTCCAATTTTTTCAGTTTCACTTCCTTTACGCCACAGAGAATCGAACTGAGCGCCTGTTGGGATGGGGTCATCCAGTATTGAATCGTCTTCTAACGTACATCAACATTTCGCTGTTCGTTGACGGCACATTTCACTGAGTTCCATCCCCCTTTATTAGTGCGTAAATCGTGATGGTTTTCGATCGTGCGTCGAAATGCTACATTCCGGTGATGTGCATGCTGTCGACCAGCAAAATCGAGTGGTCGTACTGGCATGTATTCCATTGCGTGCAAGTAGCGACCGGGTAAACATGGAACCGTCAACGGTGTCGTGTGACTTTGAGCAAGGACTCATCAACGCCATTCGCGACCAGTTCCCTGACAGATCCATTGTTGGATGTCTTTTCCACTTCAAGCAGGCAGTGCGTCGTCGCATGCAGAAGCTGCATATCCCGACTGAAGAAATTTCGGTGGCGATGGGTCGCGAGATGTTGGATGTCCTTGCTGTGATCCCTCGTGACCAGATTGACCCTCGAGGCATTGAATACGTGGTAGACAGAGTTCAAGCGGCGCTAAGTGATCGCGATATTCCCTATAGTGAGGACAAGTGGGGCGTTGTTTTGTGTACTTTCGGCACACCTGGATAAAGATGTACCCACCCGGACTTTGGAACGTTCGTGGAATCGATCGCCGCATCATCAACAGAGCCAACAACCCGTTGGAACGATACAATCGGGAGCTGAACGACGAGTTCACGATCCAGAACCCAAACCTCCCATGCTTTGTTGGAGTGATCGAGGGTCACGCACACAAGTATATCACCCTGCTTGAAGATATAGCACGTGGCCGTGCTCGCGCTCCAGCCCACGGAACGTACTACACTCCTTCAGAATTATCTCTGTAGTTCTGACTTGGTTTGTGTATGCAGGCTTTGCTTTGGTGCCATTTTAATTTGTTTCTGATTTACCAGCTTTCATGATATTAGGTCATAGTTCTATGTCTGGGGCTTTTGAGCGTCTAAGATCTAATAAAAAAAAAAAAAAAACTGGCAGATTTACATCCCTCTTTATCTAAAACTCACACACACAAAAGTGACAGATGCTGTCTTGACACCAGCGGGAAATGAGTGAGAGAGTGAGTGCGCGAGCGGATGGGTGTCTTCTTCTAGTATAATTGATGCACACTTCCCGGTAGTTAGCCGCTATCTTCTAAGAGAGTGGTTAGCGTGTCCAACTGGCAAGAGGCGGGACTGCCCAAAACCTAGCTCTCAAACCGGACAGTGTATACACGTATACCGACAGTGGATCTCAACCATTCATTCAGAAAAATTCTAGCGATGGGAGATTCAGGTGCTTTGTAACGAGCGCGGCTAAATGGAGTTTCGACCTCGGTCGACACCGAGGCGTCGACAGCCCCTGAGTCCAGTGAGATCGATAGCAGTATAGAGGATCGCTGGCATGAGCTGTCGCCGGACTCGAGCGATGGGAATCGTGTAGGTACGCCGCCGGAATGGTCAAGAAACTTTGATTCCTCGAGTCGTCCGAGTACTCCGCCAGATCCGGAAAAGTTGCCACAGCGAGCTCCACTAGCAACGTAGGCGGAGAATCGGGGGATCAGGTGGGCGATGAGGGACCACCTCTGGGGAAGACACGATTCGATTCTTGGGATGACTTCCAGGCCTATCTCAACCAATACACGGCGCACAGCCTCCAGGTACTGTGTATTGTATGTTGTATTTGATGTTCGCTGATTGTCCTAATTGAGGTACATTGTTGTTATTAACTACTGGCAGATCTTTCGAGTTCGTATAAATGACAAGGTAGCAGCTCGAACATTAATATTAAGAAGTCGGGCTCATCCGCGCTCATACCGGAGGAATGGTATACATTCCTCAAAACTTTTGTGTGTACGCACTATGGTGCCTTCAAACCACGAGGACAGGGTAAACGCGCGCCAAGAATCGAGGAGGCTAGAATGCAATGCGCAAGTACGTATTCAGTTCATTATTTGCTCGATGAGCTGACTGAGATGGATTCATTTGGCTGAGTTGGGCTGAGTTGGGCTCGGTTTGGTTCATTGGGCTCGGTTTAGTGTTGTGGCTTGTCGTATTAGTCTAACAGGCAAAAGCGAGTTGCACGCGTGTAGAGGACCACGTAGCTAGACACACGCAGCACTGATAGTCCAGCAACTGAACGACCACAAGAACGCATCGTTCATTTGAAGCAAAGTCAGGAAGGTAGGGTGTAACGGGGCCACGCAGTGGCTAGCGCTGATGGCGCGGGATCAGGACAACAGGGTTTGACCCCGACAAACCGGATCTGGTCATCGAATTAGCCAGGGTCTGTGTGGTGCACACATCGGCTGTTAAGTACGCATCAACAGCTAAGTACGGATGTGTGGCACACACTGAGGCATCTAAGTTCGCGTTAGTTAACCTGAACCAGTTAGGTCGTTGAGGGCCACTCATTCCGATGAGTGGCGCAGAGTATAGCAAGGGAAATAGCTAAAAGAGTGTTATTAAATAAAGTCAGTTTAACTCTAACCCGGAAGTTATAAGTAGTTAAGAAAGCTACGTAACCTTGTAGCTCGATGAACGTACGATGTATATTAACATAGAGCGGTTAGCGTAGAAGTAGTTAAGAAAACTACGTGTCTAAATGTATCGAAGCACTAAGCAAGAAATAGAGGTCTCGAAAAAATGAGATTTCTTTGGCCTCTCGCTATCTCTTTTATTTAAACATGCTGCCGGATACGCGTATACACTTGGCTCCGGCTCTAACAAAGGTGGGCACAGTTGGGCACGAATTGGGTACGAGTTGGTCACAGTTGGTGTTAGTTGGTCATAGTGGCACAGTTGGGCACAGTTGGGTAGCCTGTCTCTTGCCAGTTGGGCACGGTAACACGTGCCATCTTCTAATTATAACGTTTCACTGATCGAACAGTTGAGGTACGCCTCGTCTAATGGTGGCCATAAAAAAATGGTCATATATCATGTTTCGTGGTCACTAAAAAAAGAGTCCCTATATTGCCACAGCGTTCTCATGTACCTTACCTTTGCCCTGACACCACTTACAGCCCCATTGGTCACAGGGGCCTAACGATGAGTGCACGGATCGGACATGGGCGGACGGATGAGTGACGAACCTTACGTGAAGATTAGGACCTGACGGGTTTGAACCCTAACCAATTGCTTAGAAAGAAGACGCACACTCAGCACGCCATTATCTTCTATTGTACAAGACATTTAACTTTTATCTGGGTTTTCATTCGTTTTAAATTGTTTATTTTGAGGTTGTACACAACACGTAAAAATGATTAAAAGTCTTCTGTTCGTTAGTTACACTAAACAAATACTAGTATATACTGTATCCCTACCCGCTACACCGTAGTTCTGAGGTCGGGGTCGGGTCTGCTTTTTGGTAATTTTTATCAGAAACAGATTCTGATTATTTCTTATAAACCCCAGACCAGAGGGTCTGACCCCGACCGCAATAGACCCGAAATGAATTCTACCCGACATGGTGGTTGTGTCTCTTTCTGGTAGCAGATATGGCTCGGGGTTTCAAGCTTTGCTTTGCAAAAATGCAATATAAAAGAGTTACCACCCCAGAGCAGTACCAAGCTCTTCGTGAGCTCGCCGAATATTTCAAAATCGTTTCGAGGAAGAAGGTCCTGACGCCATGATGTGTCTTAGTGAGGTGAAAATCGAAGCAGAGATTTGTTACGCAGCGCCCTTCTCACGACAACTTTACCTGGAGTTAAATTTTGATCAGCAACAAGGGCTTATTTTATCCGTCCTAGTAATTACTCTTTCCGTGGACCCAACTGCCAAGGACACTGATTTGACAACACCTACAGCCAATGTGGACGTCTCGGATGGCGACTTCTCGGATATAATCAGTTTGCATCAACAGCGACTATCAGAACATTACAGTAGCGTGGTTGTGAGCATGATATGGTATCAGCGTAGGACCCTGATAAAAGAGTGCCGGAACAAGCGCTCGATGCGAAGTTTTGTTGACCGAGTATCCAAACTTCCAGTGAACACGGCGTGGGGTGACAACAACCTATCACGTCGCTTTGGTGATCTTAAAATGTTTGCCCTCGGGCTTCTAAGCATTCCCGCTGGCACCCACATGGTGGAGGGCGACTTCAATATCCTCAAGCGCGTGAAAAGCTCGACCGGCAATCGCCTAATAAACTTCTTGATGGAAGGAGAGTTTCATGCAACACAATACTTCGATCTCGTATCGCTGGCAGACTTAGCTATTCAATCATTAAGGTTGTAGGAGTTGCAGGAGCCCGACAAGCAGTGTCGAACGTATTGGAATATGCATACTACCTAATCGTAGATCTTCACGACACCTATATGAATCCCAAGTAGGCGTTAAGGTACAACGTCCTAGATTGCAGAACCATGGCCATCTCGGTACGACTTCCGGCGAGATTCGTTGGCGTTGGTACTGAGGCTGCTCGATGGCCTTCGCACATTGTTGGACACTTCTAGCAGCGCCCACTTCTTGCGGTACATTAAAGAAAACCGGCGCCGTGGTGGACTGACGGACGACATCGCCAACCGCAGAACGAATGGCTTGACAGGGAGAACCAGCACAACACCAGTCAAAATGACTCGATATGTTTGCTACGGGGCTTATAAATGAAAGGAACAATCCCCCGTGTATGCTGCATGTTGATTAGGCGCTCTTATATGGGGACGTCGTCTACAAGCGGAGGAAGTCGGTACAGACGAACCCTCACTAGTGATCCCCAGACTCCGAAATACCCGCTCAAGAGAATAAAATGTCGGTTCCCGATGACCAACCTAGAAGCGCGGTATACAAAGCTCGGTTATTACTACTAAATCCCCTCTGACGTAAATGAAATAGAAAATCGACAAGCATTCCTCCGAAAGGGTGCTTAACTATGGAAAGGTCGCATTTGTCCAGGTCAACCTGTGTGAAGTCGCATTGACACCGGTATTTTATGTCCTTGTGTATTCCCCAATTCCTCTCGGAATACTCGCTGAACTTCAGAACCAACTCGTAAATCCATCAGCCATAGGGGACTTTAAACAAATCCCGCAAATCCATTTTCACCGTACTTTGCGACGGTTTTTGCAGTAGGTTTGGGTCCCAATTTGCGTAGCTGGCTTGTCAATATGCCCACAGAAAACACCGCAAATACTATGAATTGACTGGTGGTGAGACCTTACAGTGTAAATCGTTTGGATGAACATGAAAGCCATCGTCGCAACGGGAAAAGATGCATGCCGGCGACGACAACGAGCCGTGTTGTTGTTAGAGCCAAATGGAAGGAGTCGCTCGACGATGTCCAGCATGTAGAGAAAATCTCTGGCAACGACCAACCCTCTCCCCTGCCCATGGTTACAAGATTACGAACTGGTGCGCTAAACACACGTGTCGGCAGTCTACACCAGATGCGACGATTGGTCGGCAGGGGAGCTCAAAGCAAAGATTTCAGCTCGAACTGACGCAATTTGCGGAGACCGTTTGGCGGTCCTCACAATATGCGACTCAATTTAAGTCACCTAACCGCAAATATTTGCGACTTGTGGTAATTGGATTTGCGGGATTTTTTTAAGGTCCCAACTCCTACGGTATCGGCACAAATTAAAATCATCCCAGAGAAAATGCTATATAAGTCCACATAGTTAGGTAGACTTTCTCATGGATATTGCATATAGTGCTGACAAATTTGCAGCTTTTTTATGCGTTGGTGAGCGATATCCGAGATGTTTAGTTGGCAACGGTGTCGATGAGCTCCTTGCAACAAATAATATTTGTCAATAGCGTTATATTATAGCGCTTTTGACCGCAAGTAGTTGTGGTACTACGAAAACGGTACACCCCAGAAATAGGAATACCCTGAAATTGGAATAATTTTACCGTTCCCGACGCCATGACAAATGAGGGGTTTATCTGAACTCAAAACTAGAGGATGGGGCTGGTAGCGCAAGAGTACACGGAAGTACGAGAGCATCGTTTTAAAAATGTATTCTCAGGTAGGCATCGTATGAAAATATGTTGTCATCTGACGAGATGCAGCTAACCGAGCCTGCCACCATTCAAGACGCCGTATTTCCACTGACATTCAAGACGCCGTTTTCCACTGACATTCAAGACGCCGTTTTCCAACCAGTCAAGTTTCGTTTTAGGTCGAAAATTGAGGTTCTTTGCTGACAGCGGATTGGATAAAAATGAACCTAAAAATGGCCGCCAACTCCAAGAAATTCTTTGGAGGTGAGAGAGCATTTTTAGGTCCATTTATTATAATGGCTGGAAAGCATTCTTGTAGCAGGACGTCCACCAACTCCAGCAGCAGGCCCCACCGGGTCCAGCAGCAAAGCAACCACAGCAACAAGATGCCAACCAACCCCAGCGGCAACAGGCCCTCCGGTCCTGCAAAAGCACCACTATCAACCTGGTAGCAGGAAGACGCGCAGTATTGTCGAGCAGCAGTACGGCGCTGCGAGCGCGCGAGCTAGAAGAAGCCTTGGTTGGGGGGCGGGGCGCTCACAGGGCGAGAAGGCGTTTGCACCGTAGGCGAGGGGTGCTCGTAGTGGAAACAGGAAACTAGGCATGCAGGATTAGCGGCACTTACAGAGCTGTCGGTTCTACCAGGTAGATGCAAAGTTATGGCGTACCAGGGTTCGAGAACACCGGTCGCGCGCCCGAAACTCGAATGCAACCTCCAAAAAGGTCTCAAGGGTTGAGCTTTTCAGGTGGACCTGATTGGTTGTTATCGAGTAAGCTAAAACAAGATTTGACACCCACTAATAAGGGGTCTCGTCAACAAACATCCGTCATTCAATCCTTCGTCCCTCCTTCCAATTCAAAACGGTAGGATCAAGAACCGTCCATCAGTACTAAAACAATCATCAGCAACAACCAGAACGGAATTTACCCCGGCGAACTCGGAAGCCGCGGCAGCACCCCTGCCCAATACGGGCCATATCTCGCTGTCTTGGCAACTGAGTGAGCCGGGTACCTTCCTCCACGATTTCGGCACCGTTGTCATCCTCGCTGCGGCAACTCCTGCACTACCAGACATGCCACGATATGGACCCGGCCGTCGAGGTAAAAATGCAAGCTCACAGCGTTTTCATTGCATTTGCTTAATCCATACGACTAACGCCGAAGTTAGCGGACGTCGCGGTCCATTCCTTCTCCAAGCCGCTCGCCCGAATCAAGTGATGCGCTGACAGTGGTCTGCCTGGACGGCCTATCGTGAACCAACCATCGCCATGCACCTACTGCTGCGGCCCACTTGTCTAGACTGTTCATTGCTCTGCTCTCTGTGATCACGTATACATTGGCACCAAGCCGACCGGAGTTGTTTCCTCGGTGCTGACGACATGAGCAATAACCTGCTCATCAGCGTTACCACCGACGTCTTGTGGATGTAGTTGTCAGTAATTGTAAACGAAGCCTAGTGGTGACACCCGGCATAGTTGATTTCACAGCAGCCATCAACTTCAAACCGGTCTTGTCCTGAGAAACCTTGGCGTGGTCGATGCAAATGTTGCTCTGTTGTGCCCTTGTCCTCGCCTTACCGCATCGCCGCCCCACAGACAGGCTAAACCGCCGCAGATGGCGGGTCAGCTCCTGTGCACCAAGTCACTGCCACTTTGGTCACTTCCAACGCAGCGCCGCACTGCCCTCAGATGCTCAATTGCAGCGCACGAGGGCAACGACGTCACAGCAACGCTAGACCTTGATGTGACGACACACAAACCACGAACTCCGAAATCACATTGCCTTGCAAGTTACGGAAGCCTGTAGAAACCCGTCAGCAAAGGGAGATTTATAAGCAGTATTCACTTAGCATTTGTATGATGCCAGTACATACTATTGGTGTTGTCACACTACGACGAATTAATCCCTTTTGGGCTGTCCGTTGCACTACCAGGAACATGCTCCGCTTTAGCTAATTCGGGGTCCTATAAATCGGAGTGGTGCATTCCTGGACAGGTCGCACGACGGTCGCTCGATCGGGGCCTCTGTTTGCGGCCATGAAGGCTCCGCAGAAGCCAAAAGCGCCTTCACCCTCGGAATCGCTCGCTCGCCATGGTTCTCGCCCACCAGGACGCGTGGAGAAGCCACCCGTTCATCTCCAACTGCGCCAAGAAGCCGTTCACGGGGCTGGGCATGGCCTCCGCCATCTTCGGCGTGTACCTGGTGGTGGACGCCGTCACCAGCCGCTTCCAGGCGCACCCGGTGGAGGGCGCCGCCCACCCAGAGATGGACTACGTACCGCGCGGCAAGTTCCAGTTCGAGCGCGCCGAGATCGGAGAGGCGCCGTCGCTGCAGTAAACGAGGGCGGACGCACTCGCTCGGACATGGAGACCAGGAACAGAAGCAGATCGACTTTAAATAAATTGCGATTGCTCTTGATTTTGCCCTGTGGAGTGCACTACAGACCTCAGTATTGGGGCTAGTGAGGAGCACAGCATGTGGTTTAACTAGTATATGTGTGTGTTGGGGGGTATCCTACCAGGCCAGTTACCTCGACTGGCTGGTGATAGAGAGACCTTCGTCTACAGACCCATGCAACGTTGGTCGCTTACCGCTCGAAGGCGAGCGTGTCGTCTTGAGGGTACTCTTCGTCGTCGTCGTCCTCGCTGTCGCCCGTGCCGGCGCTGCGGCGCTTGCTACTTCGGCGACTGTTGTCGTTGTGCAGCTCCAGTACGGACACTCGGGTCATGAGCTGCGTGATGAGCAGCATCGTCTCGGCCTTGAGCTCTTCCTGCTCAAGCAGTTGCTGCTGCATCTGCATGTTGCTCTGGGCGAGCTGCTCGATCTGCTTCTGCTGCGACGCCAGCAGACAGCGCAGCTCTTGGATGGTCGAGGTAGATCCACCGCTCGATCCAGCAAGTCCAGACGCGTGGGTCGCGGTGGTGGCACGCTCTCCAGCTCCTCCTGTTGCTTCACCCGCAGCTAGAAGACTGGATTTTCTTGAACTTACATTGGGCGCGGTTGCTGCTGAGGTAGTGGGGCTTACTACAGGTGAACTTCGTGCGCCCCCAGGAGGAGCAGTGCTCCGAAGTGTCGGGTGAACTGCAGCCGAAGTGCCGTGATCCCCATAGCCGGCTGTCGGCAGGCCGTAGTGCTGCTGCTGGAAAGCTACTGGGTTCAGCAACGAGTCTTCGCGGCTCATCTCTTCCAGTTCCAAGTCATGCTTGAGCGTTCGACTGTGCGTGATCATGGCGTAGCACGTGACACACACTCGCTGCGGAGTGGTAAAGCCCTTCGCCTCCATGGAGAGCTTCTTATCC
This sequence comes from Phytophthora constricta, assembly GCA_011947335.1. NCBI lineage: Eukaryota > Oomycota > Peronosporomycetes > Peronosporales > Peronosporaceae > Phytophthora > Phytophthora constricta. The sequence continues at coordinate 37,482 of JAAVTI010000536.1, read as the reverse complement.
GCGCTGTGCTGACTGCAAATGGACTTGCCACAATTGCGGCAGTGGTGGCGGTGCTTAAACATGCCAAAGCTTGCTCTGCAGATGGAGCACTCGTCATCGTGTTTCCACTCCGGTGGAGACTCGTAATGCCCTCGACTGTGCGAGCCGTGCGACGCGCGACGATGTGACCTCCGAAACAGCGGGGCGATCCTCGGTGAGACCCAGTCGTCGTCGAGTGCCGCGATTGTGGTCGTTGCTTGGGCGATTGGAAGAACCTCCCTCTCCTGCTGGTTTGGTTGTCAGCTCGTCCTGCTACGCTGCCACTGTCCCTCGGGGACGCATTTTCACTCTCGTATTCCTCCTCATCTGCCTCGTTGTAGTACTGGTGAAAGTTCGCATTCTGACGGAGATTCTCATAACTCGGCATGAGTGGCAGCGACATGTGTCGACTGTGACTGAGACTGCGACTGCGACTCGTCGCTTCCTCGTCCGTGCCCGCCGCCGCGCTCTCGCTCATGGCCGACACCATCGTCCTCAGCTCCCTCTCACTCAAGAGCCCGTTGCTCTGCAACTGGCCCAGCAGCGACACCGTGCGGCTGATTCTCCTCTGGCTGCGCTCCTCTCCTTGGTTTGGACTCTGCAGACCTGATAGCGCTCGGATCCCAGCGCCCAATTGGGCGGCAAACGAGGACCGCGAGCTGCTCGGCGTCCGCACGCCGTCCTGGCTGCAGGTGCTGGTCGAGGAGGGCGACACCAGGTGGTCGTGGGGCGAGTCCAGCCCCTCGTCGTCACTCGACGACCTCTCACTTAGCATACTGATGCTGTCCTCGGGCTCGAGTACTGACATTTGAGCAGCCTCGAAGTCCTCAACGTCGGAATGGTGCAAATAACCCCCGAAAATGGCGAACGGTTTGGGTACTGCCGTCCAGCCTTGCTCTTTGTCTTCGATTTGGTCCTCTTCGGGCACTTCGCCCTCGTCTTGCCCATTATTTGGGTCGTTGTTGGACGCCACTTCGGGGTCGACCGAGCTGCTGTACTCGTCGTGCTGTTGCTGGATGAGGCTGCTGCGGTCCTGCGCGCGGTAAAGCACTTTGAGACAGTCCGCATCCAGCGCCGCTTGTTCGGCCAGTTGCAGCGCGGATACGCCATCAGGCGTATACGCGTGCACGGCATCCGGATACGCGCGCACGAGTTTACGCAATACGGACGAGTGCACGCGCGCGCGGATAGCGATGTGCAGCGGCAACAGCTCGCCGGCGTTTTGGGTACGTACCCCATCCGGATAAGCTTGCAGCAGTTTGGCTACGAGCGAGAGGGGCACGCGCCGCACGGTGCATGCCCAGTGGATGGGCAGCATGCCATGGTCCCCTCTCTCTTTAGCCACAGCAGGGTCGCGTTCTAGAAGGCGCTGGAGTCCCTTCCAGTCCGAGGCTTGAGCCAAACGGATGGCTTCCGAGTTGGCTGTCTCCTCCATTTTACCTAAAGCGACAGGGGACGCCCGGTTAGATAAAGCGAGGATAGACCGTGACATGCTGCTGAACGGCGTACCAGAGCGTCAGGCGAGCTGGTTTGGTCGCAGATTGGGCACTGGGCGGCGCGCGGGAGAGCTCAGAGCTCGGAGGACGGCCGGACGTCCGTCGTCGAGCGCAGAGCTGGAACTGCGCCTGCAGCTTCTCTTTTTTATGCAGGTATTCTTCCGTGGTTTTCGAGATTTGTCTGTTCGGCGAAAAGCAAGTCGCCGGACGAAAAAAGGCACACGAATACAAACGCCAAGTCAGACGTGCGCAAAAAGGCTCAAAATGGAGTTTGCCGGCAAGTGGCATCGGAGTTCAGACCGCTGAATTCTCCGTCATTTGGCTCAAATGCACCACTCCGACCCGCACATTTCGTGGCTCGGAGCTGGCCAGCAACGGCTTCGGGTGGAGATCCTCAGCTGACGCCACCAACCACATGCCCACGACGAACTCGAGGTAGAACAATGCCAGAAGATTCACCCCAAGTCGTTTTTCGCCGGCGTATATAGCCGCGAAACGACAGGACCAACTTCAACTCAACAACTGCGTTGGTCAGTTTTGCACAAAGTATGGTGTTGCTCACGGCGATAACATACTGCCGAACTACATTCTCTTGACCATAAGGAGGCACCACGTTTCAATCACTGCGAGCCCAGGAAGAGCTGCTCCAGCGCCGGCAGCACACGCTGCTCATTGTTTGGGTCGGACACGCGCAGGTCGTCGGCCAGCAGCATGATCCAGAAGCCCGCAAAGGGGACAAACGTGACCTCTTCGGACGGGTTGGCGCTGTCACACATGAGTCGAGTCATCTCCGTCGCAATGCTCTCTGCGCGCTCGGGCGTCTGCCCGGCGTCGATGAGCTGGTCGACGACGTCCTGCCCCGAGACCAAGCCGTCCTCGTCCTCGTCCAGCAGCGCAAAGATCTGCTCCAGCTGTTGCCTGCCGCCAGAGTCCACTCGTAGAAGCACGAGATGGCAGATTGGACCAGGATCTCGACGTCGGACTTGATCCCGAGCGGCGCCTCGATCGTGCTGTCATCATGGCGCACGTAACCTTCGATCGTCAGCTGTAGCGGAACCTGCGCAGCCCCGTCGTCATTTGCACCGCTGTCTGCTGGGCTCTGTGTAACCGTTGACGGGTAGCCGGTGCGCGTGTCAAACGTGAACACGTACGCGCACCTTTCGCTGGTCGAGTGATACACACGCTCGGTCCCGCGATACATGCCCCGTAAAACTTCAGCGGTCTCCAACGCGCGTACCATGTCCAACAGGTCGAGCGAGTCGAGCACTCCAAGCAGAGCCAAGACCTCTGGCTTGGTCTCCTCCATCTCCTGGATCATCGCCGTGATCGGGTCGTGGGCTTCACCTCGCGACGTAGAGAGGAACCTCCCCAGCTGGATGTGGTGGCCATCCGCGGTGGTGATCCACGACGTCGCCACCCCAGCACGATTCAGCAGCGAGACTTCAGCCCCCGTACTCGCCACCTGATACCGCAGCAGATAACTCGTGCTCGTCACGGTGACACGAAGTTGCACTGCTCCATCCGGGTCTGCGTCGGTCGATAGCAGTTCAAGACGCAGTTGGCCTCGAAAATTCCTCAGTCGCTCCGTCAGCGAAAGGTGCTCAACGCTGCACGCGCCATGTGCGTCAGTTCGTCCAAGTTGGTCATAGTCGCAGTCGCCAACGCCTTCACACAGTGCTGCGCGCAGCAACATTCGCGCGTCATCCGAAATTCGGCGTCGCAGCGCTGGACTCACTTGTGTCGGCGGCATGCTCAAGCTTCTCAATCGGACTGGAATACTGGAATACAATGTGACCCCCATAGACCTCGACGGTTTGCCACGGCCAGCACTGCAGGACGCCCCAAACAAGTGACCCCCATCTCAATCTGATTATGTGGTACGAAGTACCATCTATCTACAATCAACACACATTCCAAGCAGCCCACCCAACACGTTTCATCTGCTTCTAAATGTTCGCATTAATCCACCCACTTGCACAACCACTTCATGTTGCAATCATTAGAACCCAATTCCACGTACAGACAGTCCCACACAGACTTAGAATCGCCCGCTCCGCACCTTCAGTCGGAATGCTGCGCCGGGCGATTCAGCGCGCGCGGCTGCACCTGCCAGCGCCCACGGGGCACGAGAACGGCTTCGGCTCCTCCTCCAGTGACGACGACGACGTCAACAGCCCCAGCGTCTCGTACACGTCGCTGCGAGACGACGAAGCCGTCCACGAGCACTTTCGCACGCTGCCCGAGGACGTATCGGGCGTCCACCTGCTGGCAGTCAAAGAGAAACTTAACGCTAGCAATAAACACGTCAAAAATCTATCGGAGGACGAAGAGCGACGCGCGGCGGACGCCTGGGCGCGGCTGCAGACGCTCTACGGCCTGTTCAAGGACCTGGAGACGGCGGTGGACGATGTTGAGGCCGTTGAGCCGCAGGAGAGCGGCCGGAAGGGACGACGACAAGATGACGGACTGCGGTCACTGCTGCAGGAGACCAAACTGCACTCTGGGGTGGTGCTCAAAGAGCTGCAGAAGCTCAAAGTGGCGGACCACACGACCGGCCACATGCCCATGGCCATGCCCCAGGGCTTCACGGCAGGCATGTTTGAGTCATTGGGTAATGCGCTGTACAATGAAATGCTGGTGGCCGCTGAACAGAAGCGGATTAGTCCAGATGCGCTCGAGGAGCTGGGCAACACGCTGTATAACGACGCCAAGGTGCTCGCGATCTCGGCGGCTGCTTAGATGGCAGGTAGGTAGGAAACGGATTAGTTTAGTGGCTCTTGGTGGTGTGGCGTGGATGAAAATCGAGCTTGCTGCTTGACGAATGCGAGTGTGTCATTGAAGAGCTCTGCTGTCCAGAAGGCTGGGCATCTACTGAGCCTTGGCCTTCGCCTGCCAGTTGGCCAGCGCCTGGACTCCGTCGCTCTCGACTTGCTGAGCTCCCTGGAAGTCGAGGGCCTCGCCGTTGGAGCGGATGATCACGAGCGCAGGGATACCGCTGTTCCGGTGCGTCACGCCCACCTCCGCGTCGTCTTTGCCGTTGCGGATGCCGTACTGCGTCCATTCGAGTCGGCAAGCATTACATGTAGTTACTATCATGAGATGGTAGAGCCATTTCGCCATGTTGCTCACCTTCCGACGGAGCTCGTTGCGGATTTCAGCGTCGCGAGGGACCATCCACCAGGGGCCGTGCTTCTGCGAGAAGTTGGCTTGCTGGGCCTCCTCCGTCATATCGGAGCTCACGAAGACCACGTCGAGCTGCTGCGTCGAGGCGTTCACCTGGGCGTAGAACTCATTCAGCTTGGGCTGGAACGCGCGGCAGTCCGGGCACCACTCCGCCGCAAAGTACAGCGCGAGCAGTCCGTTCTCGCCAACGGCCTCGCCGTCGATCGACTCGCCCTTGGCGTTCACGAGCGTCGTGCCCTGCAGCAAAGCCTCCATCTTCCAGTCCAAATGACGGGGTCGTGTTTCTGCGCTTGATCACACTTGGTCAATTGACTGGCGGGGGGTCTCTTAGTCATCATGTAGACGAACAAGCTGCGAGTCTACAAGGTCGTCGCTTCTTCGTCCATGAACACACCAAGGTACGTCTCGACGACTTCCAGCACAACTAGGCTCTATTTCTCCGAGCACTCCAGCTCCCTACACCTTCCTCTCTCTTTATTCAGCGGCTTCGTCTTCTTCCTGGTGATGGCCGTGAGCAGCTCCGAGTCCTCCTGCAGCACCTGGTACACCCTCAGCGCGTCGCGTCCTCGACCAGATGCTGCTGCACGCGCGCGTCGCTGAGCTCGTGGCGTCGCAGCCCGATCAGCTCCCGCGCGTTGTACACGAGCTTGCGGCCCATGCTGCGCTCCGGGAAGCCCCTCGCCACGCGCAGCACGTCGCGAAACAGCGCCAGCACCTCGCGCCTCGCGCCAATGCCCGCCATGATCGCGTCGGATTGGCAGAGGGATCGTGGACGCAGTGGGACCGGACGGCCGACTCGGGAGAAAAGGACGCACAACTCGAAGGGATCTCAAGGAAGCGTATCGTCCAAGAATGAAGTCGTTTTTGTGCCAAGTCGCGGCTATTTTGCTGGTGCTGGTGGCGGTGCAGTGCGGCGTGGAGGCCCGTCGTGCTGCTGGGGTGTTCCGGGTCGACACCTTCCGACTGGCGGAGGATGAAAATACGTACGAGAGAGTCCAGTAGTTGGGGATATTAATCTGCATTTGAAGCGGGGAGAACTGATAAGAGGTGGGTGGTTTGATGGTGGTATCTATAGGTACTGGAGTGCAAGTCCGGCGCAACACGCGCGTCAATTGGTGCATGACAATGTGTGGGCCACGCTGTCCACACTGTCGGTGCAGTTCCATGGCATCCCGTACGGCAACACAGTGTCGTACAGCGGTACGTTGCTAATTCTTAGTGTAGTTGGTATGATAGGAAAATACTTATATGTTTCTTGTTCTTGTTGCGGTTGTAGATGGAATTGGATACTCGAAGGAGGACTCGACCGGCAAGCTCTTTTTCTATCTGACGCCGATGGATGCGGCCGGTATGAGCTCGACGACAAGATTTATCGGTTGGGAAGGAAAGTGTGCTTACGAGATGCTATTATTTTATGGCTATAGGAGCGGACCTGAGTGTGAATTCGAGCGCATCTGTGGCCATCACCATGGCACAGGGGGCGAGCATGCGTGTAAGATGGATGCGGAGGACCCCACTTGTTGGAAAATCAATCTGAGCGGGAAAGTGGCTCCTGTTCCCATGGATCAACGCCAATACGCCGAGAAAGTGCTGTTCTCAAAGTAAGGGGATCTTCAAGTGGGTGCTTTGACTTGAGGTTGAACATACTCAAATGATATTTTTATTTGATTTGTTTTTGCAGACACCCGCAGATGGAGTACTGGCCTGCGGGGCATGCCTTTGTGCCGTACGTTTTGGAAATTGAGAACATCGTACTGCTCGACTTCTACGGTGGCGCTAAGCACGTCCCTGTCAAGGAATACTATCAAGTCACGCTGTAAGAAGCTGGGATATCCCGGTCAAGTTGTGGTGACTTAAAGTTGAGCGCCAAGAAGAACTCAGCTGCTAGCAGTCAGCCCGCGTGAAAATGACAACCATTGCTAGTGGCGTCGATACCAGCTCAGTTATCCGTGTCCGTTATTTCTCATGTTGAGTTGTGTGGGTTTTATGATTCACAATGAAGCAAACGCTGGCAAAGCATTCAGACTGCTATTCGCGTACTGTACATACATTGTCAGCCTTGTCGATCCTGGGCCAAACGAGTAGGATAATTGCCATCGACCCTTCATGACGTCAAAGCGTTGACGTTGCAACTCGCAACGCGTGACGGAACGTCTTCGATCGTTGAGCTTGTGGTACGGTTAACAAACGGGCTGCTGCATCTTGCTTGCACTGGCGTGCCTTCTTGCGCATTGGAAGACATCCTGGTACGCAAGATACATAGTATGTGATACGCCCACCACGTGATGCGAATCGCATCGCATCATGCGATGCACGTCGGCTGTAGTTAGGGTCCCGAGCACTTACACCACTGTAGCAACAATATTTTCCCAGAAACTATCACGAGAAACACATTTGATTCACGTTAGGCATGCAATCTTGACGCATACTGTACGATTCAATCCACCTAAGACAGTTTAATAGCTGCACACTTTCCTGCAGCTTGAGGACTTGGAGGTCCCTTACACAACAGGATGCAGGACTGCAACCTCCGACCTAGGCGTGGCCACACTAGTGTATGACGGCGCTCCAGATACACGAGGAGATTCCAGCGAGCCACCCGAGATGCGGTCCTCCATATTCTTGCGCTCTTCCAGCAGTCTGCGTTTTCTGCGAACCACCACCGCCACGCCAACAGCAGCACCCACGGCAATGCAAAATGCGGCAACGAGACCAATGATGGCAGTCGTAGTGTGGATGCCGCCCCCACTACTCGCTTCTTCCTTCACGGAAGCTTTGGTCGGGGTCGGCGTTGCAGTTGCAGTTGGCACCGACGTCGTCGTCGACTTCACCGTCTGTGTTGACGTCGATCCGGACTCTTGCTCTTGTTCTTGCTCTTGTTCGGTTGAAGGCGACTTTGTCGTGGGAGCCTTCGTAGACTTGGACGACACTGAACTACCTTCTGTGTCGGCAGATACTGGAGTACTCGTCTCATTAGCTGAGTTGGCACTCGTAGAGTTAGCCGCACCAGGTGCTTGAGTCAGTGTCGACGCAACTAGCGGTTCTGTCGGCGTAGGCGTTAGAGTTGGGGCAGATGTCGTCGATGTCGAAGCCTCAGTCTTAGGGATTGATGTCACCGGGGCTGTTGTAGGTGCCTCGGTTGGAGCCTCGGTCTCGGGGGCTGATGTCACCGGGGCTGTTGTAGGAGCCTCTGTCTCAGGGACTGAAGTAGCCGGGGCCATTGTAGGTGCCTCGGTTGGAGTCTCGGTCTCGGGGCTGATGTCACCGGGGCTGTTGTAGGTGACTCTGTCTGTGGGGCCGATGTCACCGGGGCTGTTGTTGTTGGAGCCTCTGTCTTGGGGGCTGGTGTCACCGGGGATATTGTCGGTGCCTCAGTCGGAGCTGCCGTCTTCGGGGCATCAGTGGTTGGCGCCGAGGTAGGAGCTGCCGTCGTCGGAGCCGATGTAGTTGGGCTCGACTTTTGTGAGGTTGAATCGGTTTGGGTGTCCGTACTCGTTTGAGTGGAATCACCACTGGACGAGAACTGGGAGCTTCCATCGGTACACTCGTCCGCGGTCAACGACAACGTCTCCTCCAACACTTCACCGTTCAATCCCGTCAGCGAAATGCTCACAGAACTCAAGTCCGCTACACTCTCGCCACTGCCGTCGATCAAAAAGTAGTAGGCAGAGTCGATCACAGTTGTCTCCTGGTTGTTGATCGTCAAACTCTTCACGCCCGACACGAAGTTCGTCGGCTGCACGGCGACCCAGAACTCACTGCTGCCGGTCTTCAAACAGTACTGCACGTTGTTCGAGAGAGGACAGTCCACGAACTTCCACTCGATGCTCAGCTTCGTGTACGACTGGCCCGTGATGCTATCGAACACGTCCGGAGACAGATCCAGGTCACCGTCCGAGCAGCCCGGACACTGGTCCATGATGTACACGACCTCGGACGACTGGCCCGAGCACGACGAGTCCGTGCACGTGACCTCGGCGCATCGGCCGCAGTTCATGGTCTCGTCCCACTGGTCCGCGTTGAGTGCGGCGTACTTGGTCTCGGCATCGCTGGGCCACGACATGAAGTTGCAATTGCCGTCGGAAGGCGAGCTGAGCGTGTAGACCGTTCCGTACCCCTCGTATGTGGTCGAGGCGGACACGCATGCGAACGGCACTGCCAGTAGCAGGACACTAACAATTCGCTGCGAATTCATCCTGGTGAGATATTCGTCCGTGCTGCAAGATATGCTTCAATGCTGCAGCCGCGAAATTGAAAGTGAGTGATTGCTAGTCCAGCGTTGCCGTGCCGCACAAAAAGTGTAGGTAGGTAGGTGGCTGTGCGCGCTATTAATCGGGAAAGGGATGCCTAGGACCCGTGCAGCACGGGTTGCACGGCGTGCTCTCTCTCTGCGAGACAGACAGATGCACGGCCCGGTTGGAGACAGCGCGAAATAGGTGGCGTGCGTTCCTCGTGCGGTCGGTCATGCATCGTGGCTCATGTGTGGCTCGCATCCATATCCGGGCGAGTCCTTCTGTTGATGCAGGTGGCGAGTGCGCAACGAGCGACACGATGTGTCCGGGGCAACTTCAGAAACGTGGCTCCGTCTCTGTTCGACCCCGACGTCGTCAGAGTGGGATAAACCAAGCACCGCGCGTGAATGGGTGGCCACGAAGATCGGTTCGCCCGGAGCAATGTCAAACGTGTACAGCTGTTGTCAGGACTGGGCTCACCACATGACAGGGCTGTCAAGAGTTTGCTGTGCTAGCACTGCTGGGAGTGTGGCCCGGGTCGGAAGCGCGTTGACCGACGCGCACCGGCTATTATGTAGTACCGATGGCAGGATGCGACACCAAGTGCAGTCTGCACGGTGCAGACCGTCGGCCTGGTGATTGACGTGCTTGCTTCCTTCCACCCCCTGCACGCTCGGTCAACCGTCTTCGTCACGACTTCGCTCGATGGGTAAAGATGGAGGACCACTGCCAGGCGCAAATGATAGGCACGCCATTGCGTCTCGCCTCCGTCGAGATTGGCGTGGGTTGAAGTGACGGCTGGACAGGAAGGAACCCGCCCGCAAAGCCGACGAGAGGTTACCTGAGACTTTCACGAATGGTCTCACCAAAAGTGCACCAACGAGTTCGATCCGTCAGTCATCATGAAACACTGACTCTTAGTCATAGTAAAATCAAGTGATACGGATCTTTGTCAAGTGTCGTTTCGAATGCTCTGCCAAGGTGACGTCTTTCTCAATGCTATTCCGTACGATCTTCTTGCACTGGATTCAAGTGATGGCAATGAACAACTTTGTTTCCTAAATATGGGAGGAGGACTAAGGTGCCCTCTTCGTGCTAACATGACTATCCAGCACATCCAGCTTATAACGATTGCTAGGCTACCTACTCCACAACTAACTTTCTGATCTCACTCCTCCTTCTGCACGTGGCTGCGAAGAGTTCACTTACACACTTTTTTAAAGCGAGTTCATGGCCGTGTAGTGAACGCTTGACTGTGCACAACATCGAACGCCGACGATGCGTCAGATGCGCGTGGCGACGTGTCCTCTGCAGACATTGCAGTGCCCTGCTCCTCACGACGCTTGTACGCGTCGATTTGTTTCTTGCGACGACGTACATACAGAGCGAGCCCAACTGCAATGAAGACCGCAAAGCACACCAAGATGATCATTCCGATCATCAACGGCGTCGAGTGCGAACCGCCAGAGCTCATGACGTTCGATTGAACAGTTGGCACCGGCGTTGATGTAGATGACTCCACCGTGCTCGGCGACTTCGTCACCATTGCTTCGACACTGGTCGATCCTGAACCACCAGAAACTTGTGCAATAGTGTCCATGCCTGAATTTGCAGTATCGTGATCAGCGACCGCAGAAGCAGAAGCACTGTTGCTGGAACGAAGGTAACTAGAGCTCCCTGAGGAAGACAGTGCAGGAGCCGACGACAAACTGACCATTGGTGCTGAAGTCGATGTTGGTGTCGCCGTAGGGGCTTCAGTGGTTGGCGCCGAGGTAGGAGCTGCCGATGTAGTTGGCGCCGAGGTAGAAGCTGCCGTCGTCGGAGCCGATGTAGTTGCACTCGACGTTTGCGAGGTTGAATCGGTTTGGGTGTCCGTACTCGTTTGAGTGGAATCACCACTGGACGAGAACTGGGAGCTTCCATCGGTACACTCGTCCGCGGTCAACGACAACGTCTCCTCCAACACTTCACCGTTCAATCCCGTCAGCGAAATGCTCACAGAACTCAAGTCCGCTACACTCTCGCCACTGCCGTCGATCAAAAAGTAGTAGGCAGAGTCGATCACAGTTGTCTCCTGGTTGTTGATCGTCAAACTCTTCACGCCCGACACGAAGTTCGTCGGCTGCACGGCGACCCAGAACTCACTGCTCCCGGTCTTCAAACAGTACTGCACGTTGTTCGAGAGAGGACAGTCCACGAACTTCCACTCGATGCTCAGCTTCGTGTACGACTGGCCCGTGATGCTATCGAACACGTCCGGAGACAGATCCAGGTCACCGTCCGAGCAGCCCGGACACTGGTCCATGATGTACACGACCTCGGACGACTGGCCAGAGCACGACGAGTCCGTGCACGTGACCTCGGCGCATCGGCCGCAGTTCATGGTCTCGTCCCACAGGTCCGCGTTGAGTGCGGCGTACTTGGTCTCGGCATCGCTGGGCCACGACATGAAGTTGCAATTGCCATCGGAAGGCGAGCTGAGCGTGTAGACCGTTCCGTACCCTCGTATGTGGTCGAGGCGGATACGACGCTAGACCAACTGCATTGCGCAGCAAGAAGGAATGCGCCGAGCAGAAATCGGTTTGGAGATTTTGTCAACGGTGTCATGTCGAGGCATGAAACGCTGAGTGGACTTGACTTGTGTGTTTGCTCTCGAAAACAGAAATGACCGCTACGCTTGATCGCGTTGACGGCGGAGAATAAGAAAGGGTGATGTCGCGGCACCGCGACCGCGATCTCAGCTATCTCGGCGTGTATGAGTCCATGTTAGCGTCTCTAGCCGGCGATGCGTACGGTGGGATGCAATCAGCATACGCGAGTGGTTGGCGCTGGCTTGACCCCGAGAAACGGCTCGTTCGGAACGAGCGATTGCCGAGCCGTGGATCGCGACTTGCCCGTCTCGCAACACGGCCACCCGATGGGACTGATCGTTCCACCCACACAGCAGGCCGCAACTCGGTCTCCGAAAAGACAGAAAGTATTCTCGCCGATTTATGAACGGTTGAGTGCCGCTTCGCGTCCAGCGCATGGCGGTAGCGTGGGATGCCGTGCGTGATCTGGGCTTTCGACGACAGTGTCGTGGCCGCGCCAACGCCACAGTGCGACAACCCTCCCTGGCGTGCTCACCATGGGAAGTCCATGCTCCAGCGGGTCACGTTCAGCGCGTTTTCGGCGCCGCTTTTCCACTCGTGCTGACTGCTTTCGCAACGCACAAACGAAGCCCATAGAGAAGAGAGTCTGTCTGTGAAGCCCTGGCCACTCGTTTCGCTTAACAGCTTTTCGGTGCTGCGACAAGATCCCGTGCTTCAGAATTCAGAATCCATACAAAAACGCTGTCAGTTTGACCGCCACGGTACTTCGAACGTCAAACGACCATCACTCCTGTCCAGGTCGTCGCGTCGAGATCGTGTCAGAAAGCGCGACGTGCGTGGCGGGGATTGCACACGATGATTTCAGCTCGCGATGGCCAGACTGGCCACGGTGGCCGCCACCGGGACGCGCCTTGGCGGTGTTCCGAGATAAGTCATCGAAGTTTCGTAGTTTCCCGCGGCGATAGATGGCTTCGCTGCGATTGGTGGCTGTGCCCACTGCAATCTGGACGAACGTGCAGGTCATTCTCGATGTAAAAGTCGGCAAATTTCCTGAAGCTGAATTCGTGGACACTCTAGGCTGCCTTGTTGATCACCCCGTTCGCTGTTTACTGGCTTTCCTTGGCCAGCTCTCGGTACCCATCTCTTACTGATGAGGGGGATTGCGAAGTGGCCACATGGTGAATAGGTGTAAAGCTTCGTACGATTTTGTATGAGCTCGTACATTTTCGTCTGAACTCGTACTTTTCTGCTAACCTCATACGCTTGAATATGAACTCGTACGTTTTGGTATGAACTCGTATATACTGGTATGAATCACTTCGAAACCTTACTAAAATGTTGCACTCCAAAATGTTTTTAACGAAAAATTTCTGCCAAGTTGCCGGAGGAACAACACTAAAATGTTGTTTCAGCTGGAATAGGTTGCTTCACAGATTTCCCTATACAAACACAAGGTAACGAGTTGTTGCTTCCTCGAGCCGAAACAACCGTTTTTGAGCCGCCATTAGCGTTAGGGTAGCAAAATATACATACAAACGCACTGATGTTAGGTCTGGGGCGACTATTTAGTCTGTCTTGTTTTTCTCGGCTGATTAGTCAAAATAACGGAAAGGCGAGCCCACAAACTATACCCGTATATAGTGCAGTACTCCGATTTATGGTTACCCCGAATTAGCTTCAAGGGCTTAAACTTGATTTTGCGTAGATTAATTAGCATTCGGCATGGCGGTGAGGAGGCATGTGGCTGCTACTACACGACGGTGTTCTGAGGCTGCTTCTGTGTATGTTTCTTGCAGGACAAATCTGGCGGCAGGAAGGGCTCGGGCGTGGCCAATGTGGCGCGGCAGACGTGGGACCGCGAGCACTACGAGAAGCTGGCGAGGCTGCGCGCCGATGGCCAGCTGGACACGGAGGAGCCCACGAAGGTGCTCAAGTCGGCCAAGCAGGAGTTCAAGGCCGCGGACGAAGGCGCCGCCGGGCCTGCGGGCTCGGCCAGAGCGTTCCTGAAGGCGCGCACGGCCAAGATGGCGCTGGAGCGCAGCGTGGGCACCGTCAAGGTGGTCAAGTCGGACGACCTGAGCAAGAGCGGCGGCTACTACTGCGAGGTCTGCGAGTGCGGCCTGAAGGACTCGGTGGCCTATTTGGACCACATCAATGGCAAAAAGCGTGCGTGGCGATACCGTGAAAAAGGCGTAGGAGGTGGAGAGATTGCGACTGATGTGGCGCTGTGGTGACTGCAGATTTGCGTAAGTTGGGGTACAGCATGCGCGTGGAGCGCTCGACGGTGGACCAGGTAAAGAACCGGCTGCAGAGCGCGTCCAAGCGCAAGTGGGACCCTCTGATGACTAAGAAGCTGGACGCCATGGCAGGTTGGTTGGTGGTCTTTGCGGCCGTGTTCAGTCCTTTTGATTAAGTGATCGTGGTTGAGGCTCAACTTACAAGCACTTGTTGCCGTTTGTATCTTGTGTTTTGTCTTGTACCTGCAGACTACGAGAAGAAGTTGAAGGAAGCGGAGGAAGAGGAGGTTCGCATCAAGCGGCAGAAGAAGGAGCAGAAGAAGGCCAAGAAGCTCGGCAAAGACCTCCCGAGCTCCGACTCGCAGAATGCAACCACCAAAGACAAGAAACCCCAAACAGAAGATGCTGCTGCTCCTGATGCTGAAGCGGACATGATGGCAATGATGGGCTTCGGCGGCTTCGGCGGTTCCAACAAGACGCAATAGCATCAACATCTTCAACTAATGCAAAAAAACATGACCTATGTAAACCACTCAATTTGGGTACAATACAATATTTTCCATCGTCCTCAAAAGCCAATCTGTCAATTCTGCAGCAAGATGCCGCCACCGAGTCGCCGCTTCGACCCGCAGGCGCCTCCGTTCGCTCAGCACGAGGACCGACCGGCCTCTTCCAGTCGCTGGCAGCCCCGTCCGGTCCCTCCAACTCGCGAGCACGCGCCCAGTTCGACGCTCCTGCTGCGCGGCTTGGCGCCAACCGTCGACGACGAAATGGTACAAAGTTACCCAAATCAGAGCTGCAGGACGGCGCTCTGCTGTCCGCGCAGTCTGTTGCAATGCTGCAATTCATACAAAGATCTAGACACACAGACAGATACAGGAGCAGCGTAGCGTTACGTTGGGCCGCGTAGCACCCGATTCCGAGCTCTCCCGGACAGTCCCCACGTACTCACCGCCCACTGTGCTGTTGTGTGCCCCATGCCCCGATGGACGACGGCCACCAGATTTTGAACAGTCTGCGGGCCTTTGGACCGGTGTCGGCTCGAGTTATGCACGACAAGGTGCGTGAACTCGCAGTAGAAGGCTCTGAAGAAGGAGCAGTGAGTGACTAACTTAACTTTTGTTTTTATTTTGGATTTACTGCTGCTGCAGGCTACTGGGGAATCTCGTGGGTTCGCCTTTGCCAACTTTGGGAGCGTCGAGAGCGCCACGGAGGTGGTGCAGGCTTTCGGTGGGTGGTGGTATTGCCAACTTGCTGGAGTGCAGTGTGTGATGCGGGAGTGTTAGTGCTTTTTTCGTGGATGCAGCTTCTCAGCCTCTTGTGTTGGAGAACCGAGTGGTCATTTTCTGCTACGCGGATAACTTGCGTCGGCGGCCACCACATGATGAGGATGGGAGACCGAGTTGGGGAAGTGGGCAGCACGCTGACTCGTTCCGCGACCAGCATGGCGAACGTTGGGAGCCACGAAAAGACTGGATTTGTGATGAGGTGGATGCTCGTCCAGTGCTTTCGTATCGTTATGGTTACTTGACCTCTGACAATATCATTCTGTTGCTGTGGCAGTGCAATGTGACAAATTTTGCTCGGCGGACGTCGTGTTTCCAGTGCAACGCGCCTAAGACGGCCCATTCCAAGGAAGTGACACCAACTGCAGCGTTTCAACCTCGATACCGTGATGGCTCTCACCACCGAGACCAGGGCTCTTTGTCTCCACCATCTTCTCACGATACCCGAATGAGAGATGAGGAACGGGTGGGCGAGGTCGGAGCGCAAATGACGAAAATAACAGGATTACTCCGTCGAATGTGTTAATGGTGCGCATGCTACCACCGGACATCGAGGAAGGCGAGGTGCGTTCTAAATGTGCTTAGGTCGAGCACTGCCTTCAAGTATTTCGATGTCTCACCGTATGTGATCTGGGAAACATTTTTGCAGCTCCATGTGGCATTTGCAGAGTTCGATGGTGTACAAGATATTCGATTGATTCGAGATCGTGCGACTAATTTGTCTAGGGGATTTGGTTTCGTTGAGTTCTGCGATGTTGAAGTACGCCTTTATCTTTGTGTTCTGCTTCTCACACGTTGTGCATTCGGTGTTGTGTGTGTTACTCAACAGTGCATGACAAATGTGTGGTATGTATATGTACTTAATTACTGTAGACGGCGACACAAGCTTTAAAAAGTGCCAGGGGTTGCTTGTTCTTGACGCCCCCGTGGAGGTATCGTATGCACGCGATACGCTCTCAACGAAGTCACACTTTTCAGCAGAGTCATCTCAAGGTGGACCGCGTCCTGGAAGCTCAATGACAGTCACTGCAATGGAGCAGGCACAGTGGTCTCTCGCACACGGGCGCGGTGCTGATGCGATGAATCAGGTGAAGATTTGTTGTGTTTTGTATGCTGAATGGGACGGCAAGTTCTTTACGTCCAAAACGAAACATGTATCTAATGCTCGAGGTTGTCATCGCTTCTGCTACACGCACGCATTTTCGCTACATGCCTGGGTGACTCGTACGGCTGATTGTGCGCTTCAGCAGACCAGTGTCGCAGACGACGTAAGCGCGCTTCTTAACAACGTCGCGGCAGAGGTTGTGCCTCACTTCGAAGAGCCCAAGAAAATGTGGCCGCCGGCATTCGAAACTGCAGGTGGTAGCTACGTGTACGCGAGCGAGTATGGGCTTTACTGGGATCCGGGCAGCATGTTTTACTATGATGCGCAGAGCAAGGTGTACCACAACTCCTTCACTGGCACATATTATCGGTGCGTAAACCCTAGTGG
This sequence comes from Phytophthora constricta, assembly GCA_011947335.1. Taxonomy (NCBI): domain Eukaryota; phylum Oomycota; class Peronosporomycetes; order Peronosporales; family Peronosporaceae; genus Phytophthora; species Phytophthora constricta. Next base: position 20,947 of record JAAVTI010000536.1, on the reverse strand, counting down.
CAGTGGGGCGGACGCCTTCAAGGCTTTTGTGCCACCTCTGCCAGTGGACGATGCTGTATTCAAGGATTCCAGCGCAGAAACAGAGACACCAACACCAAGCAAACCAGGACTGAGCCTGTCGCTCAAGAAAGACAAGAAGAAAGGCCCGACGATATCATTTGGCATTAAAACCACTGCATTTGCCTCCGCATCGTCTGTTTTTGAGAAGGACATACCAATGGGTACTAATAGTGCTCCTCCTCCTGCTGCCAGTGCTGTCAGCGTGGGAAGTGTGGGAATGAAGCGCAAAAGTACCGATGATATTGCGAAGTGGTCACTACGTCAACGCGAAGCCAAACTGCAGGGAAACGAAGGTTGGACTGCCGTTGAGGCTCAACAGCCGACCACGACCGGTAGTAAAATAGTGCAGGCGGGCACCTCAGCTAAGGCGACGAAAACCAACGCTGCCGCTGGAAGAGCTGATTCTGTGATTGATGCATTGACACATGTCTCCCAAGAGGTTCCTATTTGTTTGGTAAGTCTTGCTGCTACAATACTGTTGGCATGGCCGGCTTGGCCAGAGGATGCAAGTTTCGCTAACCATTTGTTGCTTGGTGTTAGCTCTGTCGGCGAAAGTTTGGTTCGCTAGAACTTCTGCGCAAGCATGAAAAGCTATCAAAGCTCCACCTGGCCAATTTGGCGAAGGCAAAAGAAAATAAACAGCACATCGCAGCCCAGTACCGTGAGCACGAGCAGGAAATGGAGCGAGATGCAAAGAAGCACCGTGAGGACGAAGCTATCTCTTCTGGCCCGGCAGCTAAAGACACTCAGTGGAATCCAGCTACTGCAAACAGACCCGCACCTGGGCCTGCTGTGAGCTCGCTGGAATCTGGTATCGGTGGGAAAATGCTCAAGATGATGGGGTGGAAGAGCGGCCAGGGCCTCGGGAGGCACGGCACGGGCATTACGGCCCCAATTCAAGCGGCAGGGACCGGTGGTCGGAGCGAGACGGCTGGGCTTGGTTCCCAGGCGCCGCTCACAGCCTCAGTGGACCTATCCGCAGCTAAATCGGACAAGGAACGTCGACGAATGCTGGCACGTGCACGCTATGACGCCGATAATGCGTAAGTAGTTTCGTGCCGACTGCATCACCCCAAGAGACAATGACAGCGTTGCTGCTAGTGCGATCAATAGCTTTGTGCCAAAGTTCGCACCACACCACTCCGCGGCTTTTCAAGATCGATCGATATCTTCCTCGTTGCATCTTCACCAACGCAGATCTCGGTCATCCCTCCCTTTGTTAGTGAGCGTTCCTTCCGTGTATCACACACATCACCACAGTCGTCGCGATGACTCACTGTAAGCTTACGTCGTCTCTTTTGCCGTGGTTGGTCGCTATGCTCCTGTGTGTCTCGCTGTTTCTACTTTTGATGGACAAGTCTGCACCGACAAGCGAGTCCACAAGTTCTGGGACGTGTACGATTCAACCGAGAAAGCACTCTACCTCGAGGCTGTGGCTGTTGCGATTGATAAAGGTTAATACATGAAGTTCATCCAGTTGCAATACTTAAGGTGCGAGTTGACGGACTACTTAGCTCCTTCTTTCCCATTTGCCTAGTTCGCAGGCTCCACTTCAACCGAGCCGTCGATTTTAAAATCGCTGATCTGGTTTTCCTTGCCAATATCGGCGTAGTCACCTTGGAAGCGCTGCAAACGGAACTGGCGCCAGCTCAACGATCGATACTTGGCCTTATCGCCGTCTTTAACGACAATAGGTCCCACTTGCGCCTTGTACGACGGGTTGTAGAAGAACGGAGCAGAGAACCGATCCGATCCATTACTAGCAAGCACGCGGTGCAGCGGTGCCACGAATTGGTCATTGGACCAGACCTGCACCATGTCGCCAATGTTGATCGTGTAAGTGCCCTTGCGGGGAGGGACGAGGTTCCATGTCTGTGATTCACGGTGGAAAGCCTGAAGCGATGCCACTTCATCGTCCTGGAGCAGCACAGTGAGTGCGCCAGCGTCCGTGTGATTGTGCACGCCCATAGTCTTTTCCGGTTCCTGGGTCACCGGGTAGTGGTTCAAACGCAAGAAGCTCGAGTTGTCTCCATGGAAGAACTGGTCAAAGAACGCAGGCTTTTCACCCAGCGCAACAGCAAACACCTTTAACAGGCGACGCGAGATGTACTCCATCTTGCCAAAGTACGCCACCATCTCATGACGAAAGCCCGGCAGTGTGTCGTCATCCAACCACTGGTTCTGGTCCTCACCCAGACGTTCATGCTTGTCTTGAGCTGGACCGTCTTCATTGACCCCAGCAAAGTCCAGGCATTCCTTCCAGTCCGTTTTGTTCTTGGTGAGCTCGTCGTCAAAGAATCCGCGGGAGTTTGACGCACTGCGTCGGATCTTGTTCTTGGTCTCCTTAGGCAGACGGAAGAACGACCGCATTGCAGCTTGGAACTTGTCCACATCTTGCTCCGGTAGGCCGTGGTTGGAGATGTAGAAGAAGCCCCACTCAGCGGCTGCAGCGCGAACCTCCTCAATGACACGACCAATAGCTCCGTCCTTGGGGTCGAGCAGAGCAGCGTTCACTTCTTCATCCGTGGGCAGCGCAGTGAGTGCTCCGATGTCGACGACTGGCACTTGCCGCACGTCCATCTTAGTAGGAATCTCGGAATGAGCCATGAGCAATAAACATGCAATGCAGGACTTTGGCGTCGACTCGATGTGCGGCCAGGAGAGCCCTTTGCGCTTCCAGTTGAGACCGAAGCGCCAGCGTTGACGACGCCGGGATTCCGGTACTGATTGGCTGATTCGCTTACAATCGCCAGGGCTGTTGAGTCCATAGACATGGTCGTTGATGTCGTTGGGATGACCGTGTTCGTCAAGGCGACGATGGAGGGTTGCTCGTCGGCGTACTGGTGTCGTACGCGTGTCGTCTTCTTCGTGCTGAATCTAGAGCGGCTTCGACGTCCTTGGAGACCCGTTGCTATTGTCAGTCGTCGCTTGCAGTCACTGCTAGCTGTGACATACATGACAGCTGCAACAAGTTATCAACAGTTGTGCTGCAATTGCGTCACTTATCCATGCCCTACCAATTGGAGCACACATCTTGGTGCAATGGTGATCAGTACACGGTGACTTCAACACTCTTGATCATCAAACCAGTCATCGCACATCGAGAACAACTTCGTCGTGGACACATACACCGTTCCCCTCCACTCGCGGTAGTGGTGTAGTGGTGGTCCTCCAAGAGCTAGGTTGTGTAGTAACTTGCATGTCTGCACCACTGACTGGTAGTTGACCCCTCAAGCTATTGTCGCAAACCCTTGCTTGGCCGAGGCCTCCTCTAGAGGCTGGGATTTTATCAAGGTTGGGGGTTGAGAGTATGACTGCTGCTTGTAATCGATGTAGAGTACTGTTCGTGGTAACTAACTGGTGCTCTGGATGCCTGTTTGCTATGAAGAAGGAGGTGCATTGTTGATACAGTATGTATAGCGACACACTTGCGGGCACAAGCGTCGCCTTTATTGCAGTACTGTGCAGTAAAAACGAAGATGGTCCTCTTTTTCGGAAGCTCTGCTCCAGATGCTTTCACAGAACTTCCAAAAATTTATAATCGCGCATCTTCGTTTGACGGAGTGTCAAAACGTTTTCTGTTCGCACAGTTTGCAGTTCGACCACTTGATCAAACGCCTATCTCACTTATTTTTCTTCTCTCTCTATCACCACGCGCGATTGTAACCAACAACACCCTCACTCTTCAATTCGCCTTTTCTCGCCGAGTGCATATTATGCAACCTCCGCGTATATCGGTTATAGCGGCACTGGCCGTGACTCTGCTAGTCGTCCAGTCAGCCGTCCAAGCATTCACTGTAGGTGATGCGCTGGGCTTCGCTGCTGGCACTACAGGTGGAGGCACCACTGCTCCAATCTACCCGAAGACCATCGAGGAGCTTACGACGCTCTTGGGGGACGAGGAACCTCGCGTAATCGTTCTAGACAAGGGCTTCGACTTCCGAGGAACTGAAGGCTCGACCACCGAGCAAGGCTGCCGTCCCAAGTCCAACACCAATTGCCTTGCAAAGAAAAATGGATTCGCCGGTCAGGACGTGATTTTGTTTAAAGGAGACACAACAATGACTAAGACTGGTGGATGTGATCAAGCCGTGCCGGTAGACGTCACGTACGACAATGCTGCCAAGAACGCACTCGTTGTAAAGAGCAACAAGACACTGCGGGGTATTGGACAAGCTGGTGTTCTGACAGGAAAAGGTCTTTGGCTCGACGGTGACAACATCATCGTTCAGAACGTCCACATTACAGAGCTCAACCCCCAGTACGTGTGGGGTGGAGATGCAATCTACATCCAAGGCACAGACGACCGAGCCATGAAGAACATTTGGCTGGACCACATTAAAGTGTCTCGTGTTGGTCGTCAGATGTTCGTTAGCGGCTTCGCTGGTGTCGAGAGTCTCACCATCAGCAACTCGGACTTCGACGGACGCACGGACTGGTCCACCTCTTGTGACGGTCGCCACTATTGGACATTTATCCTTGATGGCACCACTACTCGTGTGAGTCTCCTGAACAACTACATCCACTCGACGTCAGGTCGGTCTCCAAAGGTTGTTGGGGCGTTCGGTGATAATCCAAACGTGGTGGCTCACATCGCCAACAATTACTGGGCTGATAACTCGGGTCACTCGTTCGAGCCTGGTGCCAATGCGTTTGTGCTAGCCGAGGAAACTTCATTCAGGATACGGTGGAACCTATTCTAGCCGACAACCTTGCCAGCATCGCCACTACGGACGATTGCAGTGCGGCGCTGGGTCGTGCGTGCTCGGTCAACACGGTAGAGAATAGCGGGAAGTTCGACTCGGTAAACGGCGCGGCTGCTTTGGACACAGTAAAACAGTACAAAGAGATCACGGAATACGCTCCTGGTGTCGCCGCGAAGCTGTTGAAAACACTCGACAACTTTGGTGTAGGTGCCTTGCAGGACGACGTATCACAGCAAAATCCAGCCCAACAAAGTGTGGACCAGAGTAACGTCGCTCAGGAAAATGTCACCCAAGGAAGCGTGGCCCAAGACTTTGATCCATCGAAAACCCAGACTGCAAAATGCGCAGTCAAACGGCATTGATGAAGATGAAGTTGTCTGAGCGGAGTCTTAGTTTTGTGTTAAACATTGTTTGAAGCCAAGTAGTCGTTACTACAAAAATCGTTTATTAATGTCAATGTGTTGGTGGCGGCTGTGGTCAGAAGTCGTGTCGACCTTGCACGTAACACGAGATCGGTTATGTGCTGCCAAAAAATGTACCGGCAAGGTGTCACCAGTGAACGCATGGAAATGCCACAAAACTCTGCCTTGGCTGCACGCTGTTAGGTGCACGCTATCAGATACTTAGTATAGTTTTTGCTGGAAGTACCCAGACTCACGAGACCCCTATGGTTATTGCGCACAGAACACCACAAGCTACATGATCACTCAAGAGTTTCATTTAATCAAGGTGAACTATCACCAGTTTTCGTTTTGCTTTTAATGCTGCTATCCCATTGAAAATCGAGGCAAGTTTGCGGAACTTAGAGGAGGCGTCACAAATAATGTTGGCCTCCGATGTACTACGTCAGTAGTTTTAGTTTTGCGGCGGTGCTCTTGCATGCGATGTCATCCTAGGCAAGCCGATCGGATTTTCGATCCACGGATGTGGTGGATTAAAAATCCGGCAAAAAATTTAAGCTAACCACAAGAGAGACTGGTCAAACACTCAACTTGCGAAGATAGTCACTTGCGTGGCTTGACTGAAATTTACGGAACTGCCGCTTTCGCTGGTCGACATCGACATCCACTTCTTGAGGGCAAAAACAAATGTCGACGCCTGCTCTGCCATCGCCAGTAGCTTCCTTGAGGAAGTGTTTGAGAAACAGTTAGCAGACACACTTCCACACCTTCCTTGTTAGCTCATGCATTGGATTGTCATCTCCAAGATTGAGTAAAACAGAACGATGTAGCTTTCAACGTTCGGAGCGGCCTTGAATTATCGCGTAGTATATTCTTTTATGTCGAGAAGTCTGAATAATCGCTAAGATCGTCAACAAACTTCACTTTCAGCTGCTTTGCACGAAGAAATACTTCGATTTCCTCGCGTCTGCGAAACCCACCACCAGGTTCTTTCCTTTTCTGCAAAATTGCTTTTACCACTTCATCAACCTCTTTACATTTTCCTCGAAACAGTGTTTTGAGCGCGGTATTGGTGGCTGAATTGATGGAAATGGCGGGAGAGCATGCTGGGTGATATGTCAGAGACCCATGAAATCTGTCACTTTGTTCCCTACTTACAAGATAGCAATTGGGGGCACAGTAGACGTTGACAAACCTGAAGTGGCAACGCAGTTAATCACTCCACGCACGAAAAGCGCTTCACGTTCTTGAAGAAATATTGGGCAACGATCCAATTTGCTCCAATACGTTTGTGCGTGGCTTAGCTTGAATTTACCGTACTGCTTTTTCCTTTGATCCAGAAAAACGACTTCGGCACCGGTCGAAACATCACGCAACGCAAAAAATATCGACCCCAGCTCCACCATCACCATGCATTGCTATGTAGCCATCCGAAATCCAGTCGACTTTTCGCAACGCATTTTCCTTTCCAGAAATGAGTTGACTCGTATCTGCACCAAAGGCATCTTGACATAGGAACACTCTTGATAGTATCAGACGGACTCGAATATCACGCGTTGCATCATCCATTAAGGCTCCACACAAAAGCGTTCCAAGTGAGACTTCCGATTTTTCCAGCACCAGAAGGGCATTAATTCGCACCGCATAAAAATATGCTCCGAATCTTTCCCACGCTTGCCACGGTTGGACATCAAACATTACTGTATCCACACTGTGATGAAGATCACTTAGAGCAAGAGCCAATGCTTTTTCTGCTTCATTATCAAGCCACTCGTAAAGTTTTCCAACATTCCGCAAAAGAGAATATGGCACTTGGATCCCGAAGGCTTCCCCATCAGACGAATCCACCAGCAAGCAGAGTGAAGAGTCTCTGAGTCGTGACCACTTCCACGTCGCATTGAACATTGCATTTTGCTCAACCTTTAGTCCTGATACTGCAAAAGCTGCCAACCGGACACGATCACTGATATCGAGAGCACTAAGATACGTTTCAACATAACCCGTTCGGATTTCAGCATAGCACTTTGTGATCATCTCCGAACTCACAACTTTCGATTGATCTTTTTCCCATAATGTCTTCACGTTCAAGAGATAATCGACAATCCATCGTGGAACGCCCCCAGATAAAACAAATTTCGACACATCTGGGAATGGCGAAGAAGTTTGGCGAATTCTGCATTGCTCTCAAGAAGTTTGACCACTTCCTTCATCGTCCATAGAGTCATCGGAAGTCGCTTGGTGACATAATAGGACGAGTTTGCTATCGAACCAGTCGCAATGACACCCAAATTGGTACCAGCAAACATGGGCAGCAAAACCAGATTCGACGACTTCGAGCACAGAAAAGCTCCTATGCTTTCCACTAGTTCGCGTAGGAGCGACGTGTCGGGATCTTTTCGACGAGCACCAATCTTTTCAATCTTTTGATACTCATCAATCCCAAGAAAGAGGTACATCGTCCCTGATTCTTGCATTTTCTTACGTAGCTTGCGCTCGATGACTGCGATAGCATCCCTCAATGTCAGCTGACCTCCATTGCGAGGTAGCCGCGACCTAAACCACTTGCAAAAGTTAAATGCGCAATTCTTATCGAGAAAAAGCGATACAACAACCGCCACGAGAAAGACGCCTCGATCGGCATCGATCGCTCGACTGGTTGGTAGTTAAACCCGTTAAAGTACGGAACAATCACACGGGCAACGTGATTGGGGTCCAAATTCAACTCTTGCAAAATTGTGCCGCCTTCTTCCAACATACGCGTTTTTCCCAAACCAGAAATACCAGAGCAAACAGGTATAGCCAGCTTCGTGCGGTCTGATCCTGTAGTGCCCCAACCCGCGATAATATCGCTGAAGCACCGCGCTGCGGTCGTAATCGCCTCTTCCCTTCCCACCAATCGAAACTGTAAACTATCGGCTTTTAAAATGTGCGGACTTGAAACAATTGCCTCCTTGTTGGTCATTTCGCTTTCCAAGAACGCGAGGAGATGGTCGCACGAACGAAGATCCACTTGAGGACCACTCGGTACAGCAACCGGACCACTCGGAGGAGGCGCCGCTGCTGGGAGTTGCACCAGCACGTGAACCTCCTCGTCTCCAGGCTGGAACACGTGACTCTCCTTGTCTCCAGACTGCAACTCCGCTCCAAAACATTCGTGGTCATTCAGCTTCCACGACGGGCGCATCTCCTGATACGCGGTGTCGATCTTCCCTCGCAACAAGTCATCGACCCGGTCGTCGTCCTTCAGCCACGCACCGTTCCGCCGCGCCAAGTACAACGTCAATGCGCTTGGCGGAAACGAGAAGCGCTCGTGGTACCGTTGATCGTCAAATATGGCCTTCTGCAGCGCGCTCACTTTCGCACCACGTGCGATCTTCACGGAAAACACGCTTCCTTTGCCATACACCGCGCAGTTCAGCTTCACCTCGGCCGAGATGACCTCAGTCATGTTTCTTCTTGCAGAAAGTTCGAGACTGAAACTCGAGCACAATTTACTTTTCCCAAGTCATATTCTCACCCTCTAGAAGAACTTCCTCTAGATAAAAACACATCTACGAACTGAAACCGGCATGTAACTCGCGGATGTCACTTCAGTTCAATCACAGCCTTTTTACCTAGATAGTAAAATCTAAGGGTTCAGTTCTTTGTAGTGCATCTCGGGTCGAAGTCGACGAAGTTGTGTGTTTCTGCGTGTTTGCCACCCAAAACGGGAGGCCTTTTCATTGGTAGAAAAGCGGGCCTTCGCAGCCGGCCATTGGGCAGAAAGAGGAAGAACGGCCTGTCATTGGTCGAAAAGCGGTAGACTAGATGCAAACTCGCGTCTGTTTTTGTGCGCATAATTGTATGCACCTTTTTGGTATAAACCATGATACATTGTTTTTGTATGCATGCTTATTGGAAATGAAGTGTGTGCGCTGTTGCGCCATGACCAAGCTGCCGCCGGGCCAGGACGACCGTATCCCGCTGCGCCAGTGTACCTGCTGCGGCAAGTTGCTGTTCTGGAGGCCTTCGCAGCGGTCCAAGGAGAGCAATGCGACGGTGCCACGTATCATGGGCTCGCCACCACCTGTATGTATGCATAGGTTGTCGAGTCTTTGAGTAGGTTCCTACATGAGCTAACCGAACACGTTGGGGGTAAACCAGAACTAAAGCGAAAATAGAATACTGGGACGATCGCATGCATGAACAATGTGAGTGTGTTCCATGCTCGGCATGCACACCCCACCCCTACTTCAGTATTTCTGTTGCTAAGAACACCCACGCTCCCGCTTTCGTCTTACGAATAAAGCTAACACGTGGGTCACGTGCGGGTGGGTCCTGTAGACTATGAATTGTAAGCGTGACGCAAGTGTTTACAGGACACAACGTACAAACGAGCGGATCAGTACGCTTCAGGAGAAGCTTGGTTCGTGACGTTGACTTAGAGTGCAAGAGGATTTCAGACGCGTGCACGTTCGTGCATTTCCGTGAGTACGCAAATAGCGCGCATGCGGTGGACTAGAATGCACATGCGGTGGACTAGAATACAGTGCGGTGCACTAGGACACACATATTGAGCTGAGAGGCACACATACTAGAACCCGCATGTACATTTAGAAGATAGGCGTACTAGATAGATGCGAACGATGGACGTTACTTTTCACAATTCATATTCTCACCCTCTAGAAGAACTTCCTCTATACTAGTTGAGCATCCGCGGTTTGGGGGCGACTACCTGAAATTATGTGTGAAACACAATTTCGGGCGGCGCCCCCTCGAAAGAACACAAAACAGAAAAGTTGCAGATCGAGATCCCGGTGTCATTGCTTGTTGCTTTTCAAAATGGCCAAGATGAAGTGGACCACGGGCGTCTACGGCAAGCAAAGGACCGCCAAAGGTACTGCACGATACATGGCTTGTTGAGTCTGCTGGTGTAGCAACTGATTGGCGCCGTGGCTGCGAGCGCAGCTAAGAATGGCGCCACACTATTTATCACCAAGGTGGGTACGTCAGCGACTCGACACCACTTGGCTTAATACGTGTTTGACCTCGTTATTGCGTCGCACTGTGTGAGCAGGTCGTGCTACCCGAGCTTCTCGCCCTGACTCGCCACCAGCAACCAACTCGTCGTCCAGCGATGTGGCAGCTCCAACGAACAAGGTATCCAATGACGGCACGGACGCTGCTCGACGCGCCGCTCACGCGCGGACTGGAAAAGCGGCCAAGTTTCTGCACCGTACGTGGATATCGAGTTTCCTGCCGTTGTAAAGTGATTCATAATCTAACGAGTGCTGTTGTTTTTGTTACTGTCAAGGGAGTGAAGTCCGTGCGCTTCGTGTCGCTCAGGCCGCGCACGCTCGCACATTAAAAAAGACTTACCAACAGGATCAACACGGAAGTTCGCCCGCTGAAGCCTCCAAATGAAGACCAGTATTTTCTGTGAAGCGCTAGCGCTTCGCGCGCAGTTGAAGCCACCTTTTATTGTAGTGTTATATACGAAGTTGACCGTTGAGGTGACACTGACATTGTTTTTATGTTCACGATTTTGTGCTACGGATAAATACTCTCATTGCAAACGACTCGTTCTTACCTTTCAATGTCACACGGTGGCCTGCCAGCGGCGCGATCAAGCCTAGTAATTTGCTTGCTCAGCATCTGAAGGCTGACTGCGGCCCTTTTTCCACGAGTCGTTCAACGTAGATTGTCGGGGCACCTCATGGAACTCACAGCGCTGTTGCTTTTCTTCGTCCAGTGCCGCCAGGTTTCGTCGTACTTGCTCCCGCTGATCCTCCTTCAACCGCTTCAGGTATCGCCCCCGCCAAGTTGAGGGAACACCATCAGCAGTGCCACTGAGCGACCAGAGGCTGTCGATGAAAGATGTGGCCGGTGGCTCGACAGGCGTCCTGCTGCAATGTTTCGTCGGCGTTGCATTTTGGCTCGCTACCAGATGCAGGTTCCGGTAGGACCGCAGCTCCGTCTTCCGTGGTTTGGACGACGCCAGTAGATCGAGTGCGGCACGGGGCTTCTCTGGAGATGAAATCTGCCGTGCTTTCAGGTCGTCATCGACTCTCAGCAAAGCAAACTTCAACGGTTGTTTAACGCGCGCTTCTGCGTCGCTTCGACGGCATTGCAAGCGGACTCCTGCGGATCCGTGCATCTGGAGCGATTTCTCTCCAGTAAGAGAGTCGGAGGCGACGTGAAGGCATTGTTATCGCGGGTGGCACGTCGTGGCTGTGTCTTGCTCGGGGAGGGAACGAGCGTTTTTATTTTAGCGACTTGAGAGGTTCAACGCTAGTTGCGGAATGCTATCAAAGCCTAAGCTAGCCATTTCTAGACAACTAATCAATGGAAGGATGGGAAGCTGCCTTTAGACCAAATTAGAGGTAACAAACATCGCAGGTATCAGCGAAAGGAGGATTATCTGGGTTGCTGCAATTGATTGTGGCGCAAGCGACCTGCTTCATATCATCTACCTCATGCAATGCAGCATTTTTGGTTCTCGTTACGGCTTTATTTATCCGTTCTTCCCCACGGATAAACATCGCGTACTGACCCTGCGATGTCGATAATTTGTGAACCGATAGAGGCGCCGTAATGATGATATCGTCGCGGCAACGCACTCGAGACAGCGCTACATATGCAAAAGACGCACTTGGTACTGACTGACGCCGAGTGAAACACAGTTTTTGAGCACTTCAAACCTTGCACTTTGTGAACTGTTATTGCGTAAGCAAGACGCAAAGTCACGCCTTCGCGGAAGACGCTTAGATCACTAGATTTTTTGCCCCAGCTCAGTTTTCTAGGAAGAAATGGTACAATGTTCGGTACACCAGACAAAAATGACGGTCCGGTGTACACGTCTATAATCTGCACAAGTATTTTTGGCAAGGGCGAGTCGGTACAGAAGATGAAGTCGTATACGATGCCGTTTGTACCATTGCATAGTCCGGCTGACTGCTCCATGTTGTAGGTTAAGGTCACAGGTGCACCGACCGCAAGCTGAACTTGAATTCCAACCACCCTATCTCTGTTTGGGTTTGTCATCTCTGCTTCCTGTAGCAGTGTGTATTGTGCACCCCAGGAACACTATCTTGTGTAACCCCGCTACACGCACAACTTACGACTCACTTACTCCCTGACGCATTCACGCATGCACGCTCACTTTTCATTTCTATTATCATTACGATACATGTTAGGATCATGCGGTCATACGCTCACGCTTCAGTATACGTTCACACAAGCCAAATTACAGCAGACTGTTTGGTTTTGCACACACGTTAATTACATGTCCAGCGAAGTAGTAAACTATTTAGGCACATAGCTGACCAAAACAAAATTTCGGTGTCCTTGTTCATACCTAATTCAGCTATCGCATGATAGGCGATTGTTTAAACGCCACGTACCAGCTGAGCATTCTACAATTCACGTACATCGTGCGCATCTATCTAGTACGCCTATCTTCTAAATATACATGCTGGTTCTAGTAGTGTGCCTCTCAGCTCTATATGTGTGTTCTAGTGCACCGCACTGCATTCTAGTCCACCGCATGCGCGCTAGTTGCGTACTCACGGAAATGCACGAACGTGCACGCGTCTGAAATCCTCTTGCACTCTAAGTCAACGTCACGAACCAAGCTTCTCCTGAAGCGTACTGATCCGCTCGTTTGTACGTTGTGTCCTGTAAACACTTGCGTCACGCTTACAATTCATAGTCTACAGGACCCACCCGCACGTGACCCACGTGTTAGCTTTATTCGTAAGACGAAAGCGGGAGCGTGGGTGTTCTTAGCAACAGAAATACTGAAGTAGGGGTGGGGTGTGCATGCCGAGCATGGAACACACTCACATTGTTCATGCATGCGATCGTCCCAGTATTCTATTTTCGCTTTAGTTCTGGTTTACCCCCAACGTGTTCGGTTAGCTCATGTAGGAACCTACTCAAAGACTCGACAACCTATGCATACATACAGGTGGTGGCGAGCCCATGATACGTGGCACCGTCGCATTGCTCTCCTTGGACCGCTGCGAAGGCCTCCAGAACAGCAACTTGCCGCAGCAGGTACACTGGCGCAGCGGGATACGGTCGTCCTGGCCCGGCGGCAGCTTGGTCATGGCGCAACAGCGCACACACTTCATTTCCAATAAGCATGCATACAAAAACAATGTATCATGGTTTATACCAAAAAGGTGCATACAATTATGCGCACAAAAACAGACGCGAGTTTGCATCTAGTCTACCGCTTTTCGACCAATGACAGGCCGTTCTTCCTCTTTCTGCCCAATGGCCGGCTGCGAAGGCCCGCTTTTCTACCAATGAAAAGGCCTCCCGTTTTGGGTGGCAAACACGCAGAAACACACAACTTCGTCGACTTCGACCCGAGATGCACTACAAAGAACTGAACCCTTAGATTTTACTATCTAGGTAAAAAGGCTGTGATTGAACTGAAGTGACATCCGCGAGTTACATGCCGGTTTCAGTTCGTAGATGTGTTTTTATCTAGAGGAAGTTCTTCTAGAGGGTGAGAATATGACTTGGGAAAAGTAAATTGTGCTCGAGTTTCTCAGTCTCGAACTTTCTGCAAGAAGAAACATGACTGAGGTCATCTCGGCCGAGGTGAAGCTGAACTGCGCGGTGTATGGCAAAGGAAGCGTGTTTTCCGTGAAGATCGCACGTGGTGCGAAAGTGAGCGCGCTGCAGAAGGCCATATTTGACGATCAACGGTACCACGAGCGCTTCTCGTTTCCGCCAAGCGCATTGACGTTGTACTTGGCGCGGCGGAACGGTGCGTGGCTGAAGGACGACGACCGGGTCGATGACTTGTTGCGAGGGAAGATCGACACCGCGTATCAGGAGATGCGCCCGTCGTGGAAGCTGAATGACCACGAATGTTTTGGAGCGGAGTTGCAGTCTGGAGACAAGGAGAGTCACGTGTTCCAGCCTGGAGACGAGGAGGTTCACGTGCTGGTGCAACTCCCAGCAGCGGCGCCTCCTCCGAGTGGTCCGGTTGCTGTACCGAGTGGTCCTCAAGTGGATCTTCGTTCGTGCGACCATCTCCTCGCGTTCTTGGAAAGCGAAATGACCAACAAGGAGGCAATTGTTTCAAGTCCGCACATTTTAAAAGCCGATAGTTTACAGTTTCGATTGGTGGGAAGGGAAGAGGCGATTACGACCGCAGCGCGGTGCTTCAGCGATATTATCGCGGGTTGGGGCACTACAGGATCAGACCGCACGAAGCTGGCTATACCTGTTTGCTCTGGTATTTCTGGTTTGGGAAAAACGCGTATGTTGGAAGAAGGCGGCACAATTTTGCAAGAGTTGAATTTGGACCCCAATCACGTTGCCCGTGTGATTGTTCCGTACTTTAACGGGTTTAACTACCAACCAGTCGAGCGATCGATGCCGATCGAGGCGTCTTTCTCGTGGCGGTTGTTGTATCGCTTTTTCTCGATAAGAATTGCGCATTTAACTTTGCAAGTGGTTTAGGTCGCGGCTACCTCGCAATGGAGGTCAGCTGACATTGAGGGATGCTATCGCAGTCATCGAGCGCAAGCTACGTAAGAAAATGCAAGAATCAGGGACGATGTACCTCTTTCTTGGGATTGATGAGTATCAAAAGATTGAAAAGATTGGTGCTCGTCGAAAAGATCCCGACACGTCGCTCCTACGCGAACTAGTGGAAAGCATAGGAGCTTTTCTGTGCTCGAAGTCGTCGAATCTGGTTTTGCTGCCCATGTTTGCTGGTACCAATTTGGGTGTCATTGCGACTGGTTCGATAGCAAACTCGTCCTATTATGTCACCAAGCGACTTCCGATGACTCTATGGACGATGAAGGAAGTGGTCAAACTTCTTGAGAGCAATGCAGAATTCGCCAAACTTCTTCGCCATTCCCAGATGTGTCGAAATTTGTTTTATCTGGGGGCGTTCCACGATGGATTGTCGATTATCTCTTGAACGTGAAGACATTATGGGAAAAGATCAATCGAAAGTTGTGAGTTCGGAGATGATCACAAAGTGCTATGCTGAAATCCGAACGGGTTATGTTGAAACGTATCTTAGTGCTCTCGATATCAGTGATCGTGTCCGGTTGGCAGCTTTTGCAGTATCAGGACTAAAGGTTGAGCAAAATGCAATGTTCAATGCGACGTGGAAGTGGTCACGACTCAGAGACTCTTCACTCTGCTTGCTGGTGGATTCGTCTGATGGGGAAGCCTTCGGGATCCAAGTGCCATATTCTCTTTTGCGGAATGTTGGAAAACTTTACGAGTGGCTTGATAATGAAGCAGAAAAAGCATTGGCTCTTGCTCTAAGTGATCTTCATCACAGTGTGGATACAGTAATGTTTGATGTCCAACCGTGGCAAGCGTGGGAAAGATTCGGAGCATATTTTTATGCGGTGCGAATTAATGCCCTTCTGGTGCTGGAAAATCGGAAGTCTCACTTGGAACGCTTTTGTGTGGAGCCTTAATGGATGATGCAACGCGTGATATTCGAGTCCGTCTGATACTATCAAGAGTGTTCCTATGTCAAGATGCCTTTGGTGCAGATACGAGTCAACTCATTTCTGGAAAGGAAAATGCGTTGCGAAAAGTCGACTGGATTTCGGATGGCTACATAGCAATGCATGGTGATGGTGGAGCTGGGGTCGATATTTTTTTTGCGTTGCGTGATGTTTCGACCGGTGCCGAAGTCGTTTTTCTGGATCAAAGGAAAAAGCAGTACGGTAAATTCAAGCTAAGCCACGCACAAACGTATTGGAGCAAATTGGATCGTTGCCCAATATTTCTTCAAGAACGTGAAGCGCTTTTCGTGCGTGGAGTGATTAACTGCGTTGCCACTTCAGGTTTGTCAACGTCTACTGTGCCCCCAATTGCTATCTTGTAAGTAGGGAACAAAGTGACAGATTTCATGGGTCTCTGACATATCACCCAGCATGCTCTCCCGCCATTTCCATCAATTCAGCCACCAATACCGCGCTCAAAACACTGTTTCGAGGAAAATGTAAAGAGGTTGATGAAGTGGTAAAAGCAATTTTGCAGAAAAGGAAAGAACCTGGTGGTGGGTTTCGCAGACGCGAGGAAATCGAAGTATTTCTTCGTGCAAAGCAGCTGAAAGTGAAGTTTGTTGACGATCTTAGCGATTATTCAGACTTCTCGACATAAAAGAATATACTACGCGATAATTCAAGGCCGCTCCGAACGTTGAAAGCTACATCGTTCTGTTTTACTCAATCTTGGAGATGACAATCCAATGCATGAGCTAACAAGGAAGGTGTGGAAGTGTGTCTGCTAACTGTTTCTCAAACACTTCCTCAAGGAAGCTACTGGCGATGGCAGAGCAGGCGTCGACATTTGTTTTTGCCCTCAAGAAGTGGATGTCGATGTCGACCAGCGAAAGCGGCAGTTCCGTAAATTTCAGTCAAGCCACGCAAGTGACTATCTTCGCAAGTTGAGTGTTTGACCAGTCTCTCTTGTGGTTAGCTTAGAATTTTTTTGCCGGATTTTTAATCCACCACATCCGTGGATCGAAAATCCGATCGGCTTGCCTAGGATGACATCGCATGCAAGAGCACCGCCGCAAAACTAAAACTACTGACGTAGTACATCGGAGGCCAACATTATTTGTGACGCCTCCTCTAAGTTCCGCAAACTTGCCTCGATTTTCAATGGGATAGCAGCATTAAAAGCAAAACGAAAACTGGTGATAGTTCACCTTGATTAAATGAAACTCTTGAGTGATCATGTAGCTTGTGGTGTTCTGTGCGCAATAACCATAGGGGTCTCGTGAGTCTGGGTACTTCCAGCAAAAACTATACTAAGTATCTGATAGCGTGCACCTAACAGCGTGCAGCCAAGGCAGAGTTTTGTGGCATTTCCATGCGTTCACTGGTGACACCTTGCCGGTACATTTTTTGGCAGCACATAACCGATCTCGTGTTACGTGCAAGGTCGACACGACTTCTGACCACAGCCGCCACCAACACATTGACATTAATAAACGATTTTTGTAGTAACGACTACTTGGCTTCAAACAATGTTTAACACAAAACTAAGACTCCGCTCAGACAACTTCATCTTCATCAATGCCGTTTGACTGCGCATTTTGCAGTCTGGGTTTTCGATGGATCAAAGTCTTGGGCCACGCTTCCTTGGGTGACATTTTCCTGAGCGACGTTACTCTGGTCCACACTTTGTTGGGCTGGATTTTGCTGTGATACGTCGTCCTGCAAGGCACCTACACCAAAGTTGTCGAGTGTTTTCAACAGCTTCGCGGCGACACCAGGAGCGTATTCCGTGATCTCTTTGTACTGTTTTACTGTGTCCAAAGCAGCCGCGCCGTTTACCGAGTCGAACTTCCCGCTATTCTCTACCGTGTTGACCGAGCACGCACGACCCAGCGCCGCACTGCAATCGTCCGTAGTGGCGATGCTGGCAAGGTTGTCGGCTAGAATAGGTTCCACCGTATCCTGAATGAAGTTTCCCTCGGCTAGCACAAACGCATTGGCACCAGGCTCGAACGAGTGACCCGAGTTATCAGCCCAGTAATTGTTGGCGATGTGAGCCACCACGTTTGGATTATCACCGAACGCCCCAACAACCTTTGGAGACCGACCTGACGTCGAGTGGATGTAGTTGTTCAGGAGACTCACACGAGTAGTGGTGCCATCAAGGATAAATGTCCAATAGTGGCGACCGTCACAAGAGGTGGACCAGTCCGTGCGTCCGTCGAAGTCCGAGTTGCTGATGGTGAGACTCTCGACACCAGCGAAGCCGCTAACGAACATCTGACGACCAACACGAGACACTTTAATGTGGTCCAGCCAAATGTTCTTCATGGCTCGGTCGTCTGTGCCTTGGATGTAGATTGCATCTCCACCCCACACGTACTGGGGGTTGAGCTCTGTAATGTGGACGTTCTGAACGATGATGTTGTCACCGTCGAGCCAAAGACCTTTTCCTGTCAGAACACCAGCTTGTCCAATACCCCGCAGTGTCTTGTTGCTCTTTACAACGAGTGCGTTCTTGGCAGCATTGTCGTACGTGACGTCTACCGGCACGGCTTGATCACATCCACCAGTCTTAGTCATTGTTGTGTCTCCTTTAAACAAAATCACGTCCTGACCGGCGAATCCATTTTTCTTTGCAAGGCAATTGGTGTTGGACTTGGGACGGCAGCCTTGCTCGGTGGTCGAGCCTTCAGTTCCTCGGAAGTCGAAGCCCTTGTCTAGAACGATTACGCGAGGTTCCTCGTCCCCCAAGAGCGTCGTAAGCTCCTCGATGGTCTTCGGGTAGATTGGAGCAGTGGTGCCTCCACCTGTAGTGCCAGCAGCGAAGCCCAGCGCATCACCTACAGTGAATGCTTGGACGGCTGACTGGACGACTAGCAGAGTCACGGCCAGTGCCGCTATAACCGATATACGCGGAGGTTGCATAATATGCACTCGGCGAGAAAAGGCGAATTGAAGAGTGAGGGTGTTGTTGGTTACAATCGCGCGTGGTGATAGAGAGAGAAGAAAAATAAGTGAGATAGGCGTTTGATCAAGTGGTCGAACTGCAAACTGTGCGAACAGAAAACGTTTTGACACTCCGTCAAACGAAGATGCGCGATTATAAATTTTTGGAAGTTCTGTGAAAGCATCTGGAGCAGAGCTTCCGAAAAAGAGGACCATCTTCGTTTTTACTGCACAGTACTGCAATAAAGGCGACGCTTGTGCCCGCAAGTGTGTCGCTATACATACTGTATCAACAATGCACCTCCTTCTTCATAGCAAACAGGCATCCAGAGCACCAGTTAGTTACCACGAACAGTACTCTACATCGATTACAAGCAGCAGTCATACTCTCAACCCCCAACCTTGATAAAATCCCAGCCTCTAGAGGAGGCCTCGGCCAAGCAAGGGTTTGCGACAATAGCTTGAGGGTCAACTACCAGTCAGTGGTGCAGACATGCAAGTTACTACACAACCTAGCTCTTGGAGGACCACCACTACACCACTACCGCGAGTGGAGGGGAACGGTGTATGTGTCCACGACGAAGTTGTTCTCGATGTGCGATGACTGGTTTGATGATCAAGAGTGTTGAAGTCACCGTGTACTGATCACCATTGCACCAAGATGTGTGCTCCAATTGGTAGGGCATGGATAAGTGACGCAATTGCAGCACAACTGTTGATAACTTGTTGCAGCTGTCATGTATGTCACAGCTAGCAGTGACTGCAAGCGACGACTGACAATAGCAACGGGTCTCCAAGGACGTCGAAGCCGCTCTAGATTCAGCACGAAGAAGACGACACGCGTACGACACCAGTACGCCGACGAGCAACCCTCCATCGTCGCCTTGACGAACACGGTCATCCCAACGACATCAACGACCATGTCTATGGACTCAACAGCCCTGGCGATTGTAAGCGAATCAGCCAATCAGTACCGGAATCCCGGCGTCGTCAACGCTGGCGCTTCGGTCTCAACTGGAAGCGCAAAGGGCTCTCCTGGCCGCACATCGAGTCGACGCCAAAGTCCTGCATTGCATGTTTATTGCTCATGGCTCATTCCGAGATTCCTACTAAGATGGACGTGCGGCAAGTGCCAGTCGTCGACATCGGAGCACTCACTGCGCTGCCCACGGATGAAGAAGTGAACGCTGCTCTGCTCGACCCCAAGGACGGAGCTATTGGTCGTGTCATTGAGGAGGTTCGCGCTGCAGCCGCTGAGTGGGGCTTCTTCTACATCTCCAACCACGGCCTACCGGAGCAAGATGTGGACAAGTTCCAAGCTGCAATGCGGTCGTTCTTCCGTCTGCCTAAGGAGACCAAGAACAAGATCCGACGCAGTGCGTCAAACTCCCGCGGATTCTTTGACGACGAGCTCACCAAGAACAAAACGGACTGGAAGGAATGCCTGGACTTTGCTGGGGTCAATGAAGACGGTCCAGCTCAAGACAAGCATGAACGTCTGGGTGAGGACCAGAACCAGTGGTTGGATGACGACACACTGCCGGGCTTTCGTCATGAGATGGTGGCGTACTTTGGCAAGATGGAGTACATCTCGCGTCGCCTGTTAAAGGTATTTGCTGTTGCGCTGGGTGAAAAGCCTGCGTTCTTTGACCAGTTCTTCCATGGAGACAACTCGAGCTTCTTGCGTTTGAACCACTACCCGGTGGCCCAGGAACCGGAAAAGACTATGGGCGTGCACAATCACACGGACGCTGGCGCACTCACTGTGCTGCTCCAGGACGATGAAGTGGCATCGCTTCAGGCTTTCCACCGTGAATCACAGACATGGAACCTCGTCCCTCCCCGCAAGGGCAACGATCAACATTGGCGACATGGTGCAGGTCTGGTCCAATGACCAATTCGTGGCACCGCTGCACCGCGTGCTTGCTAGTAGTGGATCGGATCGGTTCTCTGCTCCGTTCTTCTACAATCCGTCGTACAAGGCGCAAGTGGGGGCTATTGTCGTTAAGGACGGCGATAAGGCCAAGTATCGACCGTTGAGCTGGCGCCAGTTCCGTTTGCAGCGATTCCAAGGTGACTACGCCGATGTTGGCAAGGAAAACCAGATCAGCGATTTCAATCTCGACGGCTCGGTTGAAGTGGAGCCTGTGAACTTATGGATGAATGGATGGGCCAGAAGAGGAGTCTGAGCAAGAACTGACTGGCGGACGATGCGTCGAAAATATAGGAAAAAATGACAGCGTTTATGCACGGTGAGTGCGTTTGCAGTTTATGGACATTTGCAAACGAGTCTAACGTGAAAAAGTAGTACAGTAGTGTCCAACGATCTTGATCAAACTTTGTGTACTTC
>JAAVTI010000534.1:600000-993816 GCA_011947335.1 Phytophthora constricta | reverse complement strand
AAAAATCGGAAGTCTCACTTGGAACGCTTTTGTGTGGAGCCTTAATGGATGATGCAACGCGTGATATTCGAGTCCGTCTGATACTATCAAGAGTGTTCCTATGTCAAGATGCCTTTGGTGCAGATACGAGTCAACTCATTTCTGGAAAGGAAAATGCGTTGCGAAAAGTCGACTGGATTTCGGATGGCTACATAGCAATGCATGGTGATGGTGGAGCTGGGGTCGATATTTTTTTGCGTTGCGTGATGTTTCGACCGGTGCCGAAGTCGTTTTTCTGGATCAAAGGAAAAAGCAGTACGGTAAATTCAAGCTAAGCCACGCACAAACGTATTGGAGCAAATTGGATCGTTGCCCAATATTTCTTCAAGAACGTGAAGCGCTTTTCGTGCGTGGAGTGATTAACTGCGTTGCCACTTCAGGTTTGTCAACGTCTACTGTGCCCCCAATTGCTATCTTGTAAGTAGGGAACAAAGTGACAGATTTCATGGGTCTCTGACATATCACCCAGCATGCTCTCCGCCATTTCCATCAATTCAGCCACCAATACCGCGCTCAAAACACTGTTTCGAGGAAAATGTAAAGAGGTTGATGAAGTGGTAAAAGCAATTTTGCAGAAAAGGAAAGAACCTGGTGGTGGGTTTCGCAGACGCGAGGAAATCGAAGTATTTCTTCGTGCAAAGCAGCTGAAAGTGAAGTTTGTTGACGATCTTAGCGATTATTCAGACTTCTCGACATAAAAGAATATACTACGCGATAATTCAAGGCCGCTCCGAACGTTGAAAGCTACATCGTTCTGTTTTACTCAATCTTGGAGATGACAATCCAATGCATGAGCTAACAAGGAAGGTGTGGAAGTGTGTCTGCTAACTGTTTCTCAAACACTTCCTCAAGGAAGCTACTGGCGATGGCAGAGCAGGCGTCGACATTTGTTTTTGCCCTCAAGAAGTGGATGTCGATGTCGACCAGCGAAAGCGGCAGTTCCGTAAATTTCAGTCAAGCCACGCAAGTGACTATCTTCGCAAGTTGAGTGTTTGACCAGTCTCTCTTGTGGTTAGCTTAGAATTTTTTGCCGGATTTTTAATCCACCACATCCGTGGATCGAAAATCCGATCGGCTTGCCTAGGATGACATCGCATGCAAGAGCACCGCCGCAAAACTAAAACTACTGACGTAGTACATCGGAGGCCAACATTATTTGTGACGCCTCTCTAAGTTCCGCAAACTTGCCTCGATTTTCAATGGGATAGCAGCATTAAAAGCAAAACGAAAACTGGTGATAGTTCACCTTGATTAAATGAAACTCTTGAGTGATCATGTAGCTTGTGGTGTTCTGTGCGCAATAACCATAGGGGTCTCGTGAGTCTGGGTACTTCCAGCAAAACTATACTAAGTATCTGATAGCGTGCACCTAACAGCGTGCAGCCAAGGCAGAGTTTTGTGGCATTTCCATGCGTTCACTGGTGACACCTTGCCGGTACATTTTTTTGGCAGCACATAACCGATCTCGTGTTACGTGCAAGGTCGACACGACTTCTGACCACAGCCGCCACCAACACATTGACATTAATAAACGATTTTGTAGTAACGACTACTTGGCTTCAAACAATGTTTAACACAAAACTAAGACTCCGCTCAGACAACTTCATCTTCATCAATGCCGTTTGACTGCGCATTTTGCAGTCTGGGTTTTCGATGGATCAAAGTCTTGGGCCACGCTTCCTTGGGTGACATTTTCCTGAGCGACGTTACTCTGGTCCACACTTTGTTGGGCTGGATTTTGCTGTGATACGTCGTCCTGCAAGGCACCTACACCAAAGTTGTCGAGTGTTTTCAACAGCTTCGCGGCGACACCAGGAGCGTATTCCGTGATCTCTTTGTACTGTTTTACTGTGTCCAAAGCAGCCGCGCCGTTTACCGAGTCGAACTTCCCGCTATTCTCTACCGTGTTGACCGAGCACGCACGACCCAGCGCCGCACTGCAATCGTCCGTAGTGGCGATGCTGGCAAGGTTGTCGGCTAGAATAGGTTCCACCGTATCCTGAATGAAGTTTCCTCGGCTAGCACAAACGCATTGGCACCAGGCTCGAACGAGTGACCCGAGTTATCAGCCCAGTAATTGTTGGCGATGTGAGCCACCACGTTTGGATTATCACCGAACGCCCCAACAACCTTTGGAGACCGACCTGACGTCGAGTGGATGTAGTTGTTCAGGAGACTCACACGAGTAGTGGTGCCATCAAGGATAAATGTCCAATAGTGGCGACCGTCACAAGAGGTGGACCAGTCCGTGCGTCCGTCGAAGTCCGAGTTGCTGATGGTGAGACTCTCGACACCAGCGAAGCCGCTAACGAACATCTGACGACCAACACGAGACACTTTAATGTGGTCCAGCCAAATGTTCTTCATGGCTCGGTCGTCTGTGCCTTGGATGTAGATTGCATCTCCACCCCACACGTACTGGGGGTTGAGCTCTGTAATGTGGACGTTCTGAACGATGATGTTGTCACCGTCGAGCCAAAGACCTTTTCCTGTCAGAACACCAGCTTGTCCAATACCCCGCAGTGTCTTGTTGCTCTTTACAACGAGTGCGTTCTTGGCAGCATTGTCGTACGTGACGTCTACCGGCACGGCTTGATCACATCCACCAGTCTTAGTCATTGTTGTGTCTCCTTTAAACAAAATCACGTCCTGACCGGCGAATCCATTTTTCTTTGCAAGGCAATTGGTGTTGGACTTGGGACGGCAGCCTTGCTCGGTGGTCGAGCCTTCAGTTCCTCGGAAGTCGAAGCCCTTGTCTAGAACGATTACGCGAGGTTCCTCGTCCCCCAAGAGCGTCGTAAGCTCCTCGATGGTCTTCGGGTAGATTGGAGCAGTGGTGCCTCCACCTGTAGTGCCAGCAGCGAAGCCCAGCGCATCACCTACAGTGAATGCTTGGACGGCTGACTGGACGACTAGCAGAGTCACGGCCAGTGCCGCTATAACCGATATACGCGGAGGTTGCATAATATGCACTCGGCGAGAAAAGGCGAATTGAAGAGTGAGGGTGTTGTTGGTTACAATCGCGCGTGGTGATAGAGAGAGAAGAAAAATAAGTGAGATAGGCGTTTGATCAAGTGGTCGAACTGCAAACTGTGCGAACAGAAAACGTTTTGACACTCCGTCAAACGAAGATGCGCGATTATAAATTTTTGAAGTTCTGTGAAAGCATCTGGAGCAGAGCTTCCGAAAAAGAGGACCATCTTCGTTTTTACTGCACAGTACTGCAATAAAGGCGACGCTTGTGCCCGCAAGTGTGTCGCTATACATACTGTATCAACAATGCACCTCCTTCTTCATAGCAAACAGGCATCCAGAGCACCAGTTAGTTACCACGAACAGTACTCTACATCGATTACAAGCAGCAGTCATACTCTCAACCCCCAACCTTGATAAAATCCCAGCCTCTAGAGGAGGCCTCGGCCAAGCAAGGGTTTGCGACAATAGCTTGAGGGGTCAACTACCAGTCAGTGGTGCAGACATGCAAGTTACTACACAACCTAGCTCTTGGAGGACCACCACTACACCACTACCGCGAGTGGAGGGGAACGGTGTATGTGTCCACGACGAAGTTGTTCTCGATGTGCGATGACTGGTTTGATGATCAAGAGTGTTGAAGTCACCGTGTACTGATCACCATTGCACCAAGATGTGTGCTCCAATTGGTAGGGCATGGATAAGTGACGCAATTGCAGCACAACTGTTGATAACTTGTTGCAGCTGTCATGTATGTCACAGCTAGCAGTGACTGCAAGCGACGACTGACAATAGCAACGGGTCTCCAAGGACGTCGAAGCCGCTCTAGATTCAGCACGAAGAAGACGACACGCGTACGACACCAGTACGCCGACGAGCAACCCTCCATCGTCGCCTTGACGAACACGGTCATCCCAACGACATCAACGACCATGTCTATGGACTCAACAGCCCTGGCGATTGTAAGCGAATCAGCCAATCAGTACCGGAATCCCGGCGTCGTCAACGCTGGCGCTTCGGTCTCAACTGGAAGCGCAAAGGGCTCTCCTGGCCGCACATCGAGTCGACGCCAAAGTCCTGCATTGCATGTTTATTGCTCATGGCTCATTCCGAGATTCCTACTAAGATGGACGTGCGGCAAGTGCCAGTCGTCGACATCGGAGCACTCACTGCGCTGCCCACGGATGAAGAAGTGAACGCTGCTCTGCTCGACCCCAAGGACGGAGCTATTGGTCGTGTCATTGAGGAGGTTCGCGCTGCAGCCGCTGAGTGGGGCTTCTTCTACATCTCCAACCACGGCCTACCGGAGCAAGATGTGGACAAGTTCCAAGCTGCAATGCGGTCGTTCTTCCGTCTGCCTAAGGAGACCAAGAACAAGATCCGACGCAGTGCGTCAAACTCCCGCGGATTCTTTGACGACGAGCTCACCAAGAACAAAACGGACTGGAAGGAATGCCTGGACTTTGCTGGGGTCAATGAAGACGGTCCAGCTCAAGACAAGCATGAACGTCTGGGTGAGGACCAGAACCAGTGGTTGGATGACGACACACTGCCGGGCTTTCGTCATGAGATGGTGGCGTACTTTGGCAAGATGGAGTACATCTCGCGTCGCCTGTTAAAGGTATTTGCTGTTGCGCTGGGTGAAAAGCCTGCGTTCTTTGACCAGTTCTTCCATGGAGACAACTCGAGCTTCTTGCGTTTGAACCACTACCCGGTGGCCCAGGAACCGGAAAAGACTATGGGCGTGCACAATCACACGGACGCTGGCGCACTCACTGTGCTGCTCCAGGACGATGAAGTGGCATCGCTTCAGGCTTTCCACCGTGAATCACAGACATGGAACCTCGTCCCTCCCCGCAAGGGCAACGATCAACATTGGCGACATGGTGCAGGTCTGGTCCAATGACCAATTCGTGGCACCGCTGCACCGCGTGCTTGCTAGTAGTGGATCGGATCGGTTCTCTGCTCCGTTCTTCTACAATCCGTCGTACAAGGCGCAAGTGGGGGCTATTGTCGTTAAGGACGGCGATAAGGCCAAGTATCGACCGTTGAGCTGGCGCCAGTTCCGTTTGCAGCGATTCCAAGGTGACTACGCCGATGTTGGCAAGGAAAACCAGATCAGCGATTTCAATCTCGACGGCTCGGTTGAAGTGGAGCCTGTGAACTTATGGATGAATGGATGGGCCAGAAAGAGGAGTCTGAGCAAGAACTGACTGGCGGACGATGCGTCGAAAATATAGGAAAAATGACAGCGTTTATTGCACGGTGAGTGCGTTTGCAGTTTATGGACATTTGCAAACGAGTCTAACGTGAAAAAGTAGTACAGTAGTGTCCAACGATCTTGATCAAACTTTGTGTACTTCGTTCATTTGAGCATGCTTTTGAAGATCTGCTGAATACGGAGCCGAACCGTACAAAAATGGCTTCGACAGCGGGAATATTCTGCTTTAACCTCAAAAGCTTTGCTGAGCTTTAGCGATGCGTACTCACAAATAATGGCAGCAAATTCACACAACGTCATCCATCCAGATTTTGTTGATATTTTAGTGCGTACCAGTGTTGTTTGTAGAGAGTCCTTGCCAGGCTCTGCTAGAAAATTGCCCGTTTTGAACTGTTACATCTGAGAATGAAAGGAGTGTAGTTCTAACTAGTTAGCCCACGTGTAGATGTGGTTTAGCAAACATGAATCCTGTGCACAGCTCCACTGTTGGACCCTTACACGACACGAGATAAGCGAGGTGCTGCCGCTTTTGAGAGAGAAATGAAGGTGTCTATGCTCCCCAAGAATCTTGCCAAGATGCATAAGCATTTCGTTTACTGGGGTTGAGTATTCTCGTGCGGTCCGCGAGGTGCTCGAGCGCTCTGCGCACCAGCAGCCAGCCCCAGTAAACTTTGTGTACTCGAGAACGATCCAGGTGCTGGGAATCGAAGCCGACTGGCGGCGAATCACGTGGAATGACGTTCACCTATCGTTATCGACCCTCTTCTGTTCATCCAAACGCTCCGTTCACGCTTGAACTTTGCTCTTGAAGCAGCCAATCGCTATCAACATTGCGGTGGTGTATTGGTCGCTCCAATCGCACATCGGGACTCCAAGCTCACCGCTTGCACTCCAAGTTGGGTCATTTCTCGATTTTCATCCTCAAGATCAAGATGAACGTCCCCCAAGTACCAGTTGTCGACATCGAAGCTCTCACTGTGCTCCGCACAGACGAAGCAGTGAATGCTGCGCTGAAAAAGTCCACGGACGAAGCTGTACTGCGCATCATCGAAGAGGTGCGCGCTGCTGCTACTGAATGGGGCTTCTTCTACATTGCGAACCACGGCCTGCCAGAGCACGAGGTGGAGAAGGTGAAGGAGACGATGCAGTCGTTTTTCAGTCTGCCAAACGAGGTGAAAAACACCGTGCGCCGCCAACCTAGCAACTCGCGCGGCTACTACGATTGTGAGCTGACCAAGAACAAGACGGACGGCAAAGAAGTCTTTGATTTCTCTGGTGCCGATGAAGACGGGCCGGTCACAGATGACCACGAGCGTCTCGGTGACGACGCGAACCAGTGGCTGGAAGAAGACGTGCTGCCTGGCTTCCACAGCACAATGCGGGCGTATTACGACAAAATGGAGTACATCTCGCGTCGTCTACTCAAGGTATTTGCGGTAGCATTGGGCGAGGAACCTTCGTTCTTCGATCAGTTCTACCAGGGTGACAACTCGAGCTACCTACGCTTGAACTTCTATCCCAAAACCTCCAAGCCAGAGAAAATGTTTGGCGTTGGTCCTCACACGGACTCTGGAGCGCTCACAGTGTTGCTCCAGGACGATGACGTGGCATCGCTGCAAGCTTTCCACCGCAAGTCGCAGACGTGGAATCACGTGCCTCCACGTAGGGGCACGTACACAATCAACATCGGCGATTTGGTTCAGGTCTGGTCAAATGACCAGTTCAAGGCTCCAATCCACCGCGTCCTCGCCAGTAGTGAGGCTGATCGATTCTCCATGCCGTTCTTCTACAACCCCTCGTACAAGACTCAGGTGGGGCCTATAGTGGTGAAGGATGGCGACAAGGCTAAGTACCGACCACTAAGCTGGCGCCAATTCCGTCTGCAGCGTTATCACGGCAACTACGCCGATGTTGGCAAGGAAACCCAAATCATCGACTACAAGATCGGTAGTCTCGACGAAGATGTGGCTACCCAGTAAACAGTGAGCTACAACGGTAGTTGGGCAGAGAGAGATGCGAGGTGTGGTAAGTCTACGACAGAACACAAAAACAAACGCATGTGTGATGCGTGAAAACCAAACACTGCAATCATGGTTCTTTAAGCTACGTGGGACCCGATTATTGAAGGATGGCATCAAGTCCGCTAAATTGGCGTCAGTTCTGTCTGCAGCATTATATAATAATACCAGGGCAACAAGAGCCAAAAAATGCGTTCTCATTCTGTTCGACAGGTTCGTCGCAAGAA
Organism: Phytophthora constricta; assembly: GCA_011947335.1. Classification (NCBI taxonomy): domain Eukaryota; phylum Oomycota; class Peronosporomycetes; order Peronosporales; family Peronosporaceae; genus Phytophthora; species Phytophthora constricta. The sequence continues at coordinate 986,338 of JAAVTI010000534.1, read as the reverse complement.
AGCATCCCACCCCGCAGGTCTCACCTCTCGTGACCAACATTCCTGGGCTCATTCTTCATTCTTCACCCAAGCATCAGAAGCGTCCGAGCGTCATGGGCAGCGTGCGCGTGCTGCTGTGGAAGAACTGGCGCGTGAAGCAGCGCGAGAGCCGCCTGAACCGCGGGCGCGTGGGCCGGCGCTGGCTGTTCCCGGCGCTCGTGACCGACATCGTCCTGCCGCTGGCGCTGCTGCTGCTGCTCATCCAGAAGCTCTGCGACTACAACGCGCAGCTGGTGACGCCCCGGGGCTGGCGCTGGGACTGGCGCTGAGGCACACGGCGGAGCAGCGGGAGGTGCCGCCGCCCGAAGACTCGCAGGAGCTGCTGAAGACGCAGCGAGCCATGCGGGAGGAGCAGAAGCAGCTGAAGACTGCGACGCTGCTATTGGCGGCGCTGCCGCTGCTGCTGGAGAAGAGCAACCAGAGTCTGGCGGTGCTGGACAGAGCAGAAGCCCAGAGCTTTCTGAGGTTTTTAGATAGGTGAGAGCAGAGCTTTAAGGGAGAGTTTTTGCTTTATAGTGAAGTTTCGGTGCTGATACTTTTATGTTTTGTTTCTCTTTTGGTAGGGAGTATCCGGCGGCTGAAGAGTTAGGTATTGCGAGCTACTTGGAGAAGAGCAAGAAGGTGCCGTTTACAGGAGCTTCTAATGAAGAGGCGGACCAGACGCTGCTGGAGTACCCGAAGAAGAGCGGGCGGAAGATTTATGCGGGACTGGATGTCCGAAGGACAGTGCCTCGTGAAGGAGATGGTGGATCACATCCGCTGGAGTTGTTGGCGCTGTTTTATCAGAAAAGGGTGCGAGATCCGTCGGAGGAGGCTGCGGACAACCAGATCACGCAGTTCTACGCCAAGGACCTGACGTTCAACGAGAGTACAATGCATTTCCCGAACGTCCTTCCGTTTCAGATGGCGTTAAACATGTTCATCCGAGCAAATGCCTCTGGGGATGACGACTACGCGGCAAACAACGCAACTTTACCATCCCCAATAGTTGGGTGCCAGGCAGTGGGTAGTATGCTGAGCGCCGGTGGCCTCCAATGGACGGATTTCCCATTGACCTCGCCTATAGGCCGCAGCGTTCGGTCATGCAGGACTGCGGTGGAAAAAGGCTCACTGTCGTCTAAAGTCAAGCGCTTTCTGTCGAATCTCGTTACAAAGGCATCCTCGACCGATGAACTAGACAACTTGAGCGTGATGGCACTGCCTAGTCGTCCTGCGACTACTGTTGCCGGACCGCTTGAAAGCAATATTGTTTTCTACATGGCATACCTGTTCTTGTGGCCGTACGTCCAATTGGTACGGGACATCGTATCGGAAAAGGAGAAACAGCTCAAGGAGTACATGCTGATCATGGGCTTATCGTCAATGGCGCTACTGGTGAGTTGGTTCTTGTTGTACTTCCTGGCATCTGCAGTTGTATCTATTATCGCGGTATGGTTGCTTAGTGGCTCTATGTTTGCTACAACGATGGCTGGAACCGGGTACTTCTTCCTGTTTTTGATGACATTTGTGACGAGCATGCTGCTTTTTGGAATTGCCGTGACGCCAATATTCAGCCAGACCAAGACGGCCGCAGCATGCGCCCCGTTGATGTATCTTTTGCTAAGTGCCGGAACATTCATTCGGTCACTTGTAGGGGAAGATGTGATCACTTCATCCACCACACTTGCTTTTACGCTGACGGCACTGGACGCGATCAGCTCGCCGGTGGTGTTTATGGAGTCTTTGCATGATGTGCTAGCGTTTGATGCTGTTACGGCTGTTAACAGGCCAGTGACTTGGAGCACTGTAGCAACACCTTGCCGCCTCATGGCTGTGCAAAGTGCGGGATATCTAATTCTTGGCTGGTATCTTGAGAATGTGTTTCCCGGACTTACGGAGTGCAGCAAAAGTGGTATTTTGTGTTTTTGCCATCGTTCTGGTGTCCAAAAACGTTGTCGACGGAGTCTCAGGAGCTTACCGAAGACGAATCGGAGTCGGTTCGACTGACGGAAATGAGCCCTGGTCAATTTGATGATCGGATGGACGAGACACTTCGTGAGCAGTCCCTGCCAGAGTACTTGCAACACTTTCGACCCACGCTTTTCGTACAGTCGCTGTCGAAGACTTATCCGAATGGAAAGGAGGCGCTGAAGAAAGTTTCATTTGGTGTGAGGAAGGGCGAGATATTTGGGCTTTTAGGCCCCAATGGCGCCGGTAAAAGCACCGCACTGTCTATTCTGTGCGGAATGCTGTCGCCTACAAGTGGAGATGCTTATGTGGGTGGATCAATCAGTGTGGCTACAAACCCCTTGGCGGTGAGGAAAAGCTTGAGTGTATGCTTTCAGCAGAACATTCTTTTGACGAATTATCCGTCTGGGAACATCTGTCACTAGTGTGCGCGCTGAAAGAAAGCATGGGCATAAAGGCAGTCGCTAAAGAGACCTGGCGCGGCAAACTGCAGCAATTCGGGCTTGATGAAAAGCGTGATGCCCTTGCAAAAACACTATCAGGAGGGCAAAAACGTAAGCTGTCGCTTGTTTTGGCGCTGTTAGATGCATCTCGTGTAGTGTTACTCGATGAGCCAACTGCTGGCATGGACTTGAAGGCAAGGCTGGACACTTGGGATGCGCTGAAACGTGCTGTCAGCCACCGCGCAGTTATTCTAACCACGCACTCGATGCATGAAGCTCAGGCTCTATGCGAGAATATTGGTATTGTCGCCGACGGAAAACTGAAGTGCTGTGGATCAAGCTTATTTCTGCGAAACCGGTTTGGTGTAGGATACAAACTGACGGTCGTACATCACGAAGATCTTGGTCAGGACGAAGAGCATAGTCATTTGAGCGGGACGCGCCGTCAAGCCCGGGGAGCTTCTTATGACGACGGTTAAGAAGTTTGTGCCAAATGCCACCATTGTGAGTGACAACAAGTGGGAAACGCGTGTTCAGTTGAACGATGGAGAGGAACGACGCTTTGCCGAGCTCTTTGGGGAGCTAGAAATGATGAAGACAACCAGAGCCATCAGGCGCTACGCAGTCGCAGCTACCGACTTGGAGGACGTTTTTGTGAAAGTTACCGAGGGCGAAGATGTGTATTATCACGCTAAGGACGATGTTGAGGATACTGGTGCCATCGCAGGCATAGAGCTTTCCATTACTGAGCCAGGAAAGCCAATCTCGAAAATGGATTGGCCAGCGGTTGGACTGGATAGAAAGCTGCCTCGTTGGAAACAGTCAATCTGCCAGCTCCGCGCGCTTATCATCAAGCGATTAAAGATGGCGACACGTGACAAAAAGGCTTTATTTGCGCAATATGTCTGGCCGATTGCTTTGTTCGCAATTCTCATGGCTGTGATCCAGCACCTTACTTCTTCTGGTGGATCGATTGAAACAGTCACGACTCTCGCTCCATCTGCCAAAGACACGTCGCTTTTTGTATCATCTGCTTCTGAGTTCGCGGATGCTGTTGCCGACATCGTAGCGCAATTGGATGAAGGTTCCCACCCTATTGTGTTCGACAAAACCGCAACTACAGAGCAGGCCATGCTGAATACGATCTCGCGCGAGAATACCACCGCGTTCTTTGCGGGTGTTTTCGTATCGGATATGAATTGGACAGCGAGCACCTCAGTCACCTCCTCGGGGATGTCGTATTCGCTCTTATATAATGAAACAGTTCGTCGGTCATTGCCTGTGACGTTGCAGTGGATGTCACAAGCCTACTGCAAGGCACTTTTGAAAAAGGAAGGTGCGCCCAGCATTGATAACTGCGATTTGGTGGTGAAGAAGGGCATCTTCCCCATTGACATCACCATAGGAGGAGACATTAGTACGGACGGAGACAGCGTGTCCTTGGATCCTGATGAAGCCGTCAATGTTGTGAGACGAATCATGGTGGCATTTTACTTGCTGGTAACGATGAGCTCCGTCGTGTCATATTATATCGCACCAGTCGTGAAGGAGAAGGAAAATGGGCTCAAGCGTTTGCAGTTTATGCATCTTGAGTCGGCAAACGCGTCGTTCTTGTACTGGATATCGAACTTTCTGTTCGATTACACGGTGTATGTCATGACAACCTTCGCTATGATTATTGTGCTCGCGGTGTTCTCAGCGTCGCTGACCACTGAAATCCTTTCTGCGTGGCTCATCTCTTTGGTGCTGTTCGGACTGGCGATACTCCCGTTCTTGTACGTCTGCTCGCTTATTTTTTCGTCGCATTCGTCTGCGCAGTCGTACATCTCGTACGTCTCGCTCTTCCAGATCATGGCGGCCTCGATCGTATTTGCACTATCGATGGTGCCTGGTTTGTGCGTCAAGGTGAACACGATCGCATACTTCTTGCAGGTGCTGCCGCTGTATACATTTGGTATCGTGGTACTTAACATCGTGACGTTGTCGTGGGCTCCCATGCGGGAGCAGTGCCTTGATTTTAGCAGTAGCCTCGACAGCGTAAACCCATTCGCCGCTTTAGATGTGGAACCTTCCATGTGGGATTGGAACGTGACGGGGAGTAATTGGTTTGCTCTTGTGGCGTCTGCGCTGGGGTACACGATGTTGCTGCTCGTGATGGATCAATATCAAATGTACCCTACCGTAGTAGAGTTCAAGGCGCGTCGTGCCCTGCGTTGGATGCAACGTTGGTTCCTGCCATGTTGGCGTGGACAAGGGTACATGGAGGCTGAACAGACTCCAGTTGCCTTCGACGAAGAAAACCCCAACGCGGACATGGTGCGTGCGATTCGAATTTCGAAGGTGTTCAATCCCCGAAAGAAAAGCACCTCCGCTGGTGTGGCAGAACACCAGGAGGGCGCGGGCGGTGAAGGTGCTGAGGGTAGTGCTGCCGTGGTAAATGAAAGTGGTCAGGTGGTGGCTTTAGACGACGTTAGCTTTTCAGTGGAGAAATGCGATTGCGTGGCATTGCTGGGCGTCAACGGGTCGGGGAAGTCAACTATGTTCGAGATCTTAACAGCTGGTACTTCTCCCACCAGCGGCAAGGCACTCATCGACACGTGTGACGTGACTGTGCAGCCCCAGGAGGCAAGTGCAAGATATGGCTACTGTCCTCAAGGCAACATTCTTTTCAGCGAGATGAGCGCTCGCGAACATCTCGAGCTATTCTACCGTCTTCGCTGCTGTCGTCGCAACGCGTTGCTGTCTGAGGGTGCTGTCATCGATGCACTGATGAAGAGCTTGGATCTGTTTCCTGTCGAGCAAACGGCAGCAGGGCATCTGAGTGGTGGTAACAAGCGTCGCCTGATGTTGGCTCTAGCCCTACTGAGCGACCACACATCGCTCTTGCTTCTGGATGAACCTTCCGCAGGCGTGGATGTGGTTGCGCGCCGGCTCATGTGGCGCGTCCTGCGTGAGAAGCGCGAAAGCCAAAATCGCACGAGCTGCTTATTTACGACACACAGCATGGAGGAAGCTGAGGCCGTCTGCGCAAACGCTGTGGTGCTGTTTAAAGGAAAGGTGGTCTGGTGCGGCAGTATTCCAGACTTGAAGCAGCGCGCCTCGCGAGGAGTCTCGATTAATGTGCGATTGGACAGCACGGCTATTTGGCAACCCGATCAAGTGCAGTTTTACACGGAACAGATTCGGCGCTCGCTTGCATCAAAGCCGTCAACAAATACCCTCAGCACCGCATTAGAGAGGAGTAGCCTCCCGCTGGGAGAGCTGGAAGAAGCCTGGGAGCTTTGCCACGGCGTCATGCACCAGAATGGCGACGCCGCGACGGCTACCGCATCTCGACAGCACGGGAAGCACTGGTTGGCGAGTTTGCGGTCTCGTTTCGAGTCGGACGACAACGAAGTGCCTATGTCCAATAGTCCAACCGACACAGTCAAGACTCTTCCAACGATTCCAATTGTAGAGTTCGTGCAGGAGTGGCTCGTTCAAGAAGCGTTTGCCCGTTTGGAAACGCAGCTCTTCAAGGATGAGATCAGCAATCTCTCCGGGGAGCCTGTGACGCCCGTGGACCTGGAGACAGCGCGTGGCAGCGGCAGCAACACCAGCGGTGTCTACGAAACGTCCTGCACCGACAAGTTCGGCCTGGCCGATGCATTCGCTCTGCTAGAGGCCAGTAAGCCGAATTTCCACATCTCGCATTACAGCATCAGCGAACTGTCGCTGGAGCGCGTCTTCGAGCAGTTCACGTAAAGTTCAACTTGCCGCATACAAACCCCAAGTGTAAACTGACTATCCGACGTCCAGTCATTTCTAAATGTGTGCTCCACACCACAATTCGTTCATACTAAACGCAAGGCAAACATGTTCTCTTGATCCCACTATACCATACTTGACAACCAGTCATTTTTCCGCTGGACAAGTCCCGAACAGTCAGCATTTGGAGTTTTGTCGCGTCGGCCACAGGATCATAGGGACTGCAGGGTATTTGGAGTCCTTGTATTGCATGTGGGTCTCTTGTATCGGGAATGTGATGATTATAGATTCATGAATGTCGCCGCCCCAGTCTGAACTACGTCAAAGACGTACTGTTGAGTACTTCTCAGCCAGTGTTTAACAGGCCCTGGCATGAATATTCCCTCTGTGCATTGTGAATAGTTTAATATGTATCGTGTGGTTTGGAGTGTGATGATGACAAATAATTAACCCAGCTCGCTTCGAGTATATTTTCGATGAAGAGAAATGTTTCCGAGGGGTCACTCCCTCTTGGCTGATCACTCCAGACTTTAGATGTATGTTGTGTGTCAATTAGATGTTTATATTGGTGTTGGTTCGTGGCCTGGAGACAGTGAAAGGCAGCGATTCGGACACGTGCAGAGCAGTCGAGCGCGAGTATGATGATGACCAAAACTTATCCCTGTCTGACGGAGGAACGCATTCCTCCGAACGTGAGCGATAAAACAGCGTAACTTTTCAATTTTCGGCTGAATACTTGTACGCTGACTCTGCATTCATAGAGGCACCTACTTCTTGCTAAGGGATTGGAATGAGGAGAACTACAGGTGAGAGTGCGGCCTCCGTTTTGGAAGGCTGCGCTCATAATTAAAAGATCCAGTGACTTCATAGTTATCTGACCATTCCCACACCACCAACATCATAGCTAGTTGTAGCAGTTTTTCTCAAAACCAACATGATCTAAAGCACCTTGTACATGTACCTCAACCGGGAAGCCCTTGCCAACTACTGAGAGAAAAGTGCGTCAATATCGTTCGCGCAGCACACATTCCTCAGTTACCTTGGTTTCACTATGCCTCTCAATGGGTCAAATGATGTGCACCACTTAAAATGCTTGTCGCATCCCTCACCCGTTAAAAGCAGTCAGTCGTAGCAACAATATCCAGAGACCAGAGCACAAGATGGCAGCGCGCGTGGGGACGAGCTCTCGACACGGGGCCAAGAAGTGGCTGGCGTCGCTCTTCGGTGAGGCGGAGCACGTAGCGGCCTCGTCGTCGTCCAAGTCCGTGGCCAAGGAGCGGCTGCAGATCATCCTGGCGCACCAGCGAGGCAGCCAAGTGCTGGCGGGCGTGGACCTGGCGGCACTGCAGAAGGAGCTGCTCGAGTGCGTGCAGCGCCACATCAAAGTGGCCAACGGGGCCAGCATCAACATTGCAGGTGGGCTGGGGCTGAGCAATTGCAGAGCTTTTCTGGGGAAGTTCTGACTGAAAATGGGCTCTGTATCACAACATTCTTGTAGTTAAGAACGAGGGACCGATGGACATCTTCGAGATGCAGGTGCCGGTGGACGGAGACAAGCCCACGGAGAGGAAACCACGTCGGTAAAGGGACTGACTGAGGTTTCGACCTGCTGGTAAGAAGAGAGAGCAGAGCAGAGTTCATAGGATAAGAAACAGAGTCGCGTTTCATAAGTGCAGGGTGCGTACGTCTCACTGCTTGAGGATTTGGTGCTGGCTGCTGGACTAGGATACAGGACAAGAAGCGGGTTAGTTAGTACGGGTAGTAGTCGTCGAAGGGCAGCACCTCCAGGTGGCTGACGCTGTCGAAGATCCACGTGATGCGCACGATCGGGATCTTGTACTGCTGCCACTTGTCCTTGGCGTCGTAAGGAGTCGTGATCTTGGACACCACGCCGATTGGGGTACGACGCGCGCTGCTTGCTGCCCAGCTTCTCAAACTCGTCCGAGTGCATGACGCGACCCCGAAATTGTTCACGAGCGCACGCACCGAAGCGAACTGGAAGTCGAACTCGCTCTCGGAAACCAGCAACACGAAGCAAAACATTTTGAAAATGCTGTTGCGTCTCCCAGTCTGCTTGCGACGAATTCGAGCTTCCCGAGGTTTGCCGACAGAGTCACTGTAGATGTCACCAACCATCTCAAATGGCTCTTCGGTTAACCACCTGCCAGCGGTTAGACTCGCAATGACCCAGGAGATGTCCATCACGAAAGTACCTTCCGCCAACGCCCGCATGTACTTGGCCGTGCGCTTGCAGCGAAGATCGTCTGGGTTAGTGTCCGCGTCGGCGTCGATATGCTGCGCAGTTTTAGTGATTAAGTGCGTCACAGACGTGTAGAAATTGCCTGAGGCAGGGTCACGCCTCAAGTCAAAGTCCTGTCCGAACTTGCCACCGAACCGCTGGCACGCTTCCATCACACGCTTTATCTCTTCGCGTGCAAGATCCGAGCTCACAAACACGAAACTTGAATCACTTGCACTACCGTTGGCTGTATGAATTGGAGGCTTTGACAAACTTCTAAATGGGCTCGCTCCGGTAGCGTCGCTCACCTTGATCGCTCTGCCCTCATGGTTCACTTGATGTGCAGCGGATGACAGTTGACGTGCTGCAAGAGACTTCGCGGTGTGGTTTTCTTCCGCCTGGAAAGCTGTAATTGCACTACGAAAGTCGTCACTTATCCTGTCCTTGTTCCTCGAAAACAAGTCACGTAATCGTTCACAGTGCTGCGTTTGAAGGCCATTGTGATCATCTGTGGGGGGCAATGGCACCGCAGGCTTCATCTCGTACTCTTCTTCCTCCTTCTCCTCCTCGTCATCAGAGTCTTTTTGACCCCCATTTAACCTCGTGGCAGGCTGGCTATCAGGCACCTCGTAGTCTGAATCGTCTGGATCGTCACCACTTTCAGATACTTCCTCATTGCCACTCAACATCGCATTAGGTTGGCTATCTGGCACCTCATCGTCACTCAGTATCGCATTAGGTTGGCTGTCTGGTACCTCATCATCACCACTTAGTATCGCATTAGGTTGGCTGTCTGGCACCTCATCGTCACCATCATCTGATTCGATTTGCGTAGCACAAATAGTTGATGGTTTGCTTTGTCCGTTGGCAACGCCTTCCTTGTTCTGGAGACTTGGCACACGCAGTCTCTTTCGCGATGGCGACGAGATAAAAGTACGAGGATACAATGGCGGCGGTGAGGATAGCTGTACCTGTCTCTTCACTTTCGAACCTGGCCGTCGCCTGCTGTCACTATCACTTTCTGCGTCATGATTTTCAAGCTGTGAGTTCCGCCGCCGCGAGGACATGTGGAACGATGCCAAAAGGTCTGGCGACTCCAGCACACTCGCAGACATGGGCATCTGTGTGAGCAAGTCCGCTTCATCTTCCTGGTTCTCGGAATCTCTGCGTTGCGTTCCCAAAATCTCCGCCAAGCCCATGGGTTCTTGGTGCCTGCTCCTTTCCCACTGACTCAACGCCTCCCGCTGCTTGTTAATCCGCTCCAAGTAGCTCTCCACTTCCTGCGTCGCCATGAGCCCGTTCTGCGTCGCACTCTGCGTCAAAAACTCCCCCGCACTCTCGTCCCTGTCAAGCCGACCTGTACCCTCCGACGCCACGTCCAACGACACACTCATCTCCTCTGAGCTATCCTTCTCCTGCCTCTGACCTTGTCCATCACTCTCCTCCTCCTCGCCACCACCATAGTCGTCCGGCAGGTCACTGCTCGACGTCTTGACATGGTTCGAGCCCTGGCTGTGTCCGTAATGCTGTGGCAAGTACGGCTGCTCGAGCCGCAGCTCCTGGCGGATCTCCTGCGTGTTGATGTGCCACTTGTGGTTGGCAACGCGGCCTCTGGCGCTCTGTCGCTCCTCCGAGTGGCTCTCATGCTGCTCCACATCTCCAGCACCAGCTGCCGCTCTGCCCAGCGCCCTGTCCGTGTCCTCTGCCGTGAGTGTCCCCGGGTCTCTCTGCAAGCTCTGGAGCTCCTTCTCGACGCTGTTCCAGGCCGCTAAAATGCTCTCCAGGAACTGGTTGCGCGTCACCTCGTTGGGCTGCGTGGGCAGCTGACACTGCGGACACTGCGAGTCCTTGCGGCGCATGTGCAGCAGGATGCAGTCGCGGCAGAAGTTGTGCTTGCAGTCGAGACATTGTGGGTCCCGGAAGATGCGGTGGCTGGTGGCAATTGGCGAGTGAGTTAGTGTGGGAACTGGGCAAGGGGTCAGGGCATGAGGACGCACCAAAGAGTGCAGCGGAGCTGCTCGCGGATGAGACGCACGGCCTCAAGCCGCGGGGACGACAGCAACGACATGGAATGGACCAACAGAAGAGTGCAACTCGTGTAAGTTCACTTTGAATGGAGTTTACTTTAGCGATATATAGTTTACTTTAGCGATATGTAGTGATGCACGTGTTGTAGTTAACGTTATCACTTTTACTTTAACGAGATAAAGTGTACAAATTAACGAGAAAAACGAGTTTGTGAAGCTTACAGAAGTAACAATGTTTGAAAAAATACTTCGAAGTACGTAGAGGTGCAAGCGGAGATGTCGACGTGGTTTAATGGTTGCTGTAATACTGTATTTTCGACTTTGTGATCTTGATGATGTGGACGTACTTTGTGCAGGCTGATCGTTCGGAACTTGATCGAGCTCCGTCATAGAAATCCTCTTCGCGCTGTACCTGAAATGCATTTTATTCTCGACTTTTCCCGGGGTCATTCCGATCTGTTACCATACTTGCTGGTGTTCTCCTTGATCTTCGGGTCTTTTAGAAAGCAAGTTTTCAGGTCGGTTGTATATTTCGTGAGCGCATCGGGGATCGTTCTCTCTTCGCCTTCCGTGATGTGGCTAGCATCGCCGGTCATCTCACCACTTCTCAGGAACCATTTCAAGCTGTCGTCATCTTGACGGGCACTGCTCTTTTGATCGATTTCCGTTGATGGCTCGATCGGATTTGGGCTAATTCGGGGTGCTGCTCAAAGCTCAGATTCATATTCGGGCTTGGGTGGTTGCAAGAGCTCGCTGTGACTTGTACGGCAAACCTACCGCAAAAAGCGAAAAATTGAGATAACCAGTTACTCCAACTTGTCATGTAAAGAGCGCCTTTTAGTAGCGAATATCAACATCGAAGCTTCCGGTGGATTTTATGATAAAACGGTAGCAAAATCTGGAGTTGAAATATATCATACTGAAGTACAACCGTTTTTAAGCTGCCATCTTTTTATATTGTAGAACAAATCTGATTTACCAACGCATATCTTTCTTTGACGATGATTATCATACAAACCGAGGCGCAATGGGCTTTTTTCACTGTATGCATGTATGCTCTTAGCCCACACGATCCCCCTTTTAATTACTGGGCATTGGAGGCTACGACTCAAAGTCCACAGCCGAACGGTTGCAGGAATTTGCTGGTTATTTGAAGAACTGATTGAGATCATTGTGTTGTGTGCAGACAAAAGCTGGCAGAACCCAAGATGACCACAATGCGCTTTCCCGGCTAATAACGAAAATGCGCCGACACAATGCCAAGAACACATTTTTGAAAGGCGACACAACACTGCAGGCAAAGAGCTTATTTCGGATTTCTACTTTCGCAGCTGAAAAGAGATGCCTGCAACAGATAATGCTCACAAGTGCAATCGAAAACAAATCACTTAAGCTGAAATATGTAAAATAGCCAAAAGCGACACCAATGTGCTTTAGTTCACCACTCGTCCCGAATAATTGGCAGCGAAACAGACAGTGACTGTATGGCATGGTCCCACTTGGCCTGACCTTCAAGGTGGCGTACCGGGTACGGCAGATGCAGCACCAGCTTCCTAAAATTATCGCACACCGATGTATTAGGTTTTGCCAGTGCTTGCACGCAGTTTTAAAGAGTCATCGTACAGGGTAGAAGTCAGCAGCAGAAGCTTCTGGCGCCTCACATCAAGTTCAATATCTTCCAGACGGTGGCCAGGACATGCTACCTTCACTACCATGGCCTCGCAGTGCGCTAATGACGGGTCCTTGTCACTCAGCCCGAGAAAAACATCTTCTGTCATCACACTTTGCTTGTACAGGATCTCGAACCTACCAATACAAAGCAAAGTTGAGTACATTTCGCGGACAGTGATATGTAGATTTGCATACTTGGGTCGTGCTCTTGTTTCGAAGGTGTCATCATCTTCGTCGTCGCTCGGGACTTCGTGCATCGACCAGATCGCCTTGGGGTCCTCCGGCTGAATTTGACCGATGGGCCGCGTCACTATTGTCCATAAGCAAAATATTCCGAGTGAGTATCGTCCTCAAAAGGAGAAAACGACTACAGCATTCACCTTCTGGTAGATTGGCTGCTGCAGCCCCACTCAAGTTGTGCGGAGTGACTTGCGATTGGTGTTGGTTCTATTGATGAAAAATCACATGAATTAGAGCCTCGCACGATACTCCACATCACACAATACTTCACCTCCTCATAGTCATCTTGCAAGTCCTGACAGCCTGCAAGGAGGTCATTCAATGCCAACAACTCGTTCCCGACCACTTCCATCGTTTTTTCTACTCTGCAAATGCGACGACTGAGCTTTCAAACGGATCGAGCCGCCGTCACGCGCGACTTTTCATTGACCCGATCGCAATGTTTCGCGTCGCGTCATCTTTTAAAATGGAAGTTCATGCCAATCACTCCGACACGATTTCTTATGCTGAAGAACATGAGCGAGTGGCATAAATGCGAGGCTTCCGGTCAGACTGATAGCACTATCCAAGCACTTCGAGTGCTTGGTAGTTCGTTTCATCCCATTGCTATTTTCTGCGCTAAGATGCCTCGCATCGCAGTGGTGGTGGGCTCCAAACGCTCACCCCACTCGTGGCCTTATCCCACCGTCAGTTGGTCTGTCAGTAAGACGTTTGAATGTCTGGCGACTCGGAAACGAGGTCACGGAGAGGTAAAACTCAATGCCAATGGAGAGCCAAGAAACCAGAACCACGTGTGTCGACTCGGCGGCTTTGACCGTTAATAAAGACACCAGCAGCACAACAAGCAGTGACAACTCCACTGCAGTGACAGCGCTGAAAGAACTTCAGGAACTATTTGCCACCGATCCAGATACAGAACGAGTGAGTCTTCGCGGTCGTCGACTTTCCCAGACAGAGACTGAAAGTGCTCTCACTTTTGTGCAAAAGCACTTCCCGAGGCTGCGGCATTTGGACCTGCGTGACAATGCACTATATGAACTACCACGCGACTTTGGTGCTCGGTTGCCTAAACTCGTAGCGTTGAACCTTTTGGACAATAATTTTCGCTTCCGGAATGGTGCACTACACACCCTTGCAGAGACACTGCAGCATTGTCCATGCCTAAAGAGCTTGAGTCTCTCTCTTTCGAGTCCTGCTGAAGAGCAGATGCTGCTTGCCATGCTTCCGCGATTGCGGATTTTTAATGGCACTCCACTTCCGTCCACGAGATCAGGAAACGAATCAGCTAATCCAGCGAGTCCGACATTGCAGGAGCTTCAGGTCTTTTGCGCTTCCCCTTCGACAAAGGTGTCTATGAACTCAACGTCACAGCAGAGGAAGTCAGAGTTGCAAAAAAATGTTTTTCGTTCAAGGGTGAGTTGAAGTCGGTCGCATCAAGACCTGCTGGTTCTGGACCACAGCGGAGCACGAAAAATAGTCTTCGTCCGAGGGAGCTACCAACTAGTATATCGGACGACCGGACGGACTGGTGCAAATTGCTTAAACTCAGTCGATCTCAAGTCTCTAAGATTGCTGGAAGTACTGTTATTCCAGAAACAGGTTTAAGCTCTGGGTTAACATTGAGCACCGTCGTGCCTACAGAAGCATTTCTACAACAACTTAAAGCGGTGATCAGGGCGTTCCACGAATGCGATTCGCTTGGAAAAACCAATAGCAATTCCAAAGCGAAGCTTTTCGCCCAACTGGACCACCACGTAGAACTACTGGCACAGCAGCTGAAAAAGCAGGAACCCGGTGATGGCAAGACCGAGCTATCTGATGCCATGCTACAGACTCGATGGAGTCTTCTGGAAGTTTGTGCAATGTTCGGCTCTCAGAAGGTGGCACAGGCAGATGCGGGTCTTGGAAACGGATTTGGCATGCTTCTTGCCATGCAAAAACAACTATTAGCAGCAATTCAAAAACAACAACATCATGCTGGAGTTCAAATCCAGGCTCCAGTCTCAGCTGCAGACGGCTCAACACAAAACACGAATTCGACACAAAATCAAAACCAGCTGAAGCTACTGCTAGACGTGGCCGAGGGCCTCGAGAACGATTTAGAGGCGGTGCAGTTGCAGTTGCAGCAAGAAACAGCTCGACGGGAGCAGATCGAGCAAGAGAACTTGGAGCTTAAACGCGGGTGTATTAGTGGAAAGAAAATGTCCAAGACTGGGAGCTCTAGACTCACCGAAATCCGAACAGAAAGCAAAAGGATTGTCCCGATAACGCAACACAAACATCGGGCCGGATAAGAAAGCGCAGTGGTGGTCGTGATTCAACTTTTGATGTCAATTCCGACCCACATGACGATGTTCGCCAGCCAGAAGTGCCAACATCCTTTTCACAAATTGCTGTGTCTACTCCTGCACCTGCAATTACTGTCTCTGTGCGAAATCTGTCGTTGAAGCAACTAGTGGATCTCATCAATTGTGTGTATGCGTCTAAGGCTAAGTACGACGTCCGAGCGACTACCGCGAGTGCCCCACGTGAGACCATGGAGCAGCACCTGTACACTTACTTAAACACTCGCTTTGGTCTACCAAAACTTATTGTTGACTACGCCAGTGCTGTTTGGAAAGCTGCTGAGCATTTTGCGCGCCGCGAAAATGATGCTGCTGTTTTTGTGGCGTTGCTGCGCAACCGTCTAGACGAAGGCTTCCTAGAAATTAAGCGGAAGTTGCAGTCTGCTCTTGTAGAATTGCTGCGAGCATACTTCACAGCGAGATATCCCATGAAACAAGGTAAAGCGATAACTGCGCTCGTTCAAAGCCGACTCGATGGTCTCACCCACGAAGAAGAGTGGCGAAATCTGCTCACATATCTTTACGAGCCCCAAGACGTAAGTTGCTATCATGCTAGCGAGGAATATTCACCATTCAGTAAATGACCCTGTTGTTCATGGCGCTTTATTTACCACAGAGCGCGGTACTGCTGCGTCTAGTCCAGCAAAAGCAGAAAAGTATCAGGCTCTCAAGCACAGCGCCAAAAGTCCAAAACAAACACAAAACCAAGCCTATCTCTGCCTTTTACGGACTTTGAGCAGGTTCTTTACGGATACCAGCTACAGGGCCGGCTGGATTTGCTCGATGGCTTTCGCAGGGCTTTTGAAGACCTGGACATTGACCGGGTTGGCGTCATCGGCAGGGTATGAAGACTCACAAATGTTTCCCTTACAATTGAATTTTCGGACTAACGGAGTACTTCGTTAACAGGCCCGATTCATCTCGCTTACCCGGCGACTAGCGCCGACTAAGGTACAGCTTACAGCATTCTCAGCGTGGTTCTTCCTAGTCCTGAAGCTCTTCATTTGTGTGTCTGTTTCTGCGTAGCCCGAGAGTGCCACAATGAAACTTGTAGAGACTCTGGATCCGTTTAACCACGACGTGATCACATTTTCAGATGCTGCAAACGCACTACTACCGGACATCCGGCACACCAACATCAGGACAGATTCAAAAGCTGCGTCGCAGACAAAACCAAGGAAGAACACTTTGTGATGAAGAGCCAGCTTGGAAAATGAAATGTGACAAGAGCCTCCAGAGTATTTGCTTTATGGTTTATTCGCATGCATCATCCTTTCATCCTAGTAACCAGCCTCAAAGAGCTGCCAGAACTTATCACTTTCGTGGTTCTGACGCTCGATTTTTAATTGATCAGCGATTGATATATTGTCGTTGAGAGTCGGACAGTGAAGGCTAACTACACGGCGGGCATGCGTCAGCGCTGCTAGCATGAGAGTCTCAACTGGGAACTTGCAGCTTTCACCCATCCAGAGATACCCTTCAACGAGTCCTTGCGGTTGAACGGAGCAAAGTATGAAGACACTGTCCGATGTGAGGTCTTCCGAGTCATAGTTTGTTAAGTGATCCCATGAACTCTCACCTTCCTCACCACCGATCTCTTCTAGAATGAATAACTTTGGAGGTACAGTGGGCCCACTTGTAGATTGATTTTTACATGTCCAGAACTACGGCATTCAATCTCGCCCGTAAGATTACTCGCGTCTCCATTCATCATTGGATTAAGCCGTGATACTTTAGGTGCTGAGCTTTGGCTCCAGAGCAACTCCACAGCGTAGCCGAAGTGATCGATATCCGTTCCCATATGCTCTTTTTTCCCGCATCTTCTTGCACCCGGACAAAGTTGATCTCTTCAGGAATGGCATCAGTGTGTCGAGCGAGTGCTTGCATTCGAAGTAGCTGAGTAGCAAGCTTCACTGCCGTCGTTATTGCCTCGGGATGGTACATTTGGCACCTTGCCAAATTATGATGTCGTTAGAAGTGTTTGGGCTCTGAAATACGAAGGTGCCTTGAGTCCAAAGTAAATTTTGCTGGTCCTTATGAGTCCGCACAGTCGCCAAATTCTGTCGCTGTCTAGCAGACCCAAGGCTCAGATCGTAGCAGCGTTTCAGCACGAAATACTCAGGATCGTAGCTTGAGTGGGGGTTAAGCGATACAATTCACCAAGCACGGCAATTGGATCACTCGATGTAAATATCTGCAAGTCTTTTTCCCACTCCAACAATTGACAAATGAAGGCAGCATTTGGACTTGAGATTGTCCGCTGGCTTTTTACGAGTGCTGCAGCCTCGTGATACGATAGTCGCTGCTCCAGCATCACGTAGGCAATCGCAAATGCACAAGAGCGAGAAATTCCTTGGTGACAGTGAATCAGTACCTTGTTACCACACTGTCGACAAGAAGAAATACATTCCACTACCTGGGGCAAGAACGGCGTGAGGTCTTCGTTGGCATCGTCTCGAAGAAGCAATTTCAAGATTTGGCACTCGCCATCACCTGATTTTACGCTGTGGTTAGAGTTTCCGCTGTCATCCGCACAATTCTTCAGTTCACCGCAGCAATTTATCACTTGCTTGATACCTAGAGCTCTCAACTTAGTGGAATCGCACGCTACTTGGAAATTGCTCACGTAGAGAAAGCCCGACAGTATCTCGGAGCACACATTTGCAAACTTGTCCATTGTCTGAGACTTGCGCACACTTTCAGGCACTATGAATCGGTCGTCTACTTTGTCGGGATTCGCTTCATAACTTCGACTTGTTGTGCACTCCTCGAGTTGCAGTGCATGTCCAGGAGGTGTGATCTTCCCGATAAGGAGCGGAGTATTTCCAACAGAAGCTGCAGCTGGTTGCTGGACGCCATCTTTTTCAGCACTAGCACTTGACGCAGTCGTCCAGGCTTCAGAAATAGGCTGAGGATCTTTCAAGCTTGCAACTTCATCCAAGACGTTCGTGGTCGAGGCGGAGGGCAAGATGCCAGCAAACTCATCACGCGACTGTCCGTTCCCCATACTCGTGCACTTTTGTCGATAGTCGCCAAGCCCCAATGAACGCTGCACGAAACGACCCGGACACTAAGACACTTCAGCCGTCCTTCCCATTATAACCATGACGGACGTCACTGACCAACACAACTCACCGATCTACAGTTCTATCATATCCACGTTCTACATCATCGCAATATCGTCCTTCGCCTCCACAAAAACGAGCATATCGGAACTCCTCCGCTCTTTCGAGCGAGCAATATGCCACCAAAATTTAATTGAATGCCGACGTCGGTAAGCGATCGCAACGCCAGCGATGATGATAACTGCTCCTGCCACCGCAGTAGATACGTAGATCGCTGTGAATGAAGAACCTGATGAGTCTGCAGATTGGTTTTTCGTCTTCAGGTTATCACCTCCAGTAGATGTCGTCGGAGTGGGGTCCGACTGGGATTTCACCACCGTCTCAGCAGATTCCGAGCCCGAACTACCCTCGCTCTTCCCTGAATCACTTTCAGACGCACTAGTGCTGTTCAAATCCAGCCAAAAATCTGCGGCCGAGTCGGACGACGACTCCGTCGCGTTGGTAGCACAGAAGAGCACCTGAAACTCGACGTCGGCGGTGCAGCTGTGCGTTCTGGCGTCTTGGTCCGGGAACTGATAGGCGTCGTCACACCCATCCTCCAGACAGCTAAGAACTCTGCAGGAGTCGGAGGAGCTGAGCCCACCACCGACACTTGGGATGATCTGCATAGGAACGTTAAAACCCACACCACCAGTGGTAGTCTTGCAGTCCTCGAGGCTGGAACAGGAACCTGGCTAAAGTGTCAATTCACACAAGTTTTCTGTCCACATTAGTTCTTGTTGATACACTTTCTTTAGTCCCAAGTTTCAACTCACCCCGGTGCCTCCGGATGGAATGATGGAGATGTCGCACCAAGTCCGCGAGTCAACATTCGAAAACTCCGCCTCTGCAGACAAAGCAAAGCACCGGAAAAGGTCAACAACTTCGGTTGCTAGCACTGTAAAAGTTTTAATAGTCTACGCACGTGTGGCTTGGTATGAGGCTCCGTATCTGTACGCGGCGTTCGTATCGTCCGCAATTTCGAGCGTGACGCTGTCCCCGGTCCCGATTTCCTGCGATGTGCTGCTGCCGATCAGCGCCGTACTGCTGTAGAGCGTCATGTTGCCCTCGCAGAGGTTCACAACGTGGACAGTGGTGGCGTCGGCCAGAGCCGAGTAGGTCACTAGCAGAATGACCGCAAGCTTGGTCATTACTATAGTCATTGTCATTTTCAACCCGCGGGTGGTGCTGCGGGACCAGGTTGAGTAATGGCAGAGCGCCAGCAGGTTTGCTACGACGTGACTCGCCTGACGGTCGCTGGTCGTGTTTCAAGCGGGATTGGCGCCAGGGCTTGAAGCGACACATTACATATGGTTGCAGTTCGAGAGTCTCAGAAACACGTCTCGGTGTTCACAGTGTGAATCGGCACCCACTATAGCAACACTGAAGTGTTTCTGATCGGTAACATCGCCCATCTCGTCTCACGTTTTTGGCAGTTTTATCCCACTCCGAGCGAAGTAATTTATTGATATGTTCTTCCAAACCTCATTTTAAAAGATGGAAGCAGGCAAACGGAAGCTGGATGCGCTGAGCTACGATGCCGTCCTGCCTGAAAGCTCGCAGGACGATGCAAGTAGATCGGAGTTGGAGCGCATGATACCAGCTCATAGGGCGGACACTCGCGCGTTGGCTCTCGTCTGCGGACTTCGAGACGGAGGGCCCGCCCCTCTCGCTTCGCTCGGGGGCGCCGCTGCGCGCCTGCCCCACCCCTTACGCGAAGTCCTCGATTCGGCCAGGCGCGGTGTCTAGAAAAAGAATAACTCGTTGCAGCGCTCGCTACGCTCACTCGCGGGTAGCATACCCGCCTGATCGGCGGGCGTTGGCAGAGGGTGAGCGTGCAACACTACTATGGCTCGCGCTCGCATCCGCTCGCCCTCGCCAACCGGTCAACATAAGGAAAGCAAGTGCAAACAAACAAACAGGATGGAAGCAGCGTCTGGGGTGTAATTTGGGGTAGTTATTTGTTATGGACACCTAGGCGAACGTCGCTCCGAAGCAGACGTCTGCCACTACCAACACCACATTCTCGATTCCGACAGAGTGAGCACAATAATAACTCAACGTGCTGCGACCATGCTGGGTGCTGGCCTTCCTTCCGCGTGCTTCGCACACGCATAGATAACGAGACACGGTGTCAGCATTCCCCAGCTTGCGCATCTTGCCTAGCCCACCTTGACCATCTGCACTGCCCTACACAAGCACAGCCAAAAGAGAAAAGTAAAGAGGTCAGCAGAGGCTGGAAGTGCTCACACGAGAACCAGAGAGGGAGTCGACCTGCGGCTTGTGTGGAAGGCGGAAGATTTCTGAATGAGCTTCTCCGCGGCTTTTCGCAAACCACCTGTAATTTATGCGTATTTTATGAAGGGTCGCCCCAGACTGCTCCAGTGTTACCGATCGGTAACATCTGCCGATGTTAGAATAAGGACTCCCGTGTGAATCAGACACACACTTAGCCATCACGTGCGGCCGATGAGTTTGGGCAAGTACGAACAACGCGTAATGGTGCAATGTTGATATTGATCACAGGAAGACGGAGAACGAGAGTGCTGCTTGTAAATTACACCTGCTTCCATCTTTTGAAATGAGGTTTGGAAGAACATATCAATAAATTACTTCGCTCGGAGTGGGATAAAACTGCCAAAAAACGTGAGACGAGATGGGCGATGTTACCATCAGAAACACTTCAGTGTTGCTATAATGGGTGCCAAGGCGAAGGCGTGAGGAGCGTAAAAACGCGTTCGACTGGAAGCTGTTGGAGACACTCTGCAAATTTGAGTGGGGAACGACTGTCGAGGCAGTTACGGATGAACGCATCGTAGCTGAACTCGATAAGATTATTGGCAACATGATGAACGATACAATCGTTAACGTTGACTCGATCTTTGAGAAGGAGTTGAAGATGGACCTGCGCGAGCCTGATGTGAAAGCGCGAGTCATCAACTATTTCATGAAGTGCAATGAGATCATCATGGAGCATGGATTTTAACGAGCACTTTTTCTACCAAAGCGGGAACCAAAGAGAAGTGCAAATTAATTAAACGGCACCTCGAACCGGCGGCACTGCGCGACAGCATCGATGAACATCATCGTCTCGTCGATGCTTCAAGCAAGACGGACGAGATGAAACTCTACCAACTTGTGAAAGACAAGGCGCTCGAGCTAGAGAAAATGTTTCAGCTACTTGCCAAGCGTAAACAGCGTCAGCCGCGACAGACTGCCGATCATACTGGGCGTAAGCTTAAGCGCGACGGTGAGAAGTTTTCACGTCCAGGCAGCAGCAGACCCTCAGTCTCGGGAGACCAGCGCACCGACATGCAGCAACATCGCACGGTGATGAAGCCGAAACCGGTGATGCTGGCAAAACCAGCGGTGGGAAGTAAACCTCGGACGGGTTGCTTCCACTGCGGCAAAGACCATTGGCTGAGCCAGTGCCCTGATCTTGACGAGGCTGCAAAGAGTTGCTGCTAGCAGAACGAAAAAATAAAAGGGATCATCTGAAAACGGAAACAAACGATTTCGGGCGAAACGACTTGGTGCTGCAGCTAACGCGCAGAATGAGGAACGAGCAATGGTGGTGATTAACGGTATCTTGAATTACCATACTGTGCCGACAGCGGCTCTGATTTCTGCATCATTTCGCGGAGGCACGTGGACTTGCTATGCCAGCAGGACGCATCGGTAAAAACCGTGAAAATCACTGAACCGATTAAGTCGAAAGCAGTTGGCGGCTCCATTTTGACGTCAACGCATGCAGTTGATGTCAGGTTGATTCTGAACACGGCCGCAGGCCCAGTTCGGTGCCAAGATGTCAAACGGTGCTTGATTGTGGAATCGGATGAAGATGAATTCCTTGTGGGAAAATCGCTGCTTGCCGAGCTAGGAATCGATGTGGACCGCCAACTGGAATATCTCGCTGTAGACGGAGGTGACGGTGATGAGTCATTTGACGATCCTAATGGAATGCCACGCTGCACGACAGTGAAAGGCGATGTGGTGATGAAAGTTGTGGATGCGCTAGTACGCGATGCCATAGATCGTGGTGTGATCGACGAGTACACCAGCAGTAGACTATACACGATTGTTCGAAAGTACGGAGGGTGGAGATTGGAGCTGGGCGATGATCCGCCGGCCCGTGTACCTCCTCTGAAGATTAGGCTGAAGCCGAATGCCACGCCGTACAGATGTAAGGTGCGACAGTACAGCGTGGAAAAGTCTGCCTTTCTAGAGGAGTTTAACAAGAAGCTAGTGGCACTTGGCTGGGTATACGAAAATCGGGAAAGTCGTTGGTGCTGTCCGGCACTACCGGTAAAAAGCCAAGCACCAACGAGTTCCGGCAGACAACTGACTACCGGCCACTCAATGATAAGACTGAGCCCATCGCAGGTGTCATGCCCAGTCTTGAAGTGGCACTCGGACACTGCAAGGGCAAGATGTTTTACGCAATGTTCGATTTCCTAAAAGGATTCTGGCAGCTCCCCTTGACAAGAGCTGCCAAGAATACCTCTCATACATGACCGACAGGGGTGTGTTCACACCAACCAGGGTACCTCAGGGTAGCACCGACGCTGCGCTACATTTCCAATCTACGGTGGAGATGGTACTCGGAGACCTCGTGAACACGTCCGTCATTGTATGGATTGACGATCTGCTTGTCTTTGCTGACACACAGGAGGAGCTGCTCGATGCTATCGAGGCAGTGCTGTTGAAGCTTGATGAACATGGACTCATTATCAACCCAACAAAAAGTGCACTGTTTCTCACGGAGGTGCGATGGTGTGGTAGGATTATTAACAGACATGGAATTGGTCATGATCCAGAACGCATTCGAGCTCTCCGTGATATGCCGACACCGTCCAACGCAGCCGAACTCCAGCAGTTTTTGTGCGCTAGCAACTGGATGAGAGCCAGCCTCGTGGATTATGCTCGGGTCGCTCGACCTCTACAGGAGTGCCTCGACAAAGCTCTGACAGGTTTAAAAAGACAAAGCGTGCTGCGGCTGGAGTTCAGCTGGACATGTCAAAGGATGAAAGAGATAGCTTCGAGGCCGTGAAAGAACTTTTGAGCAATGCTGCCATGCTAACATATCCCGACCCAACCAAACAGCTTTGCCTGATGTCAGACGCCTCCGACTCTGGGTGGGGATTAGTGGTCTCTCAAGTGAAGGAGTGGCAGCCCGACGTTCCGATTCATCACCAAGATCACGAGCTGCTCATCTGCATGGGTGGAAGCTTTACTGGATCAGCTCTGAACTGGAGCGTGATTGAAAAGGAATCGTATCCCATTGTGCACGCATGCGAACGTCTCGAATATCTACTCTTACGACCACAAGGCTTCAAATTATATTGCGACCACCGCAATATTGTGTACCTGTTTGCCCCAGGAAAGGAGTTGAAAAACATGTGCGAGGAAGCTTCTTCGTTGGTCTACCAAACTTCTCGAGTACCGTTACTCCATCGAGCACATCGAAGGGATCAACAACGTCTGGACCGACCTCATCTCGAGGTGGGGAGGCACCACTCCGCCAGCAGCGAGAATACACTCGGCCAAACATTTCACCCGCGCCAAACAAAAACACGCTACCAATGAGGCAACCAATCGTGAAAGAGATCATGTGGACCCAACACCACTTCGCCCACTTGACCAGGATGGCTTCGTCTGGCCAACTATTGACGAGATTGGTATGGTGCAAGCACTGCACGAATCACCAAAAGGGGCTACCGTGGACGATAATAATTTGTGGAGAGTGAATGATTTACTATGGATACCTCGTGATGCTGTTGAGTTGACTCAGCGCCTGTTGATTGTTGCACACTGCGGACGAAATGGACACCGCGGCATGCATGTGATGGAGAATCACATCCGCCGGTTGTTCTACGTGAGTGGCCTCAGTGGGATCGTACGCGACTTCTGTTCGAAGTGTCTACTATGCCTACATGTGAAGGGGGCGTGGTGATTCCCCGACCGTTTAGTGAGACGCACCATACATTTGAGCGCAACACAACACTGCACTGGGATTTCTTAACCTTGGGTGACTCTTTTGGTACATCTCGGTACGTGCTCGTCCTGAAGGACGAGGCTACGCACTTTGTCGAGTTGGTGGCCTGTGACGGCCCAACATCAGAGGTGGCAGCTGCCGCCATCCTTGACTGGCACAGCCGCTACGGTGTGCCCCAAGTATGGGTCAGCGACTCGGGATCCCACTTTAAAAGTAAAGTGATCGCCGAGTTGAACCGCCGATTAAAAGGCCGTCAAGAATTTATTCTAGCCTACTCACCATGGAAGAACGGCACTGTGGAGCGTGTGAACCGTGATATCCTGCAAGTTTTAAAGGCTTTGGCTTTGGAATTCAAGATCAGTGTGCATGACTGGCCTTATCTACTGCCGCTGGTGCAGTCCAGCATAAATCACTCCCCGGTTCCATCGCTCGCCAACCGAGCCCCAATTGAACTGTTCACTGGCTTACCATGCCCCAGCCCACTAGATACCGTTTTCTTTCCAGGGGGGACGTGTTGCAACACTAAAACAACCCCAACAACGCACTGAACAGTACCTCGCTGATCTACGAGGCGCTGTCGAGCAGATGCACAAGGCCGTAATAGCCGAGCGCAAACGTCAGTCTAAAAGGTATCGGTCGCGGCCCCACTACGAGCAGCAAGTAAACTTCTCGATCGACGACTACGTACTACGATCACGTGTTGATGAAAATTGCACGCTAACAAGCTACGAGTAATGTGGGTCGGATACCGTGTGGTTGGCAGTGCCGACTACTATTTCACGATCGAGCATCTAGTGAATGGAAACACGATGGATGTTCATCCATCTCGCTTAAAGCTATACAGTGACGATACACTTGATGTGAGCGCAGAGCTACTTGATCATATCGCATCCCAAGGGACACTTCTCGCTGTAGAAGCGATTGCGAATCATCGATTCAACTCAGACATGCAAGCGTATGATGTTAAGGTCAACTGGCAAGGACTCGAAGCGATTGAGGCATCGTGGGAGCCACTAAAGACGATAGGCGAAGATGTACCACGACTCTTGCTAGAGTATGCAAATCAAGCATACGACAATGATTTCCTACTCGCAGTGACGACTACCATTGAGGGCAAGCAGCCGGAACACCAAAAACAGCGCAGGAGCTGAGATTAAGCAAGATCCTATCGAAGATCATATGAAATGTGAAAGGTTTCGTGCCTTACACTAAGATCCAAAGTATGCCGCAATTGGATATGCATTATACGACCGCCACACATATACAAGTGAAGTTTCAGAGCCTGAGGTACACTGTGGACAATGAAACATTGCATCACAGTGTTGTCAAGCATTCATTGGGTAATAAGCGGAATTCATGATGTGATTGGACAAAACTGATTTGGTGGGAATCGTTGCAAATCTTTCCTGTAACACTGCAACGCGTTGAAGTCGGTGCACTGGCTATGACAATAATGTGTGACGAGGCACGCGACTGGACTACGTCTGTCAACAATAAGAAACGAGGCGTCAGTGTGATGATGGCATGGCAACAAATCGCAACAGGAGTCAGCTCCTCGGCAGGATTGCAACCCGCAGCCACGAAGAAGGAAGGCACGCAAGGGCAATATCCTGGTTGGGTTGCGCTTCAACATGCAACCAGGTTGATTGCAAGGACGGCTCTCCTGGACTGCCAAGGTGGCAGGAGAGAGCGCTCGCGGACCAGAGCTAGACCGAGAGTTTATTTCACTTTGCATTTCGCAACCTAGTCAACAATACACGTTGACGTTTTCTGGGAGTTCCAGCTCCCAAGTTGTGAGCACGTCACACTATGAGAGGAGGGTCTGGAAGTCTATAGGCGTTGCCTCCAGCCAATTATGTATATTTTCTCTGGGGCTTCGACAATCACCTCAGGTTAGGTGATTCACTTGACAAAATGATTGTTGCTTGTCCTATTTAGCTTCCCAGGCTGCTTCCCGCATTAAAAAAAAACTTTCAGAGAGCTTGGTGTGTCGGTAGGCAATAGCCCGTGGTGAATACATGAAAATGAGATCGATATTGCCCAGCGAGCTTCAAATGTCAACTCGATTTTTATCTCGTGCAGCATTGTAGTGGTGAGGACGAAGTATTGGCCTTCGCTTAACAGGGCGGGTGTTCTTACAGCAAATACCGCTTAAGCAAAGGAGACACCGTGGCGGTGGATGTGTGCCTTGCACATGAGCTTGGAATGCCAACCGCTCTCCCAAAATACTCGCTCACAGCACTAATCAACAGTTTGCTTGGGCCCAGGAGGCGCCATTCGATTGTGGATCAACATCGTTTCCCAGCAGCGAAGCGGGGTCACCTTAAGTCATTCGTGCATGCCAGTACCGTCGAAGGACATCCGACTTGCATGCCGGGGACAAATCTGTCCCGCGTATCCATTTAATTTGTCCCCGGCATGCAAGTCTGACGTCCTTCGACGGTATCGCCTCTTGGCCGACTCGGCTACCTTCGCTCGAAGGCGCCATCTCGCTGTGCGAAACGTGGGTCATGTCTGTGGCGGGCATTCAGCAGACGTCAATAAGGCTTGTTCGGACGGAAACAGCGTTGGGCTGCGCCTTACAAGTAAAGCGCAACTACGCGGAAAGGGAATTGGTCCAGTGCACGCACGAGAAACTTAGCGAGCTGTTGCATTCTCCATGGTGCGAAAGCCAAGGTAAGATAACAGGGAACGCATCGTCGCCTATCGAAATCTTGATCACACTTCCATTTTTGAGACCTGCCGCAGCCAGCCAGATTCGTCTTGCCTAATGCTCCTTCGAGCCACTGCCGTTGTGGGCCCGTCGCGTCGAGGCTGTTGTGCTAAGAACGTATCTCCGGCTTCGTGCTTGCTAGAGGTTATGGTGGTTCACGCATTGCTTGAACGCGTGTATGGTATCCTTAGACGTAGTTGTGCTTATTAATAACACCCATGATGATGTTGCCTGCCACACCCCGACTCGTGTAGATCAGCTCTGGTGTCGGAGCCTCTGACACACCTTGGGTCTCGACAATACGACGGGGTCCGATTTCGAACACCACGCTGAGTTGTCGACAGACGAGCCATCGTGCCGCTTGGTCACCAAGCGGCACGTTGCACGCAAGTTGGTGCGCAACGTCCACCTTTGGTGGTCACTGAGGTGGGCCCGCATGCCACGCCCACCAATCGTGGCCACTGCTGCAAACTAACGAACATGACAGACAAGTCACAGCGTATTCTTCTTTATCGCGCATGCATCGGCAATCAGCGCTCAGTGATGTATGAACTTGTTCTGTTTTTGAAGTTCCCACGATGTCGTGGGGGCAAAGCTGGTCTCCTCTACACGATCATGAATGCACTTGCGAGTGACTTGGTCGTGTCAGTCATTGAGTAGGTTGTTGTTCGTCGAATAAACTGCAGTGCTTGCCAGATCTCAAGACAGCACTACATACCGCCAGACCTGGATAATTTTGCGGAACGTTCCAGCTAACGGGGGTTAACCCCCCAGCACTTACGGTTATATATTACAACATCGCTAAGTATTCGCGTCCTCATGAACAATGCAGCCATTGCGAAAGCGTGGTACATTCGAGTGCGTGCCATTCATCCTTTCCCATCGCAAAAATGTGACTTGTCTGAGACTTGAAACGCGAATCTTTCCGCGGGCGTGGCGTGGGTGATATACAGACGAAACATTCGGCTGCTTTTTTGTTCGAGCTGGAGTGCTTTAGTTTCAAGCAAATAAGTAATTATCTCCTCTAGACTCTAGTTTACTGGAACGCTGTTGTAAGTTACAACTTGGAACCCCGTAGTTGGTTTGATAGATTAGCTGCGCAGTGATGCTGTGCAACGACGCGGGCAGTTTGCCTTCGTGGGTGCCTGCGTAGTCGACGTTGTGTCGCCTGTACCACCTGGACAGAAAATCACGTCGACCTTAGAAGTCGTGTCCGGGCACGCGTGAGTTTTGAAGTCGTCCGTCGGGTACTGATAGGCGTCTTCACACCCGTCGGCCAAGCAGGTGACTGTCGTGCACCCGGACGGTGCAATCTGCATGGGAGTATTGAAGCCGACACCACCCGTGACTTCTTTGCAGCTTTCCAGGGACATGCAGTACCCAGGCTGAAAGCAATTGAGCTGTAGTTAGAATACTGTTCCAGCAGAAGATGAAATCCTTAGAGCAGCTTGTTTTACTTACCCCGCTAAGTGGACCTGTGGGGATAATGCTGATATCGTACCACAGAAAGCCCCACGACACTGATAACTCGGCGACTAGAGTTTAAACACAACAACAACAACATTAGTCTCGCAAAACCAAAAGCGCTTTGGTCCATACAACTCACGAGTGGCTTGAGGATTCCAACCGTTGCGGAACATGCCGCTGAAACCCTGCTCAAGGTATCGCGTCGTGCTGCAGCCTGGATCGATATTCTCGGTGTACGTGTTGTTGTACAGGTCAATGCTGACGTTGCAGTGGTTGTAGATGTTGATTAGAATATCACTTGATACACGCGTCGCCCACGCCGTAAGCAGCGTCGTCACCAGCACGCGGGGTTGCATTGTCTTGCTGCTTACGATGAAAATCTCTGAATGCCCGACTCGGATCCATCGATGTGAGAGCAGCAGCGTATTCTGGGTCGAGGCGACAAGACGAGGAAGCAGATGCAAGATATGAATATCCGTGTTTACTCTCGTCCTCGAGTTGTCCGTTCTCCTATAAATGGGGGCATCTTGATGGGTTCTTCTCAGCGTAACGTGCCCACGACCAAATTCTGCCCATCCTAGCATAGCCATCGAGTCTTCACAAGGCGTGAATCACGACCGAACCTCGTTCACAGGACCAGGTGACAGACTGTCAATACCTGTACCTTCTCCATCACGCCGACATACGATGAAGATCGGATCGCTGAGATCTTTATCGACAGACGAGCGCCTTCATGTTTCCAAATTGCAAGGTCTCCCTTGAAGGAGACCTTGCAATTTGAAACAATCTGAAGAAACAGATACACAAGCCGTCTCAGCTACAACTTCATTCCAATAATGTCATGTTGATTGGGGTGAATACTTCAGACTTAGAATGCATGCTGGGAGGCATGAACGTGGTCAGAACTGACCGAGACGCTTAGAACGTGGGGATGCGATTCGCAGGAGTCGTCATGCCAGAATAATTGTCTAGCCACTCGAGGTCGTCCTTGGGGATGCGGCCTCCATCTGCTGCTTCCTACGGCGCACCGCGAACACGGCGGCGACAGCAGCCACAGCTGCCACAGCGCCTAGCGTCGAAGCCACGATGGTGCCCACCGACGTGCCAGATGATGCCGTCTCGGTCGTCACAGTCTGACCGCCAGAGCCTTCAGACGTCGGGGTGTTGGCGGTAGACTTCACGGAAGTTGTGGCGGCTTGCTCACTCGTGTTGTCCTGGGGTGGGAACGTGATAGTGTTGCCACTGGGGTGGATCCCCGGAACGACGAAGACGACGAAGACGACGAAGACGAAGACAACGATGACTCGCTGCCCTCCCACAAAGGATCAGGGGCAGTCGTAGCGGGCGGAACCGAGAACATGAACACTTCGGTCGAAGCCACAGGCGTAGTCGTCGTAGGTACCGATGTCGGCGCAGCGGAGGTTGTTTCCGGCGTAGGTGCAGCAGTGGAAGACTCCGTAGGAATATCGGTGACCGTCACTGGAGCTTCTGTCTCGGGAGCTGAAGTAGCTGGGGTGTTGTCGGCGCCTCAGTTGGAGCTGTCGTCTCAGGGGCCGAAGTAACCGGAGCTGTTGTTGGTGCCTCCGTCTCGGGGGCCGACGTCACCGGCGCTGAAGTAGAAGCCTCTGTTTTGGGGGCCAAAGTCACCGGGGCTGTTGTAGGTGCCTCTGTCTCGGGTGCTAAAGTAACCGGGGCGGTTGTCGGTGCCTCAGTTCGAACCTCTGTCTCGGGGGCTGATGTCACGGAGGCTTTTGTAGGAGTCTCCGTCTCGGGGGCCGATGTCACCGGAGCTGTTGTTGGTGCCTCTGTTTCGGGTGCTGAAGTAACCGGTGCTGTTGTCGGTGCCTCAGTAGGAGCCTCTGTCTTCTGGGCCTGAGTGGTGGGTGCGGAGGTAGTTGGAGCTGTGGTAGGAGCAGCCGTGGTAGGAGCAGCCGTGGTCGGTGCAGCCGTAGTAGGAGCTGACGTCGTGGTAGTCGTTGTCGACGTTGTCGATGTTGTCGAGCTGCTGTCACCGTCAGGACAAAGGTCAGAGTGACGCTAGCAGTGTCAGCACACGAATGTGTTTTGCCGTCGTCACTCGGGTACTGGTAAGCGTCTGCACAGCCATTCTCCAGACAGGTGACAGTGGTGCATCCGTCAGGAGCAATCTGCATGGGCGTGTTGAAGCCCGTACCACCCGTCACTTCCTCACAGTCCTCCAACGATGAACAGCTACCAGGCTTATAGACGAGCACAAACAATCATCAGAGTGCAGTTCATTTCCAACCAGACTCTATGACAGCCAAACACTTACTCGGTCGTGCCCGTGGGGATAATGCTGATGTCGTACCACGTGTAGCCACCAGTGATGGAGAACTCCGCCACTACGATCACAACAAGCACACATGCTTGTCAGTTAATGTGTTGGTACTTGGCAATTGAGTATTTCAGGTCCACTCACATGTTGCTTGTGAACTGGCACCGTTGCGGAACATGCCGCTGAAGCCCGACGAAAGCGTGCGCGTCGTACTACCGCCAGATGCGATGGTCTCAGTTGCGGAATTGTCGTACAAGGCAATGCTGTCGCTGCACTTGTTGTAGATCGTTAGCGTGGTGGCATGTACTGCCGCCGCGAATCCCGCAAGGCCAAGGATCAGAAACTTCAGTTGCATCGTGGCAAGTGTTCAAGTGTTCGAGTTGCGATCTAGTGTTTGTGTGGCCAAGTGCGAATTGGAAAGTGAGCTGAATACAAAGGCGAGAGTCGAGCTACTGGCCGCCAGTCTGGCGGTGCTCAGCGAGGCCCATGGGTTCGGCGCTGTCAACGCTTTGCCCTTGACAACAGTACGCTTGCGTGCGGGGAACTACCTGGTCTAGCTGACGGTAGTCACATCAGTCGCGCATTGAGCGTCACTGCTTCCGCGAAGGTGCAGTGCCGGCTCAATCCAACCCAGCGACTTGCTCTCGATGTCGCACATAACACAGCGTGGAAGCACGCATTGCGAATGCGTGGACCAACGGTGCCACCATTCATTCTGAAGAACCCTTCGAGCCAATCGCCCCGCCAAGTGACACTGTACGTCAGTCAAACGAGCCGCGTCACAAGATCGGGGTGGGACCTGCGACGTCGAGCACTGGAAGATGCGTGATGGGTGGACGTCATGCATTTCGACACTGGTACGAGTCGCTTTCTATGTCTTTTTACCTATCCTAGCGATCCTATCACGATTTCTTACGCGTTGAGAACGTCGATGTCGGAACGTGGTGTGAGCACACCCACGTACGAGTAGACGGACTCCTTGGGCTCCATGGCCTCAAGCTGCTGCTTTTTCCTCTGCGCAATGACCACGGCGGCCAGTGCGCCCACGATCACCATGGCGCCGCAAATGGACATCAAGATCGTTGAGACCGACGTGCTCGAGCTCTCGCTCTTGGTAGAGATGGTCTTGCTAGAGCCTGAACTGCTGGATGTCGTCGACTCTGCCGTGGAGGTCGGCGTGGACTCCGTTTCTGGTGACACCGCAATGGTAGCGCCATGAGCAGCCTCAGTTGAGATTTTGTTGAGTGACGCCGAGCTGGAGGAGTTGTAGCTGCCAACAAAGGAAGGAGAGGCCGAGGACACGACGACGGAGGCAGGGGTCTCAGTCGTCAGCTCGGGGGTATTTGTTGACGGTTCCGGGGTGGGAGTCGCCGTGGTGGGCTCTGGAGTGGGGCTTCCGTGGTGGAAGCAGCAGTACTGGAGAACTGGTCGGCGTTGCCGTGATCGGCGCTGCCGTGGTCCGCGCTGCCGTGGTCCGCGCTGCCGTGGTCCGCGCCGGTGTTGCTGTGGTCGGTGCTGCTGTTTGTGGGGCTGTGGTCGGTGCTGCCGTTTGTGGTGCTGTGGTCGGTGCTGCCGTTTGTGGTGTCGCTGTTGGAGCAGCAGTCGTAGGTGTGGCCGTTGTGGGCGTGGCAGTCGTGGGCGCAGCGGTTGCAGGAGCCGACGTAGTGGTCACTGCAGTTTCGCCTGGGCAGAAGGTCAGGTTGATGGTGGCAGTGTCAGCGCATGAGTGCGTCTTGCCATCGTCGCTCGGGAACTGGAAAGCATCTGCACAGCCATCAGCCGCACAAGTGACCGTTGCGCACCCCGTTGGCGCGATCTCAATTGCTGTGTTGAAGCCTGTACCACCGGTGACCTGCTTGCAGTTCTCCAGCGACGTGCAGCTTCCAGGCTGTACAAGGAAGACAGACTCGAGTCAGCAAGCACAAACTCACGCAAGTAGAAGCATCAACAGCCACTTACTCCAGTCGAACCCGTGGGGATGATACTAATGTCATACCAGGTCTTACCACCCGTGATGGAAAACTCGGCCACTACAGTTAAGAAGAAGAGGACAAATTGTTAGGATGGACGCAGGCTGAGCAAAGAGAGCTCTCAAGTTGAAGAGTAGCATACGTGTAGCTTGGGCGATGTCACCGTTGCGGAACATGCCGTTGAATCCGTCGGCCAGCGTGCGAGTGGTGCTGCCACCCGACGCAATGGTCTCAGTGGCCGAGTTGTCGTACAGCTCGATGCTCTCACCGCACTTGTTGTAGACGTTGAGCGGCGTGGCCTGCACTGCCACAACGCTCAGTGCGAACGAGCTCACAGCAGTGAAGAGTTGCATGGTGAAAGACTCTACAAGTCGGAACGGATGAGTGTGTGGGTCTCGAACGAAGTAGCAAAGTGAGCAGGCGCCGCCGACTTGTCAAGCTTGACAGCCATCAGCGCGCCCTGTAGCCGTCACCTTCGTAGCATTGCACTGGTCCTGCACCCAGTGTCGCATCCGGCGTGGCACGCTCTTTGAACAGGCTTGACATGCGTGCGAACGCACGGCGGAAAGCGGCCGGAAGGTTCATACCCGAGTTGTCTTCACATGCGGCGATACCCGCCACCCGTTTTGGAAACTACAGTGCGCTCGTTTCGAGAGTTTCATGTCTTCCCGCAACACCCGCAGTGGGATGCCATCGCTAGCACGTCGGTGATTTCCCAGCACGCCATTGCAAATCAAGTTGATGGGGGCATGCAGCGATGGGTGGACACCACGACAGAGTCGGTAGCTCGGGTATGTATCTTTCGCGTTAATCAACGGATGAGACAGTCGCAGAATGATAATTTCTGCGACTGCTGATCGTTGGACCGACTCCTTGTGGTTCAAAAACGCAGTTCGTGTGGAGATGAATTAAAATATTCCAGTAGCAACTACTACTAGTATTAATTCAGGTTTCTAAATCAACATCTAAATCGATCGATTAAGGATTCGAATGGGATATTACAATACTGCTTTCGTTTTTCAAAGTCCTATGGCTTATTAGCGTATTTATAAATTGAAGGCCGTCGATACAAAATGCGATGTTGTTGCCTCTGGTTTTGCCTGTGGTGTTGCCGATGTCCTGCTATTTTTTTCAATCCGCTAAGTGTCACCCTTAAACGCCATGCTGTCTTGACAGTTCGTTTTGGCAGCTGAAGCTCAACAGGGAACCATGACGACTAGAAATAGGTGGACGACTGCTAGTTGAAAGGAAGCGTGGAGACGGCTATAATCGAGCTCATATAGGAAGTGGAGAGAAACTATATTAAGTAGAGATATATTTTGCAAAGCGCCGGGTGAATTTGCGGACGTATCTGAGAGCTAAGCGAATTTCTTCTGTCCAGCCAGCATCAGAACGAAAACAGTAGAATTCTACAGGATTATTTTATTCCTCTTCGTGTGGACAACGACGCCGCGACTTGCACCAGTGAGATCGTTTGGTTTTGCTCTCGCTCAATGGGTTACAGTATACACAGCAAGTTCTGGTTGACCACAGTCCGACACTGCAGCACCGCGACCGACGAACGCATTGCAGTTGAGCCGATGGAGCCTGCAGACTCAGTTTTGCGGTGATAAGGACGACGCACAAACGGTTGGCCATATCTGACCGATTGGTGTCCGATGGTTCGTGCACACGACAGGAACCAAGACAAAGGATACGTCGACCGTGACGACAGACAGGTATTGTGCTTGAGCGGCATTGCGACGCTCAACGACGGTCTCAGTAGTGAAAACTCAGGACTACCCCTCCGACTTGCCCTCTGCAAAGCCACGGTGAGGGCATCAAACTGTGCAGTACACAATCCAGCTCGAACAAACAGCATCTTGATGAACACACGAACTGCTCTGTGTGCGAACGGTTAAGAGTCCTTTCGAACAGCACACAGTGTCCAAGCTCAGCATAATGCATTTTGACGGAAAGGGTCGACACATCGTAGCACACAGACAAAACCTAACTTTCCTGAGCCTTCCTCTGGGGCATCGCACATGCGTCGGTGTCCTTATCGAATAACTCGATATCGCGTTGCTAACCACCCCAGGGAGTACGCTTCCGGTGCTGACGCCAATGCTAAGATTCAGTTTCCCACCCACGCTCGTGTGTTGTGCGTTGCGATTAGTACGATATGAGGCGATTATTGCTCATTCTGGGCTGGAGAATGCTTTACTGCGCTCTAGCGCCGAGACCGGTGGATTTGGTAATTGGTTTGTACCCAGAACGGTGGAGCTCCTCGACAGAATATCACTGCGGACCTCCAATCAGACCTCTCCATAGTGCAACCGACTGGGCTCTTCAAAGGCCACCTTTACGTTCTTTGCTGGCAATCAACTTGGTGCCAACCGTGGTTTCAATCGCCTTTACAACAGAAAGTGGCTGCGATACCACGCCGCACGACACCAGCGATCCGATGGAGCTCAAAACAGAGCTCCATACCAACTCGGATGTTTCAACGCAAATGCTGGAGCCCACGTAAAAAAGGAATCAGGAGGGACGAGACTGGGCTTTGCACCAGGACGCCAAGTATTGCCAAGCAAGGAGGAAGATTTGTGCTGCATGTACCAGATAAATAATGAACGCGTCTGCACCGATTGCCTATCGAGATAGCCTCGGCCGTCCTCGCCCTCACATTCAGTGCCTACATATCAATCTGCTTCATGCTACCGGTAGTGCTAACGAATACGATCGGACAGGATACTGAAGCACAATGCGTGTGAACTGCGCACAACAAAATGCAAAAGCTAAGGAGAGCATGGCAAACTATTCTTTGAAGTTAAAAGTACCAGTACAAGTATTAGTTTTGTCCAGACTTGTGCATACCGGTATCTGAAGATCACAGAACCGGCCCGAGCCAGCGCGATCCAAAGCTCTCGCATCTGGTGACCACGTCACGCCCAGCTGGTCTGCAGAGACCAGGGATCGGTACAGGTCGCACATACAATTCCCAGCATGTCTGACACGTGCTCCCCGGCTGCAACACTCAGAGAGCTGGGCATCTGGCCTTCACATTGCATCCTGGTGTCAAGTCGTCGACATCGTGCTGAATGGATTCACCACCGTCAGCGCGTGGCCTTCAGCCGCCCCATATTAACAAACGCTCCAGTTCGCCGACCAGCTTTGTACCTCTCCAAGCAAATTCCTAATGCAGGTGCCGGCGTCCATTGCAGCGCTGCTCTTGGCTTTCACGGCTGTGCAGGCATCGGTGCCCGTGACCATCTACAACGAGTGCAGCGTGAGCATCACTCTCTATGACAACTCGGCCTCTGAGACCATTGCATCGGGAGGCAGCACCACTCGCACGCTGGCCGAGGGCTTCAGCGGCATGTTCCGCAATGGCGTCAGTGCCCAAGCTACTTGTACGTCTGCTGTGTGGTGGTCGCACTGATATAGAAAAACAAACTTTTCACTGACGCATTCGTTGTGCAGTGGCCGAGTTCTCCGTGACGGGCGGGTGCTTGTGGTATGACATTAGTATTATCCCTACGGGCACGACTGGAGTGAGTGGAGCTCTGATGTATTGAGAACGGGTGCAGTAGAGTTGGGTATTGACTGTGAACTGTGTTTTCTTGGTTCCTTGAGTAGCCTGGAAGCTGTTCGTCGCTCGATGACTGCGAGGAAGTGACTGGGGGCACAGGTTACAACACGCCCATGCAGATCGCCCCGTCGGGGTGCACCACCGTCACGTGTCTGGCGAACGGATGCTCCGATGCGTACCAGTACCCGAGTGATGACACCAAGACGCACTCCTGTGCGGACACGACCTCTGTGGAGTTGACCTTCTGCCCCGGTGGCAGCAGCTCCACCACCACGTCGTCCAGCACCACGCAGACGTCGGCGCCTAAGACCTCGGCCCCGACCACGGCTGCTCCTACGCCGGCGCCTTCGACGCAGGCTCCTACAGCTGCACCGACCCCGGTGCCTACTACTGAAGCTCCAACCGCTGCACCGACTCCGGTACCAACCACTGAAGCTCCTACGGCTGCACCGACCCCGGTACCAACCACTGAAGCTCCTACGGCTGCACCGACTCCGGTTCCAACTACTGACGCTCCTACGGCTACACCGACCCCGGAGCCCACTACTGAAGCTTCTACGGCTACACCGACCCCGGAGTCCACTACTGAAGCTCCTACGGCTGCACCCACACCGACTCCGACAGAGACGCCAGTGCCCACTACAGCAACCCCTGACCCGACGACCGAAACACCCACTGAGACCCCGACCAGCACTCCGGAAGTGACGTCCGCGGTCTCCAACAGCACGTCGACTGGAGACGAGCAGGAGGCTGCGACGGTGTCGCCCAAGACCGAGTCTACGAAGACTGTTTCAGCCCCGACGACGTCCAAGACCTCGTCGTCTAAGTCTAGCAGCGACAGCGCCGAGAAGGTTAGCACGCAGAGCGGTACTGAAAGCACCTCGGCTGGCACGTACATCGTGTCGGTGCTCGGTGCCATGGCTGTGGTGGCCGCAGTCGCAGTGGTGGTCGTCGTGCGCAGGAAGAAGCAGGAACTGGACGCCACGGAGTCCAAGCAGTACACGCAGGAGGACCTCATGACCCCTGTGACTCAGATCAACGTGCTGTAAGTCGTGCGTTTACTCAACTGAGGTCGCGTAAACCCCAGCGGTACTACAGTGCTTTAAAAGCAGGTTATCTCGCGTAGTCAGACAGTTTTGACATGTGCATATAGCGAGGCGAGATACAGAGGGTTTCGCTGTGATGAATGATGGAGTGTGTATTAAATTTGCTGGAAGGAACAGCATTTTGAATGGCATTTGGTTTTAAACACTGCGACTAGCGAAAAGTGATGCGCAGAAGCCGGTTTCTGGTTCGCACACCGAAAAAAGTTAGGCATGAAGTTGAAGGCAAATATCACTTATAGATTAAACAACTACTCCCATACTAGTAAGGTGCATGACCACTTGGGCATTACACTTGGTCACCGACAGCGTCGGGCATCGCCATTTCCTTGACTTTCTTCGAGTTCGGGCGAGATTTCGTCTCTTTGACGGTTGCTGCGTTTGGATCGACTTCCCAGTCCTGATCCAGGTCTTCGGGGCAGCGCCGCCGATTAGAATTTGAGTGCATCGAGCTTGGAAGCGGCGGCAGTACGCAGCAGGCGCGACGGCTGAGATGCCACGAGCAGACTTGCCTAACAACACTTTGCCGGCCTTCTCCAGCTGCTTCTCCCAGTCCCATTGCTGCAGGATGTCGATAATACCTACAAAGTACACTTCGTCAGCCCCGAGTGGTGCGAGATTCTTACCGCTACTAGGCTCTTCGAGGTTTACTTCGCGATTGAAGGCTTCGTCAAATGTTGCTGAAGTGCCACCAGCACTAGCATCAGAGCGAGGTGCTCGCAAATGGCACTTGTGGACGCCTATGAGCAGCGAGTAGTCCATGATTCCCATATCACGGAGAAATTCACAGTCTGCTACAACTTGTGTATGAAGATGCTCAGCTACGTGCCGCGGCAATTTCAGTGATCGTTCCAAGTCCAAGTCCTTGAAAACGATATCGGGTCGATGAACGTGGAATGGGAACTGCGGTACGGAGCGGTCATTCACTGCCGAAACGCGAGCATCGTCAGTGTCTACAGTTGCGTTCGACAGGTCACCCTCGTCACTGCAGCCTCTGAAAGTATAAGATGCATCACACTCGGCGCATGTGACTCGGTCACCACGTTG
Source organism: Phytophthora constricta (assembly GCA_011947335.1). Classification (NCBI taxonomy): domain Eukaryota; phylum Oomycota; class Peronosporomycetes; order Peronosporales; family Peronosporaceae; genus Phytophthora; species Phytophthora constricta. The sequence continues at coordinate 948,377 of JAAVTI010000534.1, read as the reverse complement.
TGGTCGGCGTGCACGCCGGTCTACCCAGGAGCCTTTCACGTCATACTTCTCTGTGATCGTGGCGGTGTGCCGGTCGTTGTGCAGTACATTGGACATAACGGCAAAGTAAAAGTTTCGACCATACAAGCGCACCCGGTGACAGCCGAAGAATCGGATAAGTCGTGAGTGGGGGTTCGCTGTCAGGTAACTCGCATATGCGGGTGCCATATCCACGAGAGCTCGACACTCCTTCTCCTTGAGGCTTTTTACAAGCAGCGAGTTGTCCCCGAGAAAAACATGAAGGCCCCACTTGATCCAGCACTTACACGCTCCTTGGCGGTTGTACGAAAGCTGGCCAGGTATTTCTCATCCGATAGTCCGAACGCCAGACGAATCGCGCGAAACTCACGCGGAGCGTAATCCACGAACACCTTTGGCTTCGGGTCATCCGGAACGAAATCCTTCTCCATTGAATCTGCTGTGGCAGGTCTTCTCACTGCGGTTTCCGTACTCCCACTTCGACCACGAAAAACACCTCGCCCCTGGTTGAACGCTGATGAAGCTGTCCGACGTAGACCAGCGAACATGGCTGAGCGTGTTGATCTAATTCCCAACGCTGATTCATCAACGGATGAAGGGGTACTCTGGAGTTCAATCTCCTGGTCAAACAACTCGAAGGGCACTTGAGACACCGGGTACAATGAATACCGTCCTGGGGTCTGGTTAAACGAACGAAACATGACGTTGCTCGCTATCATCAGTCCGATTCTGGTCCTGCCTGGGCTTTGGCTGTCTTGGCTCCGGCTGTGCTCAAGATGAAGCGGTTGACCCCAAAGGTTTGGATCAGTGGTAGCTGTAAATGAGGTTGGTCGCGGCATACTTGCACGGCCTCGAGCTAGAGTTCCTCTCGGACTGGAGCCATTCTCTTCGTCAAAGCCGAGTATGGAACGGCGAAAAGCTTCATCTGGAGACGGCAACCGCGGTTGGCAATACGTTCGTGGGGACGTAAGAATCGTTACGCTCTGCACGTGGGAAATGAACGAGCTGTTTGCCAATGTTGAGTCGCGCTCGGCACCGACGAAAAGCGTCGTCTCGACTAAAGCGCCATCACGATTTCGCACAGCCGAGTTAGCAAGACCATCGTCTCCCAGAACAGCGCCATCATCTCCCGTTGTAAGACTTGAGGCTCTTGCACGCTCGGCCGAGCGAATAATGGCCTTTGTAATTCCACACACCGTATAATAAATAATTTCGCGCTGCAGCGTCTCATTATTCTGGGATACTTCCCAGGATTCCACAGTTGAAGCTTCATAGGATGCTGAAGATGACGAGCTACTTGACGTAGACCTTGGGTCCACCATTGATGAAAGTGACGGCAACGAGTTCCGCTCTTGCACCCTTAATGCGCTACTTTCACGTACACTTTCGTGCGCCTCGAATGTCAAACTCGTCGAGTTCGGCGATACGCGAGGGTTTGCTGCACACCTGCGTCCATTGAAATAACTGTGGCCGATTGAACTGGCGGATGATTTCCTCTCGCGGCTCCAATATCGTTATTTGATGAACCCGACAACGACGCTGATTGCGACGATGCTGATCCGGACAACCCCATCGACGGTCCATCGTCGGCGTCATTGCATTGGTGCAGACTGCAGAAAACGAATCCGAGCGCACAGCACGGTTTGTTCACATTTACCCACACAACAGCCGTGATGAATCCCTTACCGGTCAGTACAAAATGAAAAAGCGCATCTAGAACATTCATCTCTCCATCACTAGGCTGCGCGGATCCCTCTGCTGGTATGTAAGAGAGTGTCCTGGCACTCGAGCGATAGACGAAAAATAGCACCAACAGCACGAGCCACGTTGCATTGAGTGCGTGGACGTAGACAGCCATCCGCTTCATCAGTCGTCTACGTGCCTTGAGCGCAATGACAGTCCCGCTATTGGATCTCCACCACCCCACCACAAGACTCATCTGCGCCGCGACGACGACCAGCACCACAATGATGACCAGCACCGCCCAGCACTCCAAATTCAGCTGCTGCCACTGCTCCAACCTGCGTGCTCTGCTCGTTCCGTGGCTCCTAGTTGCGTCCGCCGGCAGCAACGGCAGCACCAACGCCACTGCTCGACAGATCTGCGCGTCCGATAGCTCAAATTTATTCTGCGTACTGTCTGAAAAAGAGCAATTGGTGTCACAATACTCGCCACGAGTGAAATACCCCACACCAGCAAGTGCGAAAGCACCAGTTGCTTCTTGTAGCTCGCAAAAGGGTTCGACACCGACACGAAAAGATGCAAAATGGCAGCTCCGAACCAGCCCACGCCCGCCAACAGTAAAAACATCTCGAACCCAATTGCGACGCTGCAACTGGCAAAGTCCATGGGGCTGCAACTTCCGGTCGTTGCACTGCACTGCGTGAAAACGTGGACTAGCGACAGCAAGGCCAAGCCGAATTCACTTAACGCGACAAAGGCCAGCAGCTCGTTGGGTCGTCGTCGTCGTCGTCGTCTCCGCAAAAAGACAGCAGCACCAGAAACGTCGTCAAGAGACTCAGCGACGAGCCTAAAACCACTGGCGCCAACGTGTGGAACTTCCAGGGCGCGGCGAAGCTGAGGGCGAAAACCCCAACGAAAATGACACTGGCGCCAAGCCAGAACAACACTTTTTCCAGCATCGTCGTCGCCGCCGCCATCGTGCCAGTCGCAGTGGCAGTTCCGTCTTGGTGTCAGTATGGTCTTCCCCTCGAGATTGCGGCTGCTGACTGGGCCGCCAGTCGGAAGCGGAGCCACCTAAAATGGCCGACAGAGCGTGCGAATGGCTTCGACTTCGGTCAAAAGTCTCCACTTCGTGGCTGCTGTGCGTGGGGGTGGCCACAGCCTGGTACTGCGGACTCGACCCGTCAAGGACCAAGGACGGGGTCGAACTTCTACTACTGGAAGCTCCAGGGGACGGCAACGCTCGCCGTGGTGCTGGCATCGTGGACACCAAATTTACTGACCAAGTTTGAGAGTCCTCGTCGCTTTACGAGTGTCGGTACTTTGGTCGTGGACTTTGGCACGAGTTGCGGCGCTTGGACTGCCAGCTGGACTCGACACCAGCCGGAATAGTCAGTCACTTGGGCTGCCACCTCGACTCGAGACTCCCTCTCGCCGTTTCCTGGTGGATGTCGAGGGGATGGATATAAATACTGAGCCACGACGGTCTGAACCCGAGCCACGCGAGCGCTTTCTGCACCTTTTCCAACGGCTTTCCGCATAGAGTGCGGTGAGATGTTTCGACCTGCTGCTTGGGGCCCACAAACTGAAGCACGACGAGATGGCTACACACGTGAGTAATGCCTCGGAAATGGGTTCAAAGGAAAGGTAAACACGCCGGATGGTACGACAACTCGCCAACTTCTTGATGAAACCACATGAGGAACCACAAGGCGTTGTGTGGGTCTTAATCACTTGACTGACTGAATCATTCCGTCTTGTTATTTGGCCCCGTCCCCATTTTCCATTTCAGTGGGTTAAAAGGTGTTTTAGCAGTCCACTCGGCTCGCGTCAGTCCAGACACTGGCGGTTCGTGAAGCCTGCCGTGCAGAGATGACGATGTCCGAACGGCTACAGACGCCAGCTCAACTGAACTGAAGTTGATGGCGATGGCTGTCTCCAAAACAGGCAAAAACTGCTTGAAGTGAACGTCTCATTTTGGACGAACCTCCAACACACGTTTGAGAGTTGTGCAGTTTCAACTACTAACTCCTTCAGTCGTTCGCGTTTCCTGCATTGCCAGCAGAGCATGCGACAGTGGTGATTTATGAGGCCTTTGCAATCGCGCTGCCACAAATTAACCCGCCAAGCTAAGAACGCTAAAGATGAAATGGTGGCTTCGTCAGCAAACGCATTGCGGTGGAAACGTCTTCCCATCGAATTTTGGTGTCACGGGCTGCGGCGGATTGACGCTTCTGACGTAGCTTCGACTGACCCGACGCAGGCGCCCGCATCCAAATCTCTCCCCCTATGAGTCTCTACCCACGTTTACCAGCTCAAGTTCGTGTCTGGTGACTAAACAGCTGAGCTCATGTTACGTGGACTGGTTCGCTGAAGTATACGTGTGGTCCAAAAAGGGGTCTTTCCGATCGACTGGAATTTGAAGCGGAAGTTGAAGCTGCTCGTCGTCCTCGAAGTCCAGCGGAGGTCTGTGGAGCCCATGCAGGGCATCGCAGTGTCATCTGTTAGTTAGGCCGCTTTAAGGTGGAGAGAATTATTCACTACGTACAGGAAGTCGGCAAATTCCTGTCCGGGAAGATACTTGGCTGCCACCTGGCGACGAGCTTTAAGGTCGCTGCCATGCATGACAAGAGCTTTGACCTTTTCTTTCGACGTGACGGGCTCACCGTCCAGCTTCTGTAGTTGCAGCAGCCTTCGTAGCACGCGAGCGCGGTAGAAAACGCGCGAGACTTGAGCCTCAACAAGCGGACAGCCGGTCAGCGAGAGCTGTCCGAGATAGCGGAGACTTGCCAAACAATTGAGCTCGTTGATGTCAGCCACGAGGTTGTGCGCGAGTTCCAGTCGCTGGAGTTGGATGCAATCCTAGATCGACGAACGAATTAGCATAGCATAGCAAAACAAAACGCATAGCTGCAAAGTAGTGACACGAACTCCAAGGCATGACAGCGTCTTCAACTGATTGTGAGCCACATCCAAGTGTACCAGACGCGGGAGCAATGCGACACCAGGGTCCATGGCCGATATCTGATTGTGGCTCAATAGCAGCGTCTCTAGAGCCTGAAGTCCACGCGGTGTATCCCCGTCAGCTACCAAACCGCGCATCGATGTCAACTGGTTGTGTGAGAGGTCCAACGCGCGCAAGAAGCGTAGTCGACTGACGCCGGAGATTTCTTCGATGGCGTTATGTGCGAGATAGAGCTCCTGCAAGAACGGGTGCGTAGTTGCTAGTTCGCGGCGTGGCATGGTGACGATTTGGTTCCTGGCCAGTATGGCCTTCCGTAATAGCGAGCCGATCCAGCGCGCACCATCCGCCCAAGCGTTATCTGGCGTGCACTTCGGCACCTCGAAGTCTAGCACCTCCGTAAGGTGGTTCTCTGCAACATCCAGCGTGAGCAACAATGGAATGTGCTTTAGCGGCCCCAATGTCTGGAGCTCGTTTTGGTTGCACACTAAGTGCTTCAAAAGGCGATCGGACACGTCGAGTCAGGACAAGTTAGCACTAGACGCTTAAAGACCAAGGCCCCGCTCACCTGGATGTGTGGGAACTCTCGAATGACCTCAATATCTGAAAGACGCAGGTTCGTAAGCGTCGCTGTGGTGTAGATATGTGCCTGCGTGAACGGGTTGAGCCCGAGGACACCCAAATGCTGAGAAACCTGCTCCATCGTAAGTTCTGCCGGTTCTCTCTCAATGACCTCGTCTTCCGCAACTTCCGCGAACTGAGCTTCAGTCTCATCAAGACGTGGCAAAGCTTCATCCATCGACATGTCTTCTTCCCTTTTCGAGACGACAGATGCGGCTGAACCGACACACTCAGCGTTTCGGATTCGGATCGCCAACGAGTCCGCCGCGACGCACCAAGGTTTGAGAAGACAAGACAACACACAAGATCACATCAAGCCAACCCGGTCATTATTACTGCAAACGCTTACGTGTACTTTGACGTGGAGTAGCAAGCACACTATGCACAGAAGCAAAAGCAGAGGCTAAGAACAAGCAAAAATGTCCACGTCGGAGTGTAGCGTCTAGAACGCTTGTGGGAGGATGAGGCACAGCAATGACAGGGCTCTAGTAGCTTGATTACAAACGGGCGCTCATCGATTCCGGCGTGGACACCAGCACCGAGATGTCGCGGCACGAGCGGTCCACAGCAGTCATGGGGCTCTTGGTTTCCATGTCGAGCTGTTTTTTCTTTTGGCGCACGCCGTAGATGAAACCAGCCGAGGCCAGACCAGCCACACAGCCACCAACGATGAAGATGATGGTGAACGACGAGCTACTGCTGTCCGATGACTTGGTCGTCACCTCCACAGCACCGTCGGAGTCGTTAGAAGACGTCGTTGTCGTCGTACCTGTAGTCTGTGCTGTCGTGCTATCCGTCGAGGTCGTCTGGATCAACGTGGCATCACCGGCAGAAGTCTGGACGCCAGTGTTGCCCTGGCTGGAAGTACCCGCAGAGCCGGCACTGTTCAAGGTGAAGTTGCCCGCATAGGCTTCAGACTGGACCAGCACACCAGAGCTGCCCGAAGCTGAGGCCGCCACCGGCGCTTCCGTTGGCGTCGGGGTCGGAGTCGGAGTCGAAGTCGAAGTCGGGGTCGGAGTCGAAGTCGCAGTCGGAGTTGGGGTCGGAGTTGCGGTCGGCGTTGCCGTCGTTGGTGCCGCGGTCTTGGGCGCGGAGGTCGTTGGAGCCGACGTGGTGGTGGACGTGGTGGAGCTGGTGGTGCTGCTCGTGCTGGTGGTCGTGCTCGTGCTGCTTCCGCCGGGACAGAATGTGACCTCAAAGCTCGTTCCTTCCGGACACGTGTGGGTCTTGGTGTCATCGCTCGGGTACTGGTAGGCGTCCGAGCACCCGTCGGCCTCGCACGTCAGCACCTCGCACGTGTCGTCACCGATGTTGTCCTGCGGGGAGATCTGGATGGCGGTGTTGAAGCCCGTCTTGCCTGTCTCCGATTGGCACGAGCTCAGGCTCGTGCAGCTTCCCGAGTCCGGCGGGATGATACTGATGTCGTACCAAGGCGTGCCGTCCGAGTCCACCGAGATCTCGGCGACTGGAAAAATGGTTAAACAGCAAAACCAACAGGTCAGATACACAGGAATACCATCGGGACGAAGCCCACGACAATGATCGACGTACGGGTAGCCTCATCGGATTCGCCGTTGCGGAACATGCCCACGTAGCCGTTGGCCAGCGTGCGCGTGGTGGAGCTGCCGGACGCGAGCGTGGTCGTCGCGCTGTTGTCGTACAACGCGATGGACTTGGAGCAGCTGTTGGAGATGGTCACCGACACGGAGGCCTGCACGGCGGCCAAGTAGGCCGAGAGGCCGGTCGCGGCCAGGGCGAAGCGGAACATTGCAAAGCAGTCGCGGAAGGGATCGAGCTGGAGGTCGCTAGTGGAGCTTCAGGATATCGGCAACCGGACTCGAGTGGTGCGAGTTTGACAGCGCGATGGAGCTGTTTCTCTCGGAAGAAAAGCAAAGTGAACGAACGGCGCGCATCGCGCGTGAGCGGCGTTGTTGATCGCCAGGCCCAGCGGCTATTGGCCGTGGTGAGCACCATGTGGCGGTCGCCGCGGGTCTTTGAAGAGTGCATCAACGCGGGCCAAGGCGGACAGGAAGATAGGTGGAGCACGACTATTTAATGCGCGAGGCTGACTTCCCTGGCCCTAAGCACGGATCGTCGTGTTGAGGTGCAACCTGTCACGTTACTCACATAGTCGGTCCGACGCGCTGCAGTGTGTGGACGGCAAAGGGTTCTTTTCGAGGGACAGGATTGGCGCCGCCTTTGTGGTGTGCGAGCTGCCGACTTGGGGCGAAGTACAGTGTATGTACATAGCGACCGAGCGAAGATGTGGCCGGCACGCCCATGCTGAGATAAAGCTCGACTTGCAGTTGGGATAGGTCCGGGCGCCGTCTCAACTGGTGGACGATGCCAAAGGCACCAGCTTTTACAGTGCTGGAATGGAGCCATCCTTCTTGACGTCGAGCTCCTTTAATCACGGCGTGGTGATTGTCTTGACACGAATGTGCTTTCCCAGAGCGTTACGTGCCAAAGTCTCCTGCGACGGCAAGTCGTCGGGCTGCAACTCGAATGGCCCCACATGTAGTGGCTAGCCAAACTCCATATATTAAATACTTCAACTACTGTACATGGAGCGTCGCACAACGTCAAACACGCCCAACACCTTTCTCTGCTGCTCCCGCTGGCCATTGAGCTCGCGCCAAATGCAACGATGACGAGGCGATGGCGGCCACGAGCATCCACCACGAACAGCGACCTATCTGACCTAGAAAACCCTAGAAGACCTATAAAAGCTAATTAAGCTTTTAAGCCCTATACAGCCGACAACCATTTCGTACTTAACCGGACATCGCCGTCATCCTCCAGCCATTATCGACAGTATCGGCCATCTCGACAGTCTCATGGCCAGCTCCGCCCCCACCGAGAGCCCAGAGGCGCTCGCGCGCCTCAACGCGCACATCGTAGGCGAGCGCAACCCGCGCGGCATCCCGTCCGCCGTCTTCGTGGTGCGTTTTGTCGCCTTCCCGCGTCGAAAACGCGTCAAAAACGCGATCTTTGGTCCTTTTCGACACTTTTGTTGTTAACGTTTTCGACACGTTGCTGTTTTCGACATGTTGTTTTCGACAGGAATCTGTGGACAACTTCATGACCGCCACGGGCGTCCAAAACATCGAGCCGCTCGTGGGCGCGCTGCAGCAGATGTACAGCAAGTACAAGTTCATGGAGACGAGTCTGCAGAAGAACCGCGAGTCGTTTAAGCGCAAGATCCCGGAGACGCAGAAGGATTTGGACATGCTGCGGCACCTGATGGCCAAGCGCGACGACGGCGAGACGCTGCAGACGCAGTTCAACCTGTCGGACAATGTGTACGCCAAGGCCTCGGTGGACTGCTCGGTGGGCAAAGTCTGCATCTGGCTGGGCGTACGTTGGAAAAGCAGTTGCAGCTGTTTTTGACACCAAAAAAGAGTTTCGACAACGCTGCTGCTGATGAGTTTTGGTGACTTTATAGGCTCAAGTGATGGTGGAATACCCGTACGAAGAAGCGTTGGAACTGCTGGAGAAGAACGTGGCCACAGCCACGGAGAAACTGGTACGGATAGGTCGCATGTCGGAGTTTTTGACAGACGGTGATTGCTGAGATGGATATGGTGATTTTTTGGTTTTTGACATTTGTAGGAGCAAATTGAGGCGGACTTGTCCTTCCTGCGGGACCAAATCATCACCACGGAGGTGAACATTGCGCGCATATTTAACCACGACGTGCGCCGTCGCCGCCAGGAGAAGGACGACAAGCTCGTTGCCGAGCTGGAGGCGAAGTGAGCATCGGACGCGTTCTTTGCAGCGCTCGAGTCGCCTCCCAGTGCAGACTCTAGCTGCATCAGTAGCTCCACCGCTAGCCGTTTCAAAAGCACTATGCTGCGTTCGCATGAAGCTTACTTGTGTTCATTTTCTTGACTAGATTCAGCTCGGAGTCCATCATTGTTTCGGCTGCGTACATGCTGAGTGGGTGCTACTTGTTTTAGCAGATTTATTGGCAGATACTACGAGGAAGATGCAGACATTGGCTCGTTCAAGGCAGATATAGATCCGACAAACTAGTGTCTCTTCGTGAAGGTTGATACAGGACGACTCATGGACGGCAACGCTGCGGCTGGCTGGGATGTTCGGCAGGACGAGGCTAGCGGCCAGGTGTACTACTGGAACGCGATCACAGGGGAGACGTCATGGGACCCCCACCGCACCTCGCATCTGCTTTGCTACCACCATGGACTGAAGTTTATGACGAAAATGGCGGCGTGTACTACTTGAATGTCGAGACGATGGAAACACGGTGGACTCCACCATCGACAGCAGCAGGAAATCAGGCTGAAGGCGCTATTGCTTCTGACGTGTTGGCGATGACAGGAGGCATAGGAAGGAGACCTTCGACCGCTGAGCAGATGAACGAACTAAATCGTTTGCTGAGTGGTGAAGTGGACGATGATGATGAGTCTTCAGAAACCGAGGATGCGGTTGATCCGCACGAGCCTTCGTCATACTCTAATGTTACAGCACTCCAGACTTCGGAGAACACTTTGACGGATGGTAATGGGTGCCCATGGATGATGTTTATCAATGAAAGCGATGGTCTTCCCTACTATTATAACCATGCCACTGGCGAGTGCTTGTGGGAACCCCTGAAGAGTTCCTTCGCTTCCACCAGGAGCAAGCACAGCAACAAGAAAGTGGAGAAATGGTGGAGGGGTCAGGAGAAGCTGCTCAACCTGCGGTTGCAACAAGTCAAGATGATCCTGATGCTCAAGATCTAAATGATGAAAAATATCCTGAGGCTGCACGAGCGAACAATGCGCGCCCAAAAAGTGGCTCGCTCCAAGTAGTTATCACACCCGAGTTTGAAGAAAAGGTTCGTCGAGCCATTGCAGCTGTATCTAATACGCCGATGGGCTCCAGCAGGGTAATGCTTGTTCGCACACCCACTGAGCAGCAGCTCATACCACGAACAGGGCGTTCGGTAGGCGGTGGGGTTTCAGCACGAAGCGCTGGGGGTTCTGCACGAAGTGCCGGTGGGCACTCTCGTCCTCCATCTGGTGGTGCAGTCAGTCGACCTCGCCCACCCTCGGCGGGTGCTATTTCATCGAGGCTTCTTGGTCAGGATCCGGCTGCATCGCTAGAAGAATCCTCTGCAGGAGAGAAGTTCATCCAGGAAAAGGCTGACGCAACAGAAAGTGGCGGTGGCGGTGGCGACGGCATTCACGACATTGAAGTGACGCCACTACAACCTCTGCTTGTGAAGCAGACGCCCCATTCTGCGCGTGGCAACAATGATTCTGCTGCTGTGAGTTTAGATGATGAAGCTCAGTTGGCTGCAGCGAAGGTTGCAGGCGAAAACTCTACCATTACAACCGATATCATCACAGAAATAACTCCTGTTCAAGCTGAAGGCCAGGCTGAGAGAGCAGCAGAACCTATCGATGACACAAACTCAAGCATTGCAACTACAGAGCGACCAGGAGGGATTTTCGTCGAACCAACTGCGACCGGGTCTCAAGTGAATACAGGCATTACTCTTGAACAGCCGGGACCCCATAAAGCTTCTGCAATAGAGAACTCTGAAGCACCTCAAGTAAATGATACCACTGAGGGCCCCGGTATTGTATCGCCTAATATGAAGGCCGATTTAGCAGCTCTCATTGTGCAATGCCTGATGCGCTGCTTTATCGCACGGCAGCGCCTTAAGCATCAGCGTGAAAGGCGACATCGCGTCAGTATGCTTGATGCAGTCGAGTTTAGTCCGGATAGTGCTGTTCTCGCTGGTGCTCTTCAGCTCGAACCACTACCCGCCAACTTGGAGGAAGACGATGAATTGGTTCATGAAGTTACGAACATTTCCCAACTACCTGACGGCAAGCTCGAAGAACAAGCTGCAATTTTTGACGTATTGCCTGTAAACCTAATGGAGCCCCGAGCTACCGATTCAGTTTCTGAGGATGACATTGCTACGAAAAACGCCCCAACCTTTCCTGATGTATTCAACAGCAGCCTCCAGCATACGAATGACGTCGATGGAGAAATTGTTAAGGGGGATTCAAGCTCAGTACCGACCGCACGAGACACAAAAAATGAAAACGCACCATCATCGAAATCGCCGATCTTTGTCGTTGATGTTCAGCCTCCAGAGCAAGATCGAGTCTCGTGTCCAACACGGTTACCGTCAGTGCTAGATGTTGCGAATTATTTTCCACCTCGACGCAGTGCGATTTCGGCTTATGGTCACAGAGAAAGCACTGATACTTCGGCAGCTCCGATGGCCATAACGCGTAAAAAGATTGAGGTTTATTCTCCACCTCGTGTGCGCCATTTATCCCAACAAGAACTAGAAAAGATGGAGGCGCGGCACCAGGAAAACCTGGAAGCTCGGAGGAAAGAAGAAGAACAAGCACAACGTGCACAGGTTATTGAATACCAACGAATTTATGCGGAGAGCAGACAAGCATTTAAGTTGGAGAAACAACGTATTCTCCGAGAAAAGTTGGAGCGTGACAATCAGCGCGAGCATGACGCAGAAGTGGAGAAGCGCCGACGAGAAGCTGCAAGACTTCAGGCAAAACACGAACGAGATGAGGAACGTGCACATGACAGGGTGGTTGGTGACGACACGAACCCTTTGTTGTGGGAGCTCATTAAGGCACCAGACCGGCCGACAACATACAGTATGCTTCGGTTCCAAAATGCACTGACCCAGGTGTTGGACTCGGCGCAGTTTGCAGACAAAATGTGTGCGGAACGAGCTCGAGAGCTTCAACAACGAATCGACCAAATGCATCGGGCGAGCTGGGCAGTAGACTCTCAGCTGGAATCGCTTGAGCTCCGAATATTGTCCGAGTTGCACCCGTTGACGGACCAACAACGACCGTTGCAGGCAAAATATGTAGGTAAGCTTCGCTGTCGCCTCGAGAGAATTCTGAATATCGTTCAGTATTGGCAACGCGTGCTTGATGAGTGGGAGTCTGGCAATGGTGATTTATCGACTACAAGATACTGGGGGCTATTCACGCACACTATCTGCCGTCATCGGCTAAATACTCAAGTGACGAGTCTCGACGCCAGTGCGTGCTGAAGGATTGGCGAGGCGCAGCGGTGGAGATTCTTTGCTCCATGCAGCCGCTTGGAATGGCTGGGAAGAACACACCAGTTTCCTGGTTGAGCAGGGTGCAGACGTAAATCTCGTGGATTCCAGCGCCAGTCACAGGACACCGCTACACGATGCCTGTCGCGCGGGTCATGCGCTTGTAGTTCAAATCCTGCTTGACTCGGGTGCACGCGTGACTGCAATTGATTCTAGCGGTGACTCCGCATTACATATCGCGTGTCGAGGAGGCTGGACTCGTGTTGTTCGCATATTAATGGTGGCAGCGAAGAACCGGGAAGTGAAAGCGAGCGAAACTGCAGCGAATACGCTTCTATCAGACCGTGAGCCCACGAACATCGAGAAGTCTACGGCGAACTTGTTTGTTACTGTAACGTTTTTCAATCTTCGGAATGGGAAGGGCGCTCGAGCAATTGATGTTGCGACGATGCCATCGCTCATGGAGGAGCTGGAGCGTGAGTTTTGTGCTAATCTGCGATGCGTAATGCTGAAGTACTTACTGTTGTGGAACTATTATGTCATTGTGTCTGCGTTTTGCTACGTCACAGAGTACGATGGCCAATTGAACGGAAGCGCACATGGTGACGTGAAGTTACTTCGCGAGAAGGAGATGATACAAAAGAAGCGCAAGCAGGTAGTTGCTGGAAGCTAGCTAGCTCGCGGTAGCGTTAGACGTTGCTGTAGAGCTTCTAAAATGCTGAAATCGAGTTCCTTCTCCACCACTCGATCTCACCTTCAACCCTGGAGGACTTAACCCTTGTACATAAATTCACGTGCCATGATGGCACGTTCGATGGCACCGCCATCGTCTTGATTGTGCTTTGTAATACAAATAACTAACTAGCCAAAACGAACTACCTAAGACAGATCTAAGAACTGAATTGTTAGAAAGACTTCGTGTGTACAATTGTGTTGATATTAACTCGCTCCTACATGGAATGCATCCTCACCCGGAAGAAGAACACGCAGACGAGAAAAGCCAGAAGACTAACAACGCCGCCTACGAACACAGGGAGCCTATAGCCCATCGATGTTTCGACAAGAGCGGAGCCGATTATGAAGTTTAGTAACTGGCCGAATGTGTTGGCTGCATTCGCCACGCCCACGTACACGCCGATATCTTCGTCATGCCCAAACACGAACACGATGAGCGGCACGAGTAACGCGAAGAATGTACCGAGAGTAATTGACGTAAAGGCAATGATAGCCACATCCAGCGCTACAATATCGCAGAAGGCCATGACCATGAGCAGAACTTGTGGAAGTGTTGATAACGTAGCCACGCGTTGAGCACCGTAGCGACGCACCAACGTGGGCAACACCCACGAAAACAAGTATCCAACCCCGCAAAAGAGTAGGTCAGCGAGTCCCCCAGCGAGTCGGACACCACGGTTGTAGTCGAGCTGCGCTTCTGAACACTCGTCGCCACAAGTAGCCGAGTTTGTTGCGTCTCCATCATAGACCTCAATTCCGAAGAACATACTCTTGTTCCCATTGCAGGCCGCGTATGCGTACTGGTTGAGAAAAATCACGATGCAGTAGATCACTAGAACCATAGGAAGCCCCCGCACAGCGTTAAATATGGTACCAAACGCGTAGTTCATAGTCTGACAAGATGATCTTTTGTCAATCGATCGCCGCTCCAGTGGTATTTCCTTCGCGACAATAGATGCTGCTCCGATGCAGACAAACATGACGATGCTTAGCATCCCGAGGAACCAGTGCATCGAATTGTAGGCGGCGCCGAAAATTTGAGTATACGCAGCTACCACAATGGCTCCCATGGTCGACCATCCTTGGCCCAGTGAAGCACCCAAAGTCTGACGAGTGCCAGCAAAATCGGAGATCAGCAGCATTGCAGGAGTCTGTGCAATGTTGACCGTAATGTCCATCCATAGGTAGAAGAAGATTGTAAGCAATGCAGTCCAAGTGCGGTCCGTCACTTCCCCACGCTTTCCAGAGCCCACATCGCCCAAGGCATCTCCCATGTCACGTGTAAACCCCATCAATGTCAAGCAAATGATAGCTCCGACGGCCGCTGTGACGAGAAATGGACGGCGACGTCCAAACCTCGACGCGTGTTGGTCCGAGTACACACCAACAATTGGGCCCATGATAATTCCAGTGAGCGGACCGATGAGCTGCGTGAGCTGCACAGCGTAGCGAGGGAGCATCGTTTGTAAATAAGGTCCCAACGCCGACCACTGCGCCGCCCAAGTCATTCTGATAGCCATCCGAGGCATCGAAATGACTAGCAGAGCCCAAAACGGAGCTCCAGACACTTGAGAGTCCTCCAACACGGGCGACTTGAAATCATCTTTAGGCGTCTCTGGAGTATCGAGCGTGTCGAACTTGACGCAGGACGTCCTGGACTCGATATCTCGCAGCAGTCCACTGAACATTTCGCTTGGGAGACTTGTGCTTGACTTTATTGGTGGGAACGGGAAGCCAAGCGAAGGATGAAGAATGCCAAAACACACCAAGCTGCGGGGTCTCAACAACCCTGCTCGCTCTATTCCTGAGAGAATGAGAGACTATCCCTCGTGGCGAGATGATCACTAGGGACTGCGAATGGAGGCTCGTGATCACCACCAAAAATACGATGGACTGACTTGCTGGCAGATGGTCCGAAGTCTCTGCTGCACATCCGGTCGTGGTGATCACTGACTAAAGCTGCCTGGCTACTTCAAGCCACGTGACACGGAGACGAGTCTGAGGATGGAGGCAGCGTACATTATGAATCGAATTTCGAGCGTGAAGAGGAGAGCAGAAACACTATATTATGAAGACAGCATGACTCCACAACAATGATGACAACGGCCATGAGTGACCAACTCGATCCTTCGAGTGTGACGCCTTCCGACCTTGTGGATGGAGTTGTCGCCGGCGAAAAGATGGAAGAGCTGCTGGCTGTGCTAATGGGGCGATGCGATGTACGAGCTAAATCCACGTGGTGTTTGCATTTACAACTACACGAACTCGGCGCGCAAGATGCAGCCCGACTCTGCGGTGACGTGCGACCACAAACTAATTGAGCAACACACGGTGGGAAGGTTGGTGGTGTTGGCGTTGCAGGAAGTGATCGCTAACGTTCAAGTCGTCGCTCGCAATGCGGAGCTGGATCTGAAGTTGTCCAAACCGAGATCATTCAGTGCTCCATGGAGCGGAAGCCCAGATGATCCGAAATTACGCTCCGATCTTGTGTCGGCATCGTGTTCGACTCAGGATTGACGAATACCGGAAATGGCTGACATGTTTTCGCAGAACCGAACTTATGAAGGAGATATTTCTTCCGCATTTAGTTTTATCAACAGCAAAGTCAAACCGTACAACACGCTCCTGCTGTCTTTCGATCGGTTGCGTGAGTGTTTCTATTCGTTATCTCCTTCTTGCAAAGCACTTATTCCATCATTGTGTGTTGCTGCGCACACAACGAATTACATGGAAACAAGCACGCCGACGGTGCGCTTCCATGCAAGTCGCTGCCATGCTGTGAAGCGCGAAGCTTCATGCTGACTTTTCCGCAAGACACGCGAAAGTATCCGCGACCGTCGTCGAAATGGTGATCACGGTCCATTTCAAGGGTAGTGCAAAAGTTATTAGTGCGCAAACACCTTTTTATTTAAATTTGCTTGCGCTTAAAATTGTTAGTTGCAGGTGGGAAACAAATCAGGTGGATCGTCAACTGTATCACGGGGTACGATTCCAACCCTCAAACTTTATTATCGAGTCATTTCCACCACTTACAGCATGATTTCACGCTTCGGTCAGGTGTTCACGAAAATATCTGCTATCCAGCTGTTGGACTCCGCTTGCCCAAGTGCTGCGAGCTCGAAATCCCAATTTTGTTCTAAGAGAAGTATACGCTAATTCGATCGCCATGTAAGCCCCCTATTGCATTCTTGCATGACGGGGTGCAACTCCATCTCGCGTGATAGTCCGCATTTAAATCTTTTCGTCGATCTCCATTCAGTCTAATTGATCGTGCTACTTTTTTTTTTTCATCAATTATTGTATTTTGCACACCATTCTGCAACGCCACCTTTCGAAAACCTTTTACTCTGTACAACAAAATACTGTCCCCTAATATCAGAATGTACTCCACGTAAAAATGTCGACACATGCGCCTTATCAACACAACATAGCTCTATTCTGTTTCCAGAGGCATCGCAATGACTTGGGCACTTCTAGACAAGCGACACAGCCTGATTTGGTCACGATTCGGGTACGAGTAAATCTGCTCGCCCATCTTTTCAAAAGCTGGCTCAGTGATATCAACATAGTCGATATTGTGGGCCGCGAGCTGGTCCAAGAATTCCTGGAATGTCTTCTGGTTGCGAATCGTGGATGCTAATATTGCAACACGTTGGTCTCTAGTACCATCATCGCTGCCAAGGAATGCTTGCAGTACACGCATTAGAGACGGGAAAGCATCCACGTCGTAGGCACAGTCACCAGCGAGCAGCACGTCAGGCCGCACGTCGTCGTCTGATGGCTGCCAAGTATCCCAGTCTAGCGTCTGTACCTCAACTGGACAAATAAACTTGCTGGAGTTGATTTCGACGTTGTAGCGTAGGTTCTGCATCACGTTAGGTGCGTAGTCCGTAAGGACGATGTGACCAGCATGACAGCTGCAGGCCAAAGCCATCCCTGTAAAGCCAACCCCAGCGCCTAGCTCAAGCACACTCCTGCCGCGAAAATCGCTTTCATGTGCGATTGCATACTCCGCTAGTAACCAGCCAGCTTCCCAAAGTTTGAGACCCACTTCGTTGAACACCGAAGCCACGCGGCACGTCACGACAACGGATGAGTCCGCAGCAGGGACCGTAAACGAAACGTGGTGCATGGCTTCAGCATTGAGCGAGTCGTCCGATATTTTCGGGTTCAGCACAAACTCCATCAGAGCTTCCACGAGTCCATCGTCGGCATCCGCTTGTACCGCCTCAATCTCTGACATTGTCACAAGAAAACATTGTTAGAAGATGAACTCAGACTTAAACACTTTTCTTGCAGTCTGAAAGTTGTAGACATCTTACCATCGTGGTAGTTTTTAGGAACCTGTACGTGTACTTCCTCTTCGGTGCAAAGTCGTCGCAAACCGGGTCATTCACTACCACATCCATGACTTTAGCCTTCGAAACAGCGAGTCCGTCATAGCATTGTTTAGCATCCACACGAATGGCATTATGCACATTTCGATGTCAAAAATAGTTTAAAAATTCCTACCTGAAACTCGAGCGAGGCCCATCGCTGCTCTTCCGCAAACTCCTTCTTGATGCGCTCGATGATGTCGTGCACCGGTTCCATGGCGCGATAGGCCTCCAGCACGCCCTGCAGCTCCCTCCGCGTCATGCTCGTCAAGCGTCACAATGTCGTCTACGAGTCTCAAATATTCCCGTCAGAGATCTCCTCCCATTGGCTCTCTCTCTCTCCTCCAATCCCAACCTCTCATTCCCACAATATTCCCACTAACCCCTCCCGAATACTAGCCCATGAACGGATGGTCGACGGAGAGATATCCCACCTGCAGCTTCAGATCGCAATTCCCGTCCGATTCCTCAAGCAAATTCCCAATCTAAAATGCCGACCGACATGAAGACGTTCACTCTGGTGCAGACCGCCAAGTTCTCGGTGCTGCACCCGAAGGCTGCCAAGCCCATGAAGGCTATCGCGGCCGCTAAGAAGGCTGCTCCGGCCAAGAAGGCCGCCCCGAAGCAGGAGGCCAAGAAGGAGGTCCCCAAGAAGGTCGAGGACGAGGACGATGACGACGACGACATGTTCGGTGACGACGACGACGAGGACGACGAGGCGGCCAAGGCCCTGGCCGCCAAGCGCGCCGAGGCTGCCAAGTCCGCCAAGAAGGAGAAGAAGAAGCCGGTGGAGCGCTCGCAGGTGGTGCTGGAGGTGAAGCCCTGGGAGGCGGAGACGGACCTGGAGGGAGCTGGCCGTCAAGATCAAGGCCCTCCCCATTGAGGGCTTGTCGTGGGGCGAGGGCCACAAGATGGTGCCCGTGGCCTTTGGCATCAAGAAGCTGCTGGTGCAGTGCATCATCATCGACGACCTGGTGCTGCTGGACGACATCACGGAGGCCATCGAGCAGTTCGAGGACTACGTGCAGTCGGTGGACGTGGCCTCCATGAACAAGATGTAAGCCAAGGATGCTCAATGTCACTTGTCCGTCCCCCATCTTCATTAAATTAGCTCCATCCAAAACGGGGACGTTTTTGATCTTAGCGGTAGTTGATATGCTGCACTAGAGTGTAATCACCTTTTCCACCAATCCACTGCTTTGATTCATCAACATCCGATTGGCTGAAACACGTTTGGAAAGTACGACAGTTCTCTTAAGAACGAAACCCAGTCGACACTGGTGAGCTCCGTTACCACTAAACCGGTAGAATTGTAAGTTCTGTCGCCATGTTGGAATGCACCAACTGCGGCGCCGTGGGCGAGTCCTTCTTCAGCCCCAACTACTTTGGCGAGATGGTGTGCGAACTGTGTGGCACGCAGAGCTTCCTGCAGGCACGCAACGAGACGCAGGACGCCGAGGACATGGTCCTGGACGTCGCTCGAGTGAGCGCCACGCTCAAACGCACACGCAAGCGCAGGACGAAGCCTAAGAGCGAACCCAACCACAAGAAACAGCTCACAGAACGACAGAGACCTGGAGACGTCGAGCTGAGCGACTGCCTCATTGCGACGCAGATGATTTTGGACTATCAGGCCCGAGCTCTCGTGGAACGGGTCGGACCGGAGACCGTCCCACTTGAATACGTCCGGGTGGTCAAGGAGCTCTGGTTCAAGCTCCTGGAGACGTGGGGAACCAAGGGCGAGATTCCGTTGCTACGCTGCTTCACGGAGTTCTTTATGCCGGTTCGGAGCGACGAGCAGCAGCTGGACTTGGCCATCACGACGGACTTGCTGGAGCAATGGGACGCTGAGCGAGAAAGAGAGAGAGAAGAGCAGGAGCAACAGCAGCAGCAGCAACGAGAGAGAGAGCAGGATGGAGAGATGAAAGAGGAAGAGAACGAAGACGGTGAGTCGCTCAAGTCGGAGTCGGTCAGGTCAGAAGGAGAGAAGAGGAAGAAGACAAAGAGACGAAAGCTCGCGAGCCGAAAGCGACTCGCGCATTGTGGGAAGCTCGACAGATTCTCCATTTTGGATTTGCTTGGACTGCTCATGCTCGCGTCTCGCGTGCTGAATCTCGGTCTACTGCCAAGCGACTTTGCGAACTGGGTCGCCTCAGGGGTTCTTCCGTTTCACAATCTGGTAGCTACATGCTGCGCCGATGCACCGGACGTGCGAGAAGCTGTTAGTGGTGTCGCCATGTTCTTCGATTCGGTTTTCGTGCGGCACAATGTTTCTTCAGCACGCGTCGCTTACCACGCGCATTTCCTGCAGTATCACATGGATCTTCGTTTGCCGCCGCTGAATGTTCCTTTAGCTGCGCATCGACTGTGTGGGCTGCTGGGACTTCCTGGAGAGGTGTTTCGCAACTTCCAGTGGATCACAGGATTCTTTAACGTGGAAGGAGATCAGCCTGAATTGCCAATTTTGCTTCTAGAGGATGGCTTGAACCCCAAGACAGGATTGCCCACTCCTCTCCGCACGAGATCATACGTCGAACAACTTTTAGCAACGGAATCTGGTATAGTTGCGCATCTGGTTGTAGCGATCAGGATGTGTGCAGGCTGGGAAGAGTGGGTACTCGAGCGACAGCATCGTACTGATGCACATGAGAACGCACCTCCGTCTACGGCTGTGTTCAACCCGAGGTATCTTCTCCGCCGAGACCTTGACGCATACTTGAAGGTCTGTGAGCAAGCGTTCGTCGACCCCGAGCGTTCAGGTGTGCCCGCTGGTCTCCAGGATCACGTCGACAAGCTAAAGCGACTGCAAACAACAAATGAAATGCTAGCCCCGGAAAATGATCCCCGGCGGGAGGATGTGGAGAGTTTTAAGCAGCATTATGTCTGCGCTTATCCAGCCATTCACATTGATGGAGCTCTGGCCGAAAATGATGGAGATATCGAGCAGCACGTGGAGTACCTTCGGTCCCAAGAAATGAATGATGATACTTTTACGCACAACCGAGACGGAGAGAAGGAGCCCACATACTTTTACCCGAGGTATTCGTTTAAAAACATGCGTCGGAGTGCAATGCATGCACCGTTCGAGAACTTGTTGGAGCTGCTTTGCCAACAAATCGGTGCACCGATTGCTACGATTTTCGTGAGTATGAAGGACATCGACCGGCGGATCGAGCGCTTATGCAAAAAGTTCGCGCACACTGGAAGAACAATCCAGGCGCTCGTCCGATATACGCCCTTGTCCAGCTTGGCCATCGATGCTCCAAAATGCAAGGCTGAGCCTGCTACATTGCCAGACCATGAAGAGCACGAGGAGACAGAGGACTAGCTGGATATCTTCTCGAAAGCAACAGCGCTGCACATGAAGCGTCGCCGCGGCGAGTCGCGATCCTGTTGAGCAGCTCAAAGACGATTCTGAACTCTCCAGCGAGGCACCATCGAAGCAAGCGACCCTATAAGCAGCAATGGTATGATCCGATGTTCGTGTGCCTGGACTCGAATTGCCACAACACATTGGTTTTGGCATGACTTTCATCTCATTAGCCTTGGTATTTGAATGCAGACCACATGTGCACAAGCCATTAAAGCGTGGGTAAGCTGTAGCATAAGCTGCTTTTTCGTGTACGATGAGATATCGTTTGACTTGAGGATTTTAAATGGATGCAGGAGGCCAAGAACCAGGCATCGGCGGAGGAAGCAGCCGTCATCAAGCTGTACTGCCAGATGCCATCGATCGCTAAGCTTGACAACTCGCTGAATACGCTCAAGAACTGCGAGTAAGTTTTTATCGGAGTCCTTCGGTGTAGCCGTAAAGCATCTAACAAAAATGCGTCCGCATTGTAGGCAGTTGTCGCTGTCGACAAACGGCATCGATCGCTTGATTCCGCTCTCGGGTATGAAAAAACTGCGCATCTTGTCGCTGGGACGGAACCAAATCAAGAAGATCGAGAAGCTGGACGATGTGTCGGATACCCTGGAGGAGCTGTGGCTATCGTACAACGTGATCGCAACGCTGGATGGCTTATCAGGTCTCACGAATCTTACCACGCTCTACGTGTCCAACAATTTGATCAAGAGCTGGGACGAGCTGGACAAACTCGCGAGTCTTCCCAAACTCGCGACGTCCTCTTCGCTGGTAACCCCATCTACGAGAACTTGAGCAAGGAGGATGCACGGCTGAACGTACTGGAAGCGTATCCCTAAGGTCGCCAAGATTGACGGCGACATGGTCAAGCAGACAGAGCGCGATGCTGCAATTGGTCAATAGCAACAATAAAACACGACGCACCTTCGCCAGCATTCTCGTGGTCTTCACTAGGTATTTCATTTCGTTTTTCGTTAGGGCTGAACTGCACGTCTTAACCGTGTTGACTGACACATATTCCAGCAGCTAAAGGACCTGCAGTGGGCCTGCAGTGGACCTCGTACCTCCTCCTTACTTACCATTCTTCAGGTACGGCAGGATGTAGCTAAAGTCCTTCTTGCCGTACCCGCCCGAAACCATCATGTTGAAGAGCTGGTGGACCTGGCACGTGAAGGGCACCGACACCTCAGCCGACTTGGCGCAGTCCACAGCAAGTCCAAGGTCCTTCCGGTGCAGCTTCACTGCAAATCCGCCCTCGTAGTTGTTCGACGACGGCACATTCTCCATCAAGCCCGGGTAAGGGTGATTGCTGCAGTCAAACCACATGCAGCACAAGCAAATCATCAGTTCACCTCAACTTCAACTTCAAGTAGTGTCCAAACGTACACGAGCGTGGACCAGCACGACGACGTGGAGGTGTCCATGATGTTCTTGAGCACCTTCGGGTCGATACCCAGCGTCGTGCCGAGGTTCATCGCCTCCGCCACCGACACCATCTGAATGGCCAACGCGAGGTTGTTGCAGAGCTTGGCAACCTGTCCCGTAGCTTCAAACAGGTCCCAACACACACAATCTCAGCATCCAAAGGCTCTACACTCTGCATCAACAACACTCTCGTACAGCTTCCCCCGCAGTGCACGAGGTTCTTGCCCATAGCCTTCAGCAGCGGCTTCACCCGTTCAAACTCCTCGTCCGTGCCGCCCACCATGAACGTCAGCGTGCCGTTCTGTGCACCAGCCACGCCACCCGACACCGGCGCGTCCACGAACGTGGCGCC
The DNA here is from genome assembly GCA_011947335.1 of Phytophthora constricta. Classification (NCBI taxonomy): domain Eukaryota; phylum Oomycota; class Peronosporomycetes; order Peronosporales; family Peronosporaceae; genus Phytophthora; species Phytophthora constricta. The sequence goes on along the minus strand of JAAVTI010000534.1, from coordinate 925,778 downwards.
GCGAGCGTGCAGCTCCGTGCTGAGCTTTTTGGTGAAAATGGGGTCGATGGTGCTCGAGTCCAGCAGCAGGTGCTCGCTGCGCAGCGCCTTATGGACACCGTCAGGACCCAGGTAGACGCTTTCAACGGCGACGGTGGACGGCAGCATAGTGAGGACGGTATCGCATTGCTCAGCTACGTCCCGAGCAGTGGCGGCAGCGACGGCCCCGCCCTGATCCACTTGGCGCTGCACGCTCGGCCACGGGGTCGCACACCACGAGTCGGTGGCCGTTGCGACGGAGGTTGTCGGCCATACGACCGCCCATCTGACCCAGACCGATGACACCCACTTGGTTCTTGGACGAGACGGTGCTGAGCGAGCGGGTGAAGGCGTGAAGTCGAGGGAGGACGGACGAGCGCAGCATTGTGGAAGCAGGAGCAGGAATGAGGAATGAGGAATGACGCAGACGGTTAAAGGGTCGACTCGACGTTCAGATACTGCTCGCAACTTCAAGTTGCTGGAACGTGGCGCCCGTGGCGGCTGTGCGCAGGATTGGGGAGGGTGAAACTCTTGCATCTTATCGAGGTGCTTGCCATCTTCAACTTTGAAGGCCTGGATGGTCTGAACAAGAATGTCATTGAAGGGCAATACGACGTTCAGGAGAGACTGAATTGAAAGACTGCCACGAAAAGGGCGTGTGCATATTGTCTCGGTCTATTTGAGGTTGATTGATCACGAGTTCTGCGCATCCTCGTGGCTTGTTCAGGTCGCTTCTAACAGGGATATGGCGTTCAGGACTGAAATTCCTATCCGAGCATCTTTTCGACTGGGATTTTGACGTACTGCAGCAGTTTGGTGAGCGTGCGAACGCTATTGTGCCTGATGCTGCTGGGGGTCTGCAGATCGGATTGTCATGCTATACGTCGCGGAGAATCAACGAGGGAGTCTAATCTCTGCGCCCTTGCAATCGTTGTGGGCTGGATACCGAACGTCAGCTATTTGCATGAGAGTCTATTACAAGGCATGATCGTTGCTGCGAGAGGAGCGACGTCAATATAGCACAGCCAAGTCCTTGGAACCTGAAGCTTGAAGTCGTGCACTCGAACCATTTTTAATGTTTAGAGCTTTCCGAAGCATTCCATACAGGCTCATATTGATTTCAAAGTGGACGTGTGTGTGATAATATCTGTGTTGAAGGTTTTTGCATTCATACATAACTACCTGCAGCAACTACAGGACTTACATTGAATACATCTTGACCCTGAAGAAAACTACACAGACGAGAAATGCCAGCAGACTGACAACCCCACCCAAAAACACGGGAAGCCTGTAGCCCAGCTCGGTTTCCACGACAGCGGAGCCAACGATGAAGTTGAGCAGCTGGCCCGAACTGCTGGCAGAATGCACCGCACCCGCGTACACGCCGATATCCGCATCGTGGCCAAACACGTGAACAATAAGCGGCACCACCAGCGCGAAGGATGTGCTTAAAGTGATCGATGTGAGAGAAACGATGGCCACATCCAGAGCCACGACATCGCAGAAGGCCATCACTATTAGAAGAAGTGGAGTTGTTGCAAGCGTGATCACCCTCTGAGCACCGTAGCAGTGCACCAAAAACGGCATGATCCACGAGTACACGTATCCGACGACGCTAAACAGTATGGTAGCAAGACCACCAGCAAGCTGAACGCCTCGGTTGTAGTTGAGCTGAGCTTCCGTGCACTCGGCACCGCAAGTTGCAGAGTTGGCGGCCTCTCCCTTGTAGACTTCGATCCCAAAAACATCGTTTTGTTTCCATTGCAGGCCGTGAAGGCGTACAGGTTGAGGAAAATCACGATGCAGTACACCACCAAGACCGTTGGAGGTGCGCACGGCGTCAAGTATGGTGCTGAACGCGTAGTTTACAGACTCACAGGCAGACCGCTTTTCACTTAGTCCCTGCTCCAACGGCGTTTCCTTTGCCACGATGCAAGCTACCCCCATGCAAACTATCATCGCAACAGAAAGCATTCCGAGGAACCAGTGCATTGATTCGTAAGCTGGGCCGAAGAGCTCCGTGTACGCGGCGACGACAATGGCTCCCAAAGTCGACCATCCAAGGCCCAAGGCAGCACCAGTGGTCTGGTGACTACCGGCGAAATCCGAGATCAACAATGACGCTGGTGTCTGAGCGATATTGATGGTAATGTCCATCCACAGGTAGAGAACGATCGTGAACACTGCCGTCCAAGTACGGTCCGTGACTTCACCATGTTTTCCTGAGCCAACGTCGCCCAAGGTCTCCCATTTCGCGTGTGAACCCCATCAACGTCAAGCAGACGATGCCCCAACTGCGGCCGCAACGAGAAAAGGACGGCGTCGTCCATACTTTGATGTGCATTTATCGGAGTACACGCCGACAATGGGACTCACCAGAATTCCAGTGAGCGGCCCGATGAGCTGCGTGAGCTGCACGGCGTAGCGTGGAAGCAACGTCTGCAAATACGGTCCCAACGCCGACCACTGCGCGGCCCAAGCCATTCGGATGGCCATTCGAGGCATCGATATGACAAACAGAGTCCAAAACGAAGCCCCGGTCACTGGAGCCACCTCTACCATTGAAGACTTGGAACCATCCTTGGGCGTCGCGGGTGTCGCTAAAGAATCGAACTCGATGCGGGACGGTTTGACGTTGATGGCTCGGAAATCGGTTGACATTCTAGCACGGGTGGAAAGTTGGAATCGGCTCGGAGGAGGCAAGAAGCGAAATGAAGATTGAGAAATACTAGTACCTCTGCAATGGCGATGAGTCAGATGACTGAGGGTTCATCGGCGATGAACGCTGGTTGTCTGACTGAGGGTTTTGGTCGTTGACCACTCTATTCCAGCGACACTTTTCCAGTTGTTAAGATCATTAAGATCACTCGGTGCTACGTGTGGCTATCCGTGATCAACCACAAATGGTAACACATGATCAATAGGGTTCTGTTGCAGCTGTGGCAATGACGAACCTTGACGAAACGTTTGTCCGGCAGAGAACTCAACCATGTGACCAAGTTTTTGCGGTGCCAGCGATTTGTCCCAGATAGCAAAAACGACTTAGGTGTTCTGTCCAACTCGGTGCTGATTCTTCTGAAGAGAAGCTCAACATCGCAGTGTATAGACAATAAAATAAAAAACTGTATTGACTTACTTCAGCATTGCAATATGCGTGACTCCCTTAATAAGTATTGTAATTATTCACAAATATTGTAAGGGTTTTGAACGGTGCAGTGGTGTGGAAATGACCCAACCACGCTGAAATACTGCGAGGTCTGACGCTAGCTGGATAGGATACTTGGATGTTGAAGTCGAAAACCAAACTGAATGCATGATTGAGAATACAGTTTTTTATTTTATTGTCTATACACTGCGATGTTGAGCTTCTCTTCAGAAGAATCAGCACCGAGTTGGACAGAACACCTAAGTCGTTTTTGCTATCTGGGACAAATCGCTGGCACCGCAAAAACTTGGTCACATGGTTGAGTTCTCTGCCGGACAAACGTTTCGTCAAGGTTCGTCATTGCCACAGCTGCAACAGAACCCTATTGATCATGTGTTACCATTTGTGGTTGATCACGGATAGCCACACGTAGCACCGAGTGATCTTAATGATCTTAACAACTGGAAAAGTGTCGCTGGAATAGAGTGGTCAACGACCAAAACCTCAGTCAGACAACCAGCGTTCATCGCCGATGAACCCTCAGTCATCTGACTCATCGCCATTGCAGAGGTACTAGTATTTCTCAATCTTCATTTCGCTTCTTGCCTCCTCCGAGCCGATTCCAACTTTCCACCCGTGCTAGAATGTCAACCGATTTCCGAGCCATCAACGTCAAACCGTCCCGCATCGAGTTCGATTCTTTAGCGACACCCGCGACGCCCAAGGATGGTTCCAAGTCTTCAATGGTAGAGGTGGCTCCAGTGACCGGGGCTTCGTTTTGGACTCTGTTTGTCATATCGATGCCTCGAATGGCCATCCGAATGGCTTGGGCCGCGCAGTGGTCGGCGTTGGGACCGTATTTGCAGACGTTGCTTCCACGCTACGCCGTGCAGCTCACGCAGCTCATCGGGCCGCTCACTGGAATTCTGGTGAGTCCCATTGTCGGCGTGTACTCCGATAAATGCACATCAAAGTATGGACGACGCCGTCCTTTTCTCGTTGCGGCCGCAGTTGGGGGCATCGTCTGCTTGACGTTGATGGGGTTCACACGCGAAATGGGAGATGCCTTGGGCGACGTTGGCTCAGGAAAACATGGTGAAGTCACGGACCGTACTTGGACGGCAGTGTTCACGATCGTTCTCTACCTGTGGATGGACATTACCATCAATATCGCTCAGACACCAGCGTCATTGTTGATCTCGGATTTCGCCGGTAGTCACCAGACCACTGGTGCTGCCTTGGGCCTTGGATGGTCGACTTTGGGAGCCATTGTCGTCGCCGCGTACACGGAGCTCTTCGGCCCAGCTTACGAATCAATGCACTGGTTCCTCGGAATGCTTTCTGTTGCGATGATAGTTTGCATGGGGGTAGCTTGCATCGTGGCAAAGGAAACGCCGTTGGAGCAGGGACTAAGTGAAAAGCGGTCTGCCTGTGAGTCTGTAAACTACGCGTTCAGCACCATACTTGACGCCGTGCGCACGCTTCCAACGGTCTTGGTGGTGTACTGCATCGTGATTTTCCTCAACCTGTACGCCTTCACGGCCTGCAATGGAAACAAAACGATGTTTTTGGGATCGAAGTCTACAAGGGAGAGGCCGCCAACTCTGCAACTTGCGGTGCCGAGTGCACGGAAGCTCAGCTCAACTACAACCGAGGCGTTCAGCTTGCTGGTGGTCTTGCTACCATACTGTTTAGCGTCGTCGGATACGTGTACTCGTGGATCATGCCGTTTTTGGTGCACTGCTACGGTGCTCAGAGGGTGATCACGCTTGCAACACTCCCACAACTTCTGCTAATAGTGATGGCCTTCTGCGATGTCGTGGCTCTGGATGTGGCCATCGTTTCTCTCACATCGATCACTTTAAGCACATCCTTCGCGCTGGTGGTGCCGCTTATTGTTCACGTGTTTGGCCACGATGCGGATATCGGCGTGTACGCGGGTGCGGTGCATTCTGCCAGCAGTTCGGGCCAGCTGCTCAACTTCATCGTTGGCTCCGCTGTCGTGGAAACCGAGCTGGGCTACAGGCTTCCCGTGTTTTTGGGTGGGGTTGTCAGTCTGCTGGCATTTCTCGTCTGTGTAGTTTTCTTCAGGGTCAAGATGTATTCAATGTAAGTCCTGTAGTTGCTGCAGGTAGTTATGTATGAATGCAAAACCTTCAACACAGATATTATCACACACACGTCCACTTTGAAATCAATATGAGCCTGTATGGAATGCTTCGGAAAGCTCTAAACATTAAAAATGGTTCGAGTGCACGACTTCAAGCTTCAGGTTCCAAGGACTTGGCTGTGCTATATTGACGTCGCTCCTCTCGCAGCAACGATCATGCCTTGTAATAGACTCTCATGCAAATAGCTGACGTTCGGTATCCGGCCCACAACGATTGCAAGGGCGCAGAGATTAGACTCCCTCGTTGATTCTCCGCGACGTATAGCATGACAATCCGATCTGCAGACCCCCAGCAGCATCAGGCACAATAGCGTTCGCACGCTCACCAAACTGCTGCAGTACGTCAAAATCCCAGTCGAAAAAGATGCTTGGATTGGAATTTCAGTCCTGAACGCCATAACCTGATAGAAGCGAACTGACCAAGCCACGAAGATGTATAATTAGCGTAGCGTCGTGCTCTCCCTCGTGATCATCTTCATACTCATCTTCAAAGTCGCTGTCGTCGTTGTCCATGCCGATCCGTACAATGACAACAGAAGAACTCGTAACTATGAAAGACCGAGACCGAAGCTCTTTCGTACAGTAGTTAGATTTACTCCAACGCTGATGTTGGGACCGTAGCTACAACTGGGTTCCAGGTAGATGAGCCGCTGAATGGCCCTTTTTTTTTTTTTTAAGTATCTGGCGGGCCTCTTGCCGGAGCGGACAATCTTGGTAGATTGATTGTTCGACTGCAATTTCCGATTGTCCCCTGGCAAAGACTGATTGAAAGACTGACATCTTGTGAATTCCGGACCGCCAAATTGGCGGTCTGGGCCTATTTTATGAAACCGATCCAACACAAATCCAAGTCATCTTGCGGATCGCCCCACACCAATTGGGTACCACAGTAACCTCTCGTCTAAGTGCGACTCGTGCTAATTATGGCTCGGCGATTGGCGGGTCGATTGGGCTTGGGCGATTATCAGGTCTTTAATTGAGGGAAATCACCCCGATTTCCTCAGTAACCCGATTTTAAGATTGTCGTTTTTCCTCACCTAAAAGCTCCATCCAGAGTCGACCCAGTATAACTCAAGCGCGAAGAAGCAGCAATCCTCGACCAGCACTAGACCACGAGTGTGTGCATCAGCAGCACGACCGCGCCGGCCTCGTCTAGCAGCAGCAAGACCGCGAGGGCGTCCACCAGCAGCAAGTTCGCGTCGCCGCGACCAGCAGCAAGTCCGAGGCGTGCAGCAGCAGCAAGATCTCGAGGGAGTGCAGCAGCAGCAAGACCACGAGGACTGTGCGAGTAGGGCGGCATCTCAATGCCTTCAAAGCCAAAACACCGCACGAAACTTTCGGCTCTTGTGTTGGTTCCCGGTCCGCTCGCTGCAGATAAAATTCACCAGCTGATCCTTTCCAACGACTACGTCGTTTGGGAACGAGGCCAGCTCAATGGAGCTTCCACCGGTATTACCACACCAGCTTATGAACATGCGAACGGCTACGTTATGCAAAGTAGTCAAAGAACACGAGTCAAGGCTGAAGGCTGGTGGTTGGACTGATGATGAGATTTCTACTATTGCAAGCGACCACCAGGGACTCCCGGAAAATGTTCGCCACGATGAAGTCCTCCGCACGAAGTTAGAGAAATGCAAAACAAAATTCGAGGATGGTGGAAGATGCTGGACGGGCGATTTCAGACACTACAGCATTTCTGTGGGGCGTTGGCCACAGTTTTTCTAAATACGGCCACCGTAGAGTCCGATTTCTCGGTCATTGGATGGGAGCGGGACGAGTATCGACAGTCTCTTACCGATTTTGCGCTTGAAGGCATCCTGCACTCGAAGCAGTTTGAACTCGTTTCCTCACTTGCTGACAGGATCGACAGTAATGCAAACATTTGAATACATTTACCTTACGTTCACTATGGTCTCATATATCCCTCACTGACCCTATTTTAACTTGCCCTGTCGACCCGATATTTAAGCTAATCGCGGGAAATTCATGATTTCCCTCATTAAAGAGGCCTGGCGATTAACCAACCGCCCAATCCAGTTTTGAGTAGAACACGTTAAACAGGTCTCGGGACTTTCTTGGGTTTCTTGTTGCTGTTGCCATTGTGAAAAAAACTCGCGAAAGCAAGAAGAGAAAAGACGCTGAAGCAACTACCATGAGTAATGACGACTGTGACTACGAAGAGGAATATGACGACGAGGACGATAGAGAGCACGAAGAGGTAAGCCTATTGTGCATCCTCGTGGAATGTTTTTTCCCCTAACGGGGGTATGTCTTGTAGGACGGTGATTATGCACCTTCGCTAGTGTTTGACTGGAATTTTGAGGCACTGGAGCAGTTTGTCGACCGTGCGAACGCTATCGTGTCTGCTGATTCACGAGGTTCGACACCGCCTAGATGGCTAAGGGTCCTGCCTCCCAACATCACCTCAACGACACTGCAAGAAGATATCGTCTGCCATCTCGCACAAGTGTCGGGAGTTGCCACCGGGCACACGCTGGTGACTTCGAACGACATGCGGCAATTTTTGCGTTGGCAAGCCGCTTGAGAGATGGAGCTCCATCCTTTCATGCAGCAAGCAATGAGGGCGGCACCAGCGGCTTCTCCAATTGCCATGACAGCCATCGTGGAGACAAAGAGAGGTGGTCTGATCCCTCAGTTCTTGCATCGCGAATGTGGTCCAGGTGACGATCGTCAAATATTCGGTTGACGAGTTGAAGTAGTGCAAGGTCGGTTCAAGCGAGTGGCAAGAAGAGCGGCGGCAGTGACGTGTATCTTGAAGCGGCTAAGCTTGGACCCGTGAACTTGCGAAGATCATGCTAGTAATTCAGTCAGATTTCAGCAGACCTAGTCTTTGTGCCATTTTCCTGCAGCACATCGCATTCAGTTCATAATCAATCCGTAGGTAGTTCGTACACGCACAACATATGCCGCAGAAGCCCAACACCGCGATATCGACTCGTAACACTGCAACTGACTTCTAGTCATCGTCGACACACAACCAGTTAGCTCGATACCATTTAAAATCCCACACACTCACCATCGTCTTCAACTCCCCACTCTGCCAGTCGTCTCTCAACTGCATAGGTGCAGCAAACCTTGGCAATGAACTACAACAGACATCAACTCCCCACTTCACCAACCCACCCAACACAGTCCCCACTCAAGTCCGTCCTGCCAGATGCGACGCGTGTGTTGCAAGTGTCCATTGAATGCCGCCCTAACGTCTGCTACTGCTACTGCAGCAGCATTTTTGCTGTTTCCTGAATGTGTTTTTTTTTTTAAAACCCCTAAGTTCGAGGTCCACGTCCGACAAGTGGCTCATCTACTGCCTGTTTCTTTTAGTTAATCACGTCCACGAGGAAGTCGAAGATGTCCGTGTTCCGGATGGCAGTCTGGATGTCCTCCTTCTGCAACGTCCGCCGCTTGTTCTTCTCCGAGTAGCCCCAGGAGCGCAGCGTGAGCTCCAAAATGAACATCTCGCAGGCCTTGGCGAACAGCACGGGCGCCTCGGCGCTGATCATACGAACGTCCTCGTCCGACTTCATGATACGTTTGATACGCGCCAGAGGCAGGTCGTTATGGTTCTTGAAATCTACGTGTAAGTTAAAAGTAAAAGTGTCGCGACAGATTGTAAGGCCCACCCACTTCCTCCAAGAGACAAGACATTGTATAACGCCCACCCTCCGTACCTTGCTCGCTGCCGACCTCGAGCTGCTCCATCTCCAGGAGCTGCTTGGCCCAAAAGGATTTGAGCTGCTGCTCCATCTGCAGCTGGTGCTGCGCCTGCTCCGCCTCCGTGAGCTCCACCACTTGGCCTTCCATAGTGTCTTTCTGTCACGGGATGTGGGCCTTGTTTTACGTCGTCTAAAAACAGCAGCGGAAGACCTTGTACCACCTGCTGGAACACCAGAGAGAGAGGAGGATGCCGAGCACTTGGGGGAAGAAGCTGCACAGGAAAGACACCGAGTTCGAGGCTCGACTGTTCAGCGCAGTATTTGGTAATGGCGCCTTCCCGTTTTTCTTTTACCCATAATTACTGTACCTGAAATATGGTACGATACCATCCTGAAGGGAATAGTACCATTGGTTTGGTACAAGGAGGGAATGGTACACTGTGCCGTTTGGAGAGACCACGAAGATGGCTACATTCAGAGACACATGGCTACATGTTACATGTTGCAGTTGCTGCTCTTCTCCTCGCGCATTTCCCTCTGCACAACATGAGATTGATGTTAGTTTTTGTTTTTCTTCGTGTAGTAGATGGGGTTGAGATCGTTAGACACTCACTCGAATGTTGGCGCGCAGTCGTTGGAGCTGCAGCTTCTTTTTCTCGATGGTGAGTCGAGGTGATCGACCGAGGTGGTCCGTGGTTGGTCCCGATGCAGTGGGCGACGGTGACCGAGTTTCTTCCAGTTGCAACGAGTTCAGTGTGAGGGTCTGGATCAGTTCGCAACTTGAAGTGTCGGTGGCGAGTTCGTCTTTTCGGACGTCCAGGGGCTGCACTGGTCCATTGCTAGGCTGTTGATGCTGTCTGTGTGGTTGTTGCCGACCAATGTGAGCGTCTTCTTTGTTTTCAACTTGGTCTTTAGCTTTGGTTTCGTGTTTGTCGTTGTTTTCTTCAAAGTAGCAGAACTATTGCGTCGGGTCAGAACTCGTAAGAGGCTTGCTTCTTGAGTGGCCAGAGCCTCGGAATGCTTACGAGAGGCGTTTGGTGGTGGCTGAACGACACTTTCGTCAGGAAAGCGGGTGAATTGCACCGACGTGTTGATCACAATTCGAGTGACTGGTTGAAGAGATGTCACGATGATACGTATCACATGCCCATAAAGCTGCATCGGTGTAGAAACACATTTTGGGATAAACAACTTCAAACAAGGACAAACCAAAGCAGCATCACGTACATCACTTGGACGACTGAGTCCTGGGAAGTACAGGAACGGATTAAAATATTGTGATGATGCTGTGGATTGGACTGGTTGCGGGGCTTCGAAAATCAAGCAGTTATCTCGATCAACCTGTACGGTAATAAGGTAATCGTGAGTCGTGAGTACAGCCTTAAGGCAAAAAAATCGCTTCAAGCCCAATCATACCATGAGGTCATCCAGAATAACTGTCTTGGCAGGACTGACAGAGGTGTCAGTGAAAGACGCTTGGAAACGCCACTCTGTCAGGGGTCTGGATGGACCAATCTCACCTCCAGCATGTAGAACGATGGATCGTCGGACTTTTGAAGCGGAAATGAAGGCTTCTTCGCCGAATTCGAAGTGGCTTGGAGCTCGCTCGAATCTGGGTGCTTATTCTTTTCCGGGATGAGTGTGACTACACCTTTGTGGCAGTTGTGCTGCTGCTGACGGTGTTGCTGCTTTTGACTTGTTTGTTGCTGAGTGCAATCTGACGCTGGCGGCAATGTTTACGTTTTGTGGGGCTCCTTCGTGTGCTTTCGCTGACTGTGGACGGAATAAACCAGTTTTTGGGCTGATGATCTGTGTTGTTGTTGGACGCTGATCGACACCGAGTACTTAAGTAAGATTTACTCCTCTTTGCTTGTAAGCTAGCTGTAGTTAACGGTCGCTTTGGCGGAGGTAGAGCATTATGCACCGCAGCGCTGAAAGCATCTGTAAAACATCATTCGATGGCATTAAAAACCGAGCACACGAAAGCAATGGCGCCAAAGCTTTAAAGCGCGATGTTTAACTTACCTATATCTTCATAGATTTGTTTGCTGTCTCGTACGTCGTGCGGCTCTGTTTCGTTTGATGTTAAGTCAAACTCAAGACGTTCATCTTGGCTGCTTTTATCGAGCAATCTAGATTGAATTGCCTATGACACCACAGAACACACGCGTTAGAGCAGTACCTATGGCAATCGTTTTACGCACATACGCTCGACAGATCTGAAATGACACCTTCATTTGCCTTTCATGGCTCGAAGAGCCCGTCGTTGCTCCCCAATTTACCGCGGACTCTATCTCCTGCCACATTAATTCTTGGATTAGAATGCTACAAACTTGCTAGAATTCGGGAAATACATGACAAAGGAACGTACATGCCATGTGTCTTGCAAAAGTTGCTCTGCTCGCTGTTGCTTCGGATCTATCCATTTTTCCGGCAGAAGCAATGCTGATGAGCTATCCTGTAGGTCTCTTCCGGTACTTGGCCGTGGTGGTGACAGCTCTTGTTTGTAAGTTGAATTTCCTTCTCGGGAAGTATGCAGGTGGGATAGCACTTCTGTGTCCGCCAAAGAATGATTTTGGTTGGAACGGGTCATCACCACACCCTTGACAGGTTTCAAGGATGGTAATAGTGATGTTGGTTTCTGGCTGTCTACAAGTTCGCGTAGCTGCTCAGATGAAGCTACTTTCGGGGTACGAAGGCTTTTAGACTTAGACAGCATCTTGATCGTGCGGTCCAGCACCTGGAATTTCGCCTCAATGAGGCTGCACGACATCTCAGGTGCAATTCGTAAACGTCGTAGGGGTGTAATCGCTTATCAACTCAAGAATGCAAGAATGCGAGACTATCTATAAGCCGAGATCGAGGCGGTCGAACCGAAATGGTTTAAACTTGAACTAGCGTTGGAATATATTTGGTTCTGCTTGATCTCAGATCGTTTGTGGTTGCAGCAGTGCTATGGATAGAGGACATAGTTCTCTTGTCGTGACAATGCTGAACTAAAGTGTCTCAAATGGGTCAGATGTATCGATCATGATACCTTCTCCCTGCTGGTTATTGCCGGAATCGTCGACACTGCAATGGATCCCAAAACTGCTCGAAAAACTTAGAATTGGTAGCTTCGACTGGGGTTCCACATGCCCACGATTTTCTGGACATGATGAACTTGCTCCCACGACTGCAACACTGGCTGCAGGTGTCACCTGACGTGATTTTTTTCCTTCCTCCAGGTTGCTCGTGCTCCATTTTTGACGAGGAAGGACACGAGTAGCTCTTTTTGCCTCTGATCGGACTCCGAGAGCACGCTCTCCAGGCCAACATTATTTGCACAGACAAGGGGCATAGAGTCATCCTGCAGAAATTCAAATGGGAATATTGATTAGCACTGGTACAATCATCCTCACGCAGTTAGCGCCATTCAATGATCAATGGTCTCAGTACTTACTACCGCGATAGCGTTGACGTCGGCACCGTACAAGATGAGCAAGTATGTGATGGCGAACAGGTTCTTGCAGCACGCAATATGCAAAACCGTGTACAGATCCGATTTTCGTTGCCAGTTGATGTCGACACCAGCATCTAGCAGGAACCGAATGAGAGGCTGTGCGTCCTCAGCGCTCTGTGGATTATCGACACTTTCGACAACACTGTGAAGAACATCTCTCATGCAGCTTTGTTGCAGGTCGAAGCCATTCTGCAGCATAAACCGCAACACATCCAGCCTCTTGGCAGCGCAGGCCTCTCGAAACATGCGAACGAGGTAAAAGATCAGAACTTGGCCCTAGCAAAGCAGCAATCGACACGGTACACTGTTAGTTCAACAACTCCAAAACTATTGAGGGCATCCACCTAAGTTACGTCTACGTCTACAATACCTCCTCAAGATGTTCAGCTGCACATTGAAGTGCTCGAAGATTCCCATCGTGTGCAAATTCCACAAGTAGCTTCCCGTTGGCTACCAAGTTGGCTGCAGACTCCGGGTCTCGCTCGCGTAGTCGCTCTAGTCTTTTCATCTCATCCAGCGGACTTTCAACGCAGCGGAACGCCATGGCTAATTGCTATGAGGCTAGTGGGACGCAGGTTTGGATATCGTTCAAGCGTCTCTTCGATTGCAATGCTTTTCCACGGAGTTCACCACCACGAAGCGGATCTCGGTGTGCAACGCTCACGAGGTAGTGAGGAAGCCGTCAACACCATTGCACCACACAGCTCTTCACTGAAAATGAATGCAATGTGCAAGCGACATTGCAGGGGTGATTGATTTAATGACGAGGTCTTGAACACACAGAGTTGATAGAGAATTCTTCGTGCAATGACTATAAGGGTCAATTCGTTGGTCTTGAAGTGTACGGTGGCGAGTTCGTAAATGCTGATAGGTGCTTGTTGTTAGCGTCACTGGTGGGCCGTCCACCATAAGGCTCTACAGCATTCTGGGGTGGATATAATACATTATGTTGTCATGGCTGAAGCAGTTCATGGTGCACAAGATTGGAGTGAAGTGGGTCCTTGCGATTTCAACAGTGCCCCAAGTATTTCGTACGATCATGGCGTGGACACCAACCCTGGCATGTATTTGCGCCACATTGTTCGCACTCGTTTTTACCGTTTTCATTCATTCGCGTTTGCTGTCCTGAGAGATTGGTGTCGACGTCGTTGCGTTAAATTCAGCGAACCCTTTTGGACGGCAGCCCAATTTCGCAATCGGCACGGGTATCGTTCACAACTTCTTTGGATACGAACTGCCGGCATTTTACGGCACTGTACTGATTTTCTTGCGGTTGAGCCGGTAAGGCTTACCGTGAGCCCGGCCTAAAGATTCCCAATGAGAGTGGAATGGAAAGTGCGCCCATCTTGGTGATGAATTAACACGTTGTTGACAGCATTGATGCGTGGTTTCGGTACGCTGCAAGACGTTGAAGCTTGTTTTAATCTGGTGTCACACGAAATAAGGCGATTAACCCGATCGATGGAGAGTTGTTAAGAAATAGAAGATTTATTTTGCGAAGTGGAAGCTGGTCGTTCTTTTTGTTTGCAGAATACCGCAGTATATGGACGAAGCTTGCCTCCAATTTGCTCGAGTTGCGTTCCAACGACCCCTTAACAGCTCTCTTGGTTGTCAGTCAGATCGGACTCTCCTTCGGGAATTCTGGTTGAAGTAGCCCCTGTGGATACATAAACAAAAACGAGTCGTTTGTCGCCTCCAACACTGGAATCATCACGTCAGCAACGTGTTAAATAACAGAGTAGTATCGGCATTAATCAAAGGCTTCAACTTCAAGGACGAATCAGACGTTAGCATTTATCGCTGCATGTCGTCTCGGAAGAATGGCAACAACTTTCAGTCCACAAAACCTTCGAGTAGGAATTCTAGAGGTCGCCGATTCATTGTCTGCATGAACTTGAAGACTTAACGTTCTGATGTCATATCTGTGGCTAGCACCGCTTTGCAAAGTACCGCAATGACGAATGCCTTCACATCTGGTTGCGGTGCGTGTGGGGGCAGAGGAGACTCTGCAGTCAAATCGGCTGGGATCACTTGTGCGGTAAGTGGAAGCTGCACGTTCAACAGCAGCTAAACGTTGCGTCTTCACTGCTAAAGACAAAGCTGCGGATGCGCGCAACACGAGGATTGGCATCAGCTCCACTGGCAGTGGCACTGCACCCAGTGTGCATCGCCTTTATCGAGCACGATGCGAATGAGAATCGATAGGAATTCATCGCCAAAAGGCTGCAGGCTGGTCATCAATATCCGCCACCTTTCCGGGCCCTAGCCCAGGTTTTCCAGCTGCTATCGGCACAGCACATGGGGCTTGCAACGTGTGGCCGTTCTCGCAATTTGCAATGGAGACTGGCCTAGTTAGTGGCCGAAGAGATAATCAACGAGAAGGGCTGACAGCCTAAAGTAGTCTCAATTCACACGAATCAAGTCACAGCCACGTCTTCTCCTTGTTCACATTTTAATTTACTCTCTCGGACGAACTCGACTCCAGCCAACCACCTAAATTTCAAGGTCGTGATGGCAGACGTCGAGAAAGGCTACGACTTACAGCAGTCTCCCAAGCCCAAGCTCTCTCAAGCCGTCGAGCCGACTCCACTCTCTCACCCGCCGATATGGTTGCTTCTTGCAGTCTCCATGCCCCGTATGGCCATCAACATGGCTTGGGCAGCTCAATGGGCGGCACTTGGCCCGTATTTGTCGACGATGCTGCCAAGCTTTGCTGTGCAGATCACCCAGTTCATCGGGCCCATTGTCGGTGTGATTGTGGGTCCTAGTGTCGGTGTCTTCAGTGACCGCAGCACCATGAAAATGGGTCGCCGTCGGCCGTTCCTGATTACCGCGGGCATTCTCAGCATTATTTGCTGGATCACCATGGGCTACACCCGTGAAATGGGAGAAGCACTTGGTGACCACGGAGATGGCTCCGAAGGTGTGGAGACCGACCGCACCTGGACGTCCATTCTCACAGTGTTCTTTTACATGTGGATGGACATCACGGTGAACGTCGTGCAGACACCAGCGATGCTGCTTGTGGCTGACTTTGCAGGAGATCGCCAAACGACCGGTGCTGCCTTGGGCCAGGCCTGGTCCACTCTTGGAGCGATTCTCATTGCCGGCTACATCGAGTTCTTTGGGGCTGCTCACAATACTATCCACTGGTTCATGGGAATGCTATCGGTGACCATGTTTATCTGCATTGCAGTTGCTGTGGTGTTTGCAAAGGAGACCCCCTTAGACCCTTCCAAGGTGGATGATGTCTCGACATGCAAGCGTGTTGGTCACGCTTTCGCCTCCGTCTACCATGGTATCCGCACTCTTCCTGGTGTGCTGGCGGTTTACGGTGTCTGCTTCTTTTTCGTGCAGTACGGATACACGGCTTACAACGGCAACAAGGGACAGTTCTTCGGTCTTGAGGTGTACGGTGGAGTGGCTGAGAATGCCGATAACTGCAATCCTTGCAGTCCGGAGCAGGATGCTTACAACCATGGTGTCAGCGTCGCTGGTGGACGTGCTGATCTGCTGTTCAACTTCGTCGGCTACTTCTACTCCTGGACTGTTCCGTACCTGGTGCACAAGTTCGGTGTGAAGTGGGTTTTGACCCTCTCAACCATCCCGCAAATGTTCTTGATGATCATGGCGTGGACGAGTGATGTCACCTTCAACGTGTTTGTGGTTTCTATCACTAGCATCACGCAGGCCGTCTGGTTTGCGCTTATTGTGCCCGTCATCATCCACGTCTTTGGCGAGGATGAAGAAATTGGAATCTACGTCGGCGCCTTGAATTCAGCAAACTGCTTCGGCCAGCTTCTCAACTTCGCAATCGGATCAGGACTCGTGGAGACGTCTTTGGGCTACAAACTCCCCGTTTTCCTCGGTGGCATCATGAGCGCGTTGGGCTTCATTACGGCCCTGCTCTTCTTCAAAATGAAGATGTACTCCATGTAGTCAGCCCT
The DNA here is from genome assembly GCA_011947335.1 of Phytophthora constricta. Taxonomy (NCBI): domain Eukaryota; phylum Oomycota; class Peronosporomycetes; order Peronosporales; family Peronosporaceae; genus Phytophthora; species Phytophthora constricta. The sequence continues at coordinate 909,322 of JAAVTI010000534.1, read as the reverse complement.
GGACGCTACGTACCGGTCTCGCCTATTGCTAAGGCTGGAAATTGTGAACCTCATTTTACTGTGCAGCTTTTAGGTGCTCAGTTTTCTCCGAGAATTTCATTAACTGCCGTGCAGTTATCACATTATAAAGTAAGCCATGTTCTTTTTCTGCTCGACTACTGTAGTTCATCCTAACAATGGGCATTCTCAGCGCAACAATTTATTGCTCCTTTGTTTTTGGTACTAGTAAAACATTTCGTCAATTTCACGTGTGGAAGTTCATTGACAAGTACATGCAGATCCTAGTCCTCGCTTTACTACGGATCACTGGCGGCATTCCTATTCTACAACTTTGTTAATGGCATTCACAGAGAATGCATTTTGATTTTGAGGAAAAAGCAGCGAATACCATGCCAATAAAACTCATTACACCACCGAGGAAGACGGGAAGACGGTAGCTCAAAGGAGTATCGATGATCGCAGCGCCGGTGGAGAAGTTGAGCAACTGCCCAAGACAGTTGGCAGCATTTAATACTCCAACGTAAACTCCGATCTCGGCACCACTGCCGACGACGTGGATGATCACGGGAACATTCAAGGCGAAGGTAGTAGTCAAAGTGATCGTAGTAAGAACCACAATGGACACATCGACTGCGACAATATCGGTGAAGGCCACGACCATTAACAACGACTGTGGAAGGAGAGCGGCCGCAAGCACCCACCTGGCACCAAAATGCTGCACAAGCCAAGGAAGAACCCACGAGTAACCATATCCCAGAATGCTGAACAAGAGATCTGTGGTTCCACCGGCAACTCGAACGCCATGGTTGTATGCATCCTGGGCTTCGGTGCAGTCAGGTTTGCAAGTATTAGCATCTTTAGCATCGCCACCAAACACCACAATACCGAAGAATTGTCCCTTGTTTCCGCTGTAAGCCGAGAACCCGTACATAATGCAGAAGACCACTACGCAGTATTTCAACAGCGGTCCTGGGAGTGATCTAAATCCCTCGTAGATAGCGTAGAAGGCGCTCTTGACATGAGCCCAGGTCGATTCAGAGGATTGCTCAATTCTCTCTAATTTTCTCTCTTGGCTGAAGAAACATGCTATCGAGACTGTGCCGACCATCGTAAGCGAAAGCATGAACAGGAACCAACGTAGCGTCAAGTGGGCAGCGCCAAAGCAATAGATGTAACCAGCGATCATGATCGCCCCCAACGTGGACCATCCCTGCCCGATTGCAGCACCAAGGGTCTGTCGGTCACCAGCAAAGTCGGCAATCATGAGATTAAGTGGCGTTTGCACGACGTTCACCGTGATGTCCATCCAGGCGTAAAAAAGATGGTGAAAAACACCGTCCAGAAGCGGTGGGTCTTCTCACCTTTCTTACCGCTGCCGGTATCTCCCAGCGCTTCGCCGATCTGACGAGTGTACCCCATCGCCGTCCAGCAAATAGCTGTGGCAATAGCACCGGAGATCAGGAACGGCCGACGACGACCCCATTTGTTGGTGCTCCGGTCGCTGAAAACACCAACCGTAGGGGCAACGAGAATGCCAGTGACAGGACCAATAATTTGAGTGAGCTGAACAGCGTATTTGGGGAGCATCGTGCCAAGGTATGGCCCGAGTGCCGCCCATTGTGCCGCCCACGCCATACGAATAGCCATTCGTGGCATGGCGATCAGGAGAAGTTGGGGGATCGAGGCACCGACGAGCGACTTGCGCTCTTTGAAACTTGGTGATCTGTGATTGTCATACGTTCCGGATTCGAGTTCTTTGACTGGTTCAAGCATGATGCAGGACTGCAAGTAGGTTGGAACAGCAGCAGAAGATGTATTGAGGTGATAGTACTTGAAGCGACGCCAATTCGAAAATGAGAGAGAAACAAGGAAAGTCGAGCGCCACAGGTTGTGCTAATTGGTCCAGTAAGGGGTGCTCTCCCCAAAGCATTCGTGCCGGTCTGCACAGTGAAAAGAGCGATGAGGAACGTAACGCATCCGCTCGCGAAAGAAAATGAATCCATGGTATGCGGAGTTGGCCAGGTCTGACGTTGAAAACAAAACGGTGGGCAACGGGAGAAATTGACGATCAGGTTCGGCACACATTCGTGTAGGGGCTTTCACGTTAGCGAACGGTGAAAATCCTCGCGTTTAACTGCAACTCTTTCAGTGCTACCACCGACAGGCGATCGATCGAGCCCTACACTGAGCCCATTGCTGGACGTATCCTGCACCACCAGAAAGGCTGAAACTTGCATTCGCAAAACTGTCAACAGCACACCGCTAAGGCCCCTGTATGCCTTGTGGCTGCGTTCCATGGCCGCTTGCAACGAGTTGAAGTTTGGTGTGAAAGCGCTTCTGAGAAGCGTGTTAATGAGATCTTACCACAAACTTCGAGGCTTCGAGGCCAGAATGAGATCGTGAAAGGATAATATAAGAGCTTACAAATAATTTCCGCCCTCCAGTGTTGTGGCCACTGTGCGAACTACCGGTACATGCATCGAACCCTCGTGAAGATGGCGAATTAGTGCGAAACTCATTGATGAAAAGTTTCTGTCCACCCGATCAGCTTCAGCCAAACAACTGCTGGAGACTGAGCAATATCATCTTGAATGACTAATATTGTTAAACAGTGGGGGGTCAATTCATTCGAGGCAGATTGCTGGTTTCACGACGAACTTCACATTCCACTCCACCGCATTTACATTCAAGCCAATTTTCCGATGATAGCAAGGACTATGGGCCGCCTAGAACGGGTTCAGTGATGCCCATGGACATGGTTGTTGCAGCCACACCAAAGTGTGCCGAGGGTGGCCAGAAACCACTTGACGTCAAACTTGCGAAACGAGAAAGGTGGATGTTAACGAGTCCGCTCAACCGCCACCCTTTCCTGGCGCTCTATTCGATGCAGAAAAACTGGCCAGCATTCCGGACGCAGAGGAAGATGCAGACGTACGCAAGTGCTCTAGAACAAAGAAGATATTCCAAATGGACCCAAAATTAAAGGACACCACAGGCCAACCTCAGGACCCGTTATGCTGACAGCGATCGGCCCGGTAAACTGGACGGAAAAACTGCTTCAACTAATAAGTGAGCGATGCTTTCTCACTCCACGAGATTAGCATCCTCGACATGAAATCTACGTGGAGCATATTCTTTTCTCAAACGTTTTGTTATTGTTTTACTTGGTCACTCTTCACGTTCACGCCCTTCAGCAATGATGAACAAAGCTCCATCTAGCCGAGCACGACGAGCAAGATGCTATACAAACAAATGCAACACCACTTCGACGTGCTTAGTCTTCATCACTCTCCACGTCCGGGTCCACCATCTGGCGCAGGGCATCCGGGACAAAGTCAAAGGCCGCCTTGTCCTCCACGGTGTACGTCTCGATGAGGCTGTGGCCATCGTCGTGGGCAGCCGCCTCCAGCGCATCGCACGCCTCCAGGAACGTCATGGCGTCCAGCTCCTCGTACGGCAGCTTAGTCGCCTCCACGAACTTCTGGATACGGAAGTTGCGCGCCAGCTTGTTCACCGTGATGTTGTCCGGAGACTGCACCAGGTCCGTGTCCACGATGTTGATGCCGATCTCCGAGTCGCTCGTCATGCTGCGACGGTTCCAGTTGGACGAGCCCACCGACACGTACACGTCGTCCACGATCACCAGTTTGGTGTGGATGTACAGCTGGCGAGACTCCTTGGTCGAGTAGAGCTTGAACTTGTCCGGGTACGCCTTCTGGATGGGCGCTACCATGTCGTACAAGTACTTGGCATAGCCCGTGTAGCCGGCCTCCACCGTGCGCTGCACGATGACAATAAGGCGCTCGATGCTGGGCATCATGTCCATGATGGCCTCCAACAGCTCCGGCACCAGGATGAAGTACTGGTCCTGGATGAAGATGTAGTTCTGCGCGTTGCGGATGGCCTTGATGCGTGCGTGGAAGATGGACTGCTCGCCCTGCGGCGCAAAGGGTAGTGGTCGTAGTCCGGGCTGAAGGTGCGGCACAACTGCACGGCATGGGTGCCGTCCTCAGGAATGTCCAGAGGGATCTCGCTCTCGTCGACGGGGGCAGCGCCGAGAAGTCTGGGTTCTCAAAGTCCAGCAGGTCGTCCATGACGTCCAGCGACGGCTTGGGCTCGGCGTTCCAGCGGTCCAGGAAGTTGGCAGCCACGTCCTTGGTAGCAGGTCCCAGGATGCGGGCGTGGGCGTCCAGCCAGCCGTTCCACAGGCACTTGATGCCGGCGCGTTCGCGCAGCTCGGCCTGGTCGTGCTCCAGGGTGTCCCAGCGGTCATTGGTGAGGTCCACGCCGCCCACGTAGGCGATGAGGTCTCGTCCCTTGCGGACGATCACGGACTTCTGGTGGTGTGACGACGTGGCGTGCGGCAATCGGTCGTCGTACACGAAGCGAGCGGGTCCGTTCTCCCGCGGCGGCGGCAGCGCGTTGATGATGTCGCGCACCTCGTGGTTCTGCGCACGCTCCGTGATGTTGGACCAGACCAGCATGCGCCAGTCGGCGCCACGCTTGACAGCGCCCTCGGCCAGTTCCGTGAGTTTGGTGCCAGGCTCGTGCGGCTTGAACGGCACGTTGCAGGTGCCCCAGCCCGTGAGGTAGACCAGGTCGCCGCTGCGCACTTCCTGCATGTCGTCGGCCACGTCGCCAAAGTACTCGGCCGAGGCCGCGTACATCTTGACGTGGTTGCCGGTTGAGTAGAGCTGCATGTTGTCACGAGAGTAGCCGTCGCGTGAGGTTTTCATCTCAGCGTCAGTGAGGAACCAGCGTGAAGGCTCGAGGTAGGGCTGGTCGAAGGGGGCCGTGGCCTCCTTCTCAGGCTTCTTCTCGCGCTGGAACGGGTCCACGATGAAGTGGAAGGCGCGACTGAGTCCGTCCATGGCGACGAGGTGATGAGGAGTGGAGACTTGAGCAGGACGAGGCCAAAGCTGGAATGAGTGGCGAGATCTTTGATGCGTATGTGGCACCCCCTTCTATAGTGAGGCGAAGTGAGACTCACATGGGTGCGTAAGAGGCCTCGCAGCTCGCGACCTGGTTTATGAACTCACTTGTAAATCAGGTGGGTTCAATCTGGCAGCAATGGAGCACGACAGCAGAACGGGCCTGCTGGAGCTCGACGGTATAGCTCTCCGATAATATATTATCATACTGCAGCTGAGCCTGCTGACAGTGCTCGACTGTCGTCCAGCTGCATTGGCAGGTGTCTTTGTGATGCTTGCGGCGACGCATGTGGACAGAGCACTGCACTCCTGCTGCTCGAGTGGCCGCTGGATTTGGATCACGGACGCTGCACTCCAATACCGCATCGTCGATAGTCGAATGCAAGCTTGATGCCGTCCCTGGGGTCATGATTGCATTGAGCGAGGCTCATGTCTCCAAGCAGTGCATAATCGACTGGCACGTGATCGCCGGATTTCCGGCTTGTTGGTCATGATGCTCCTTCTATGGAGGTTCGTCTGCAATGCCGGCCAGAAAGCTTTGAACAGAGACAACCAAAAGGAACTTGGCAACTGGCAGAGTGAACGTGCTCACGACGCAAGTCTTTCACTGCTGGTTCGTGGTACGGGATCGACCGCCCGTGGCAGAGTTTATGAAGTAGCGAGGTCCATGAACTACAAGCGAGGCTCACTGCGCCGACGCGACGCAGCATACTTGCACTACCTCGACATCCAACAGCGTCGCTCCCGCTCAGCGCAATACGATAACCAACATACCGCTTCACCCCGATTTACCGAAGTCGATGTCGGGCTGTGGTCACGGTGTCATACCTGGATATCAATTCAGGAGTGCTTTTAGTATTGTGAGTTCTGCTCAATTTCCGACGGGGCCGTTTGAATCGACCCGCCAATCGACCGAGCCAAACAAACTATAGCAAGGCCGTGCGTTCGCCCGGAGAGCTCTGAAATTTGTCTTTAGAATGTGCATTAGATCTGGTGACCTCATTTTGAAAATTATTCGCAACGATGAACTCGCGAACTATTATAATATTAATACCTGTTGTTTTCTCAACAGTGCCAGGCACACACTATTAATATCGAGAAACGAAAACAGCAGGACGTGTTAACCCTTTCGCGATTCGCATGGATAAACTACAGATGAACCCCTCAATTGTCATGGCGTCGGGAACGGCAATATTAATTCAATTTAGGGGTATTCCAATCTCGGGGTGTGCCCTTTTGGAGGTGCAGCTTCAGCCATTCATCCAGCAGAGCACCTAGTAGCCAACTAATTGTGCTCGGAGCTCACAAAGCTCATTTTGCAAGCTCTCGCTCGTTAGCAATGCCGTCGCCAATGAAAACATCTCGAATGTCGCTTATTAACGCTTAAAAGCTGCAAAATTTTTCAGCACTATATGCAATATCAATGGAAAACTCAAACCTAACTGTGTGGATTTCTGTCACATCGTTTCGGGAATGATTTTAGTTCGTGCCGATACTGCAGGAGTGGCAGACGGATTTGTGAGCTGGTTTCGTGAAATCCAGCTATTATTCCGAGAGGAATTGGGGGATACACAAGGGCAGAAATGCCGGTGTCAATGGAGACTTCACACAGATCGACATGGACAAAGGTGCCTTTTCCATAGTTAAAGCACCCTTTGGAGGTATATTTCTGAAATTTATATTTCACATTACGTTTGAGGGGATTTAGCAATAATTATTTAGCTTTGTATACCACGTGTGCCTAGTTGGTCAACGGGAACCGACATTTTATTCCATTTGAGCGGGTATTCCAAGTCTGGGGATCACTAATGAGGGGCTCATCTGTATACCGTAGTAGTATGCAAAGCCTCACGGTTCGCAGGTTTGAGGACTGGCGAACAAATTGCACAGTAATTGGCTAATATTATATATTTTTGGTCCGGTAGCACCAAATTGCAGCTACTAGTAATTGGACAAAATGAGATGGTACGCTGTACCGACTCCGTAAATTACGCGGTAATAAAGATGGACAAATCCTCTTTTATGAACGATGCAGATCAGTGCGCCGAGGGCGTCATCAGCCCAAGGCACTGGAGTAGTACTGTTGGAGCGAGGTTGTCACGTATCAATACTACGTGACTACTACGGTAGTACTCTAGAAGGACCTGCTCTGCGCACTTCAAAAGAGCTGAAAACACCGAAACAGTACTCACATCACTCAAAACAATCCCATGGACACGCGGACATTCCCGTGGCCACCGAATCTTGCCCTCTCACCACCACCAATGTTCCCAGACCACCCCAAACAATTTTTACCGTGTCGATCCGAGTATTGCCCAATCAAATGCCTCTAAACGTGCTATTTTATCCAATTAAATTCCTACTTATGCCGATCCGTATGGCCATTGTGACCTCATTTTCTCAAACTGAGCGCCTCCGGCAAGCACCTCTCTTCGCTCGCACGCTTCCATGGAAAACCTTGCTACAGGTCTGCCTCGTGTCGACGCCGACATATTCCGAGAGAGCTTCAAGGTCTTCAAGACGTCGAAGAGCAACCTCAGTCCTTGCTGCATCTGCACCGTTCCAGCCCTCCACCGCATGCGCACGCGACTCCTTCTGTGCAGCTGTCCTGCTTGTGCAGCCATCGAACCGACCCTGCCGTGCCCATGGCGTGGACGGGTACGGAGTTGCGAAGTTCTAATCCTCGTTAACGTCGACGAGCTCTACGCGCATGTCACCCGCTTTGTCTCGCCACGCAATCCAAAGCTCACCAGCTCGATGAAGGAAGTAGCCGCTGCCTGGGCTGCTCAAGGATTGATGCCCGTAATAATTAGAAATGGCCTCATGCGCCGTTTCAACCTAGACGACACGAGCATGCCGCCTCTATCTACTGTGCAGCGATTTGTCCACAGCTATGTCACCGGGCATCTTGGTGGCAACGACCTGGTGGCTGCAATACGGCAAAAGGTCTGGGCTGCTGCGTTCACGGGGAAGAGGAGGAGATGACACCTTTCACGATGACGTGGCGCAATGATGGAGAGGGCAGGCCTGTTATCGGCAAAGGCACCGATGATGATCCCTTCGTGCTGGGGATTTCTAAGAAAAACTACTACGCAATGCTGACAGAGACGCCAGCACGTTCGTTCTCCATCTTGATGCAACCTACAAGCTGGCGCAGAACGGCTACCCTGTCATAGTTGTGGGGTGTCGGACCGCGCCAGGCAATTTCACCTAGTCGCGGTGTTTATTGTGTCACAACAGTAGCAACCTCAGTATGCTGAGGTGCTGGCAGAGCTGCGCCGTACGTTCACCATAGTCATTGGTAGTGCACTGCAAGTGCGCTGGACGATGGGCGACGCAGACAGTGCTCAATGGAATGCACTGCGTGAGGCATTCGGCGGAGACAGAGACTTCCAATTTCTGATGTGTTATTTTCATGTGATTAAGAAAGTCTATGAGAAGTCGCGCTCTATGGACGCAAGCATGGCTGAACTAGTTCTCGCCAACATCCACGACCTGCATTTCTGCCGAGACAAGCTGGACTATCACCGCCGTTTAGCAGAAGTGCTGGAAGATTGGGGAAGTTCCCGCAGCTCTCCACCTTCACGGCCTACTTCAAAAAGTGTGGCTGACCACAAGGGTGTCGCGGTGGCAATCCTTTCACACGCCGTGTGGATTCGCCACCACCAACAACCCGTGCAAGACTTTTAACGCTGCCTTTAAGCGCGATGTTACGCTGCGCCGCAAACTCAAGATCGGTACACTCATAGAGCAGCTTCTGACACTATGCCAAAGCGAAAGCGTGCGCTCTCGAATGTTCGCCACGCTCCCCGCTGTCGACGAACGCCTTGTTCGGCGAACAAGGGCGCTGGCTCGTGATGGGCTGCTGCGTGAGCATTCCCCACAGCGCTGCGCCATTTCGTTCCTACTAAATGACACGCACACAGACACCACACGCGAGACGGTTAGCGTCGTATCTCGACCGGCAACCGCAAGTTTGACGTATTCACGCGACGTTCACGCGAAGACCTACCTGCAACAGCTCAACTGAACGTGGGGACTTCTTGCATGGAGCATCTTGACATGCCGCCGAGCGGGTGGGAGGTAGACGTGGCGTCTCAGAAGTGTCCGTGCCGCTTTTTCTGCAAGTTCGGTTCTTGTGTGCATCTTCTGTATGCACTTGATTTGGCAGGGACCATTGACTCTTCCGGCAGAGAGATGCTCTTTTACCGCGGCTCCAACAAGAGAAAGCGTGCCACGAACCGCTCCGTAGGGCGCCCGCGTCATAGCGGCGCCGCACTGCAGGTAGAATGACGAGTTAGATATAAAAAACCAACGAAGCAATAAAAATGTTGTACCTCGTGCCATTCATCGCGCTCACTGTTCCAGCTGCATAACCCGTCGTATCTGTGGAGGCCACCAGCGCCAAGGCACCCGCAGCGCGGCGCCAACACGGCACAACTGCCACCAGCACAGCGTGGCATCTCTCAGCGCGATAGACAGCTCCGCGGTGCGCAGCTCCACGGCTCCCTACACCACGGCGTCCAACTCCACGACGCGACAGCCCTCAACGCCGCGTCCTGCTCCACGGCGGCCAGATCTACGACGCGGCAGCCCACAACACCGCGTCCTGCTCCACGGCGGCCAGCTCTACGACGCGGCAGCCCACAACACCGCGTCCTGCTCCACGGCGGCCAGCTCTACGACGCGGCAGCCCACAACGCCGCGCCCTTCTCCACGGCGGTCAGCTCCACGACGCGGCAGCCCTCGGCACGCTCCACCACGTCCAGCTATACGGCGGCCAGACCCGCGGCGTCGTGCACCACGGCGTCCTGCTCCACGGCCGACAGCCCTCAACACTGCAGTCATCAACACGACGGCCAACTCCACGGCGGACAGCCCTCGCCACGCTCCACCACGTCCAGCTATACGGCGGCCAGACCCGCGGCGTCGTGCACCACGGCGTCCTGCTCCACGGCCGACAGCCCTCAACACTGCAGTCATCAACACGACGGCCAACTCCACGGTGGACAGCCCTCAGCGCGGCATCCCTCAGTTTGGCAGCCCTCAGCACGGCGGACAGCAGCATACAGGCTATCACAGACCGTCTGGCTAGAACACTGGAGGGGGACACGGGAGGGGGGACACGGTCGGGGAGGGTTAGGTAATAAGTGCTGCGTTCGTTGGCCGTCGCTTTAAGCATCTTCTTTGGGACCACTCTGTCTATGCACTAGGTGCCAAGCACAGATTTTGAGTGTTGAGCGCGATTTCTACGGGTGTTTTTGGTATTTCCTCGTACTCTAGCTAGTTGTCGTGCGAAAGTTGTCACACAGTGGTGCTCCATCGAGGAGTAGAGCATCATATGCATAGTTGCCAGCTGATGTATGCATTCTACTTCTAGTTTGTATGTGAATAGTATTGTCTCCAAAATAATGCATTTAATTTCGGATCTGTATGCCTATACTAGAATTCATATGATTTTTGGGCGCCTGCTTTGGCGCGCTTCTGTCGGCTTTCAAAACTGTTATTGTGCGTTCTACTCAAAATTTGATTGGGCGGTTCATCCAATCAATCGCGCAGGCAATCGACATACCTGCATAAGAGCATAGATCGATGACACAATATAGGTTTCGCACAGCGCGGCAACCTCGAAAAGCATCGATTGCGGTTGCACCAGACACCAGCACGGATCTTCCGATACCGTGAGACTTCCCGGTACTTCAAGATGGCATCGACACCTCCCTCGCCATCACCAGGGAATGTGCGTACGTCACCGTACCCCCAGCGTGCAAGAACACCGCGATCAACACCATCGCCAGCATCTCTGCGCGCCCGACACCACAGGTTGCTACACAGCGGGTTCGCGTTTCGCTGGATGGATCCCCTCAAGCTGCAGATGCACGCAGGCTCCAGCTGATCGTTTAACCTATAATTAAGACCACTGTTGGGCAGCGAGATGCTTCAGGCAAGACACTGTAAGACTTTGCTGCGAATGGTGCCACGTTTGGCGCCATCATGCACAAACTGTGGCTGAGGTTTAGTTGTCGCGTTAAAGCCGTAGCAACGAAACAGGACGTGCTTGGTCTCTCGACACCCCAGCAGAGCAGGGATGGAACCGTGTGATGCAATTCAAGTGGAATCGCCATCTTGTCCCAACCTCGAAGTCAGAACAGGCCTGGGACCGTTGGGTTGTGTCGCTCCGAGGAGAGACAGTCATGCTATTGATTTATGAGTATGGTCTGGGCATCCCAAATGCTCGCGCCTAAGAGGAGTTTCTGAGGGCCTGCAATGCGGACAAGTTGCCGTCGACAATGCCTGCAATGCGGACAAGACCTTTTCAGCCAATCACAGCCCAGTACTTCGGTCCTCTGGCGGATTCGCCTATTCACCAAAAAGCCAAATTTGGCTGGGAATCACAATACCCCATCAATGTGATAAGACAGCGACGATTCTTACACACTGGAGAGCCGGTATAAGTTGGGTTTGTACAGATCTTGCCCATCATTATACAACCGCACTACCCTCTTTGTATTTTGCGTACAAATTTAAACAAACTAGCACAAACCAGAGGCAGCTATAGGCAGGGAGTTTCCACATGGAGGTTGAGAAATGGAGAGATGAAAGACACAGTCGTGATCCATTAAATAACGCCCCGTAATTTAATGGATCTCCCATGACTTTATCAGAGATAAACGCGCACACGCCGGAAAGGCACTCAAACGGATTTGACACACAAAGAAAGATCAACGTGTATATTGCTTTCGCATCAACACTAACCGTTACGCTAACAACATTTTCAGCAAGTAACGGTACCTGAGGTAATTCACATCTGACGGAACCTCATAACTCTGGACTAAGTAGATTTCGAAAAATGCCAACACCAGAACCTCGCAGCTCGTACTGTCTATCTACGATTAACCTCGCGCCGCCACCTTTGATATGACTTACGAGCGGGTAAAAGACTCTCTTGAACAGGTCATCCAGTTTATCAATAGTGGTGTGGTCGTTTCTGGGGTCCATAACGGTGTACGTCCAGCTCTTAAGCGAAAGGCACAGCCCACACCAATGATTCCTGTCGATCCACACCGCACCAACAACTTTATCTTTCTTTCGCCCCAGTGTTTCGTATTGAATGAACCAGCTTCGTCTTTGATCATCGTCTTGCATTGCCACAACTGGGTTGTGAACGTGGATATGCTGTCAGTGTCGGCTCGGCTATCGTCACTCCCACAGATCCTGTACAGGGCCACCTCCATACTATTTCCTCCAGTTCTCGTCTTAAGGCGAAATCAAGTAAGGTCAGCTCCTCTGCGTCCTTTACGTTAACACATTGGATGCAGGCACTAACATTTTCAACACTGATTTCTCTAATATCTCCAAAGATTGCACAGTTCGCGGCACAATCGAGATCAACAATGCCAATCCAGTGTATGATCCGCTCGACGCTTTCGAATACCGTCCTGAATTTGTACCACTGGCGCATAGTTGTTAAGTAATTTCCAGTCAACTTGGGAAAAAGTGTGGAGTGATCCCATTCATATTTCAGGATAACAGCGACGCTTGGAATAGTGTCAAGAATTGTGAACTTAGATCCGTACGAGGCCCACTCGTGGTAGCAGAGTAATTCGGCATCACGTAACTGCGCTAGCTCAAACAAATTTAGTTCAGAGGTGGTGGTGCTGGGGGGGTCGGAGGCTTTGCGCTCCTCCACAATCGCTTTAATTCTCTCAATTTTCTGGCGTCGATTGATTTCCGCTGTTTGACACTGAATGGTTGGCGTTCAGCGCGTTTAAGCCCAGGGGCAATAGTCCAGACAGGTTGGTGCCGCTTCGCCACCATTATGTTTGCAGGCACAATTTCGCCATCGAGAGCTGTGAGCTTTCATCCGAATCGTCTTCTATCACAATGATTTCTGAAGTGGTTACACCTTGGTGGTCACCGGCGTTGATAGCAACCTCACAGCTTCTAGTCGTAAACTCAGCAGTATCTGCAAATGTTACTTCCTGCTCCACCATATTGACGTCATAGTTCTGAGGCCCAACTTCCATTTCAGCTGCGTCTGATGTGCTCGTATATGGATACTAAGGCTGTTGAAGACTCGCTCCAGATCTGATAATCTTCCTTCGGAAAGAAGACCCCAACACTAGAGAGGACTCCCTGGGCCTTCCGAAAGTAATCAGAGCTGTAGGTACTCACGATGCCAGCAATTGTTTTTGCCTCGACAAGCGCTTCACAATACTTTTCGGTTTGACTCTTAGATCTTTTGTTTTGTTGTCGCTCGAAAACTCCCTCAGAGTAGCCACTTACGTCAACATCCCTCTGTCCAAACCGCTCTAGCATGGCTGAGGAATTATACTGCCATCTCTCGTCGAGATAACTAAACGGGATCAGTGTGGTACATTGCATCTGCTTTCTGAGGTACATTAGGTGTCGACAGGGCAGTTTTTGCGTCGATCAATCATGCAATGAGAAATCTAAAGAGACACGTCAATTCTGCAGGTAGTCGTAGAACTTGCCACGATGTATACGTCCCGCTCTCCTGTTTAACATCGTAGTATCAGTCCGCGGAGGCAGCAATATCGTACTGCTCTTTCACGATATCGAAAGCATACTTACTGAAAATCTAAGCAATCCACCGTAGTTCGGCAGTTATGTGATGAACCGGATCAAACACCTGTCCGATGCGTGCCATCGCTGTTGTAAAAATCTGCTGCTTAACTTTGGGCCACCAAATCAGCGTCGTCACAGTCTCATCTAGCTCCACATTGCGATCCACAATTGTCGTAATTTTTTGCCATGACGATTCCAAGCGGTTTTTGTGCTGTTCTCTAAATGCACAACATTGTCACGAAGATAGGAGTACCACATCCCTATGCACTTATGCCAATTCTCCAAGAAGTACACCCAAAATGGCGGCAGGTCTTTCTCGTTTTCTACGTCGACGGCACGTAGCTCCTTTTTCAGAAAATTGAAGCAGGTTTCATACTCCTCCTGCGATTTAGCCTTGACAATGAGACCAGCCATAGGTTTGAGACGTGATCGATGAATTGCGTCCAGGCCATACTCATTTTTGCGATGCGCTGTTGAATGTACTTGACAGCATGAAACTGGCCGAGTAGAATTCGTGCGTCCGGTAAATCCTACCAATTTCGGTGAAGTCCTTGTCGACTACCACACAGCGAATGTCAGACCATGATGGGTTTTGCAGGTCTTGAACTGCTTGATGGTGTGTCGAAGGGTGTCTGCTTTCTCATCAGTGATTAAGGCATGCTACATGGGGGAAAAGTTGCCATTGTAACGTAGTACAAATCAGTTAAAACTAGTACAAACTACTATAAACTCATGCAGTCTAGTACCAACTGGTACAAACAGTATGAACACCGGATGTCAAGTAAAGCGACGATTGATTAGATTTCGTTTCGTACCTGCACGTGCTGGCCGAGTCGTGTGCCATAAACAAAAATAGCTGGTAACTCTCCGAGTTGGTTCCGTGCATCGCGTCCACAAGAACGACTTCCGGAAAGCTTAAAAAGCGACCTCATGTGCGCGGTTTGAAAAGTCACACACCGTGCTATATGCTATAGAAAGCAGTTAATACATGAATTAACATCACTTTACAAGGACGAGTACGTCGTACCTTGTTTTCAACGCCGTCAATATCCACGTGTGCCACTCCAAACGGTTCGTCCTCGCAGAAGTGGTCCAAGGTTTCTGATAGCCTTTCTGAAACTGTAGCACCTCCTGTCTCTTCGCGCTTGAGCTTCGCAAGGAGATTATGGATATCTATCATGCTCGGCTCCGCATCTGTCCTTTCCTATATATGCTTCAGGATTTTTTTCGTGATACACCTACTTTCCGCAGCATCTCCACCTCAGCCAAGTTGTCAGTGTCGAGTTGCATGCGATTTTTAGGAATCTGATTGTACTCCTCCTTTCCAACTCGGTGATTGTGCGCACACTCGTGCTTAGAGACCACAGATAGTATCTGCTTCCTTCTCGGCGGAGCACAACATGTAACTGCATTTATGTTAGCGGCCCGTAGGTACGTACAGCTCGATATACAGTACTAACGAACCTTGACAGCACGGCCGATCGGACGTACGATTTGGCGAGGGCGCTTCGTCGCTCCAGTCCCTCTAGAAGAACCAGCGTGCGTGCACAAGTAGTTAACGAAGTAGTGGGGAAACGAGTCGTCCAGTAAAAGCTCCGATTCGGGTGTAACTTTGTATCTCTTAGCGTAACTGTATTTAATTTGTTTGTTTCTTGCATCCCGTGTCATGGAGGAACGCTTAAAAATGTCTGTACAAAATCCAAGATAAGTGTAGGAAACTATTGCGTTGCAAACAGATCCACAGTACCTGCTGGGTTCGCTTTGAGCACGCTTTGAAGGAGGCTTCAAACTGATCCCAAGTGTCGAGCATTTTGTCAAGAAGACTAGATGTGGACACTTTAGTCTGGCTGGGGAGCGCACTTTCTGACGGAGAGTCGTTGTCGCCCAATGCGTGATCCTCCTCCTCGTTTTCTTCGCTCTCCTCACTCTCGAACGCAGAGTACGCCGACTCTTCTGACTCCTGGGCATGTCTTCGCTTCTGCCTCATCATCTACTAGATGACTAGCGCTGCTGCGCTTCCGAGGACCGGTCGCGGCGAAGATGTAGGGAAATATTGCGCGCGGCGTGCACGCGCGGGTGGGTGAGGGGCAGTTTCGAAATGGACGACAGCCACTGCTTCACAAAATAACGTATTTTAACGTAAATCACCGGTATTTTAGGGCACATGAGGGTGAGTGAATGCCACCCTACCGAACCCTAACCCTCACCTAACCACCATAAATTGTACGTGATCACCGGCTCTCTAGTTTGTAATAATAGTCAATCTCAATGTGATAAGCCACAAGCAAAATAGTATAGTATTGTGAAAACCGGTCGGAATGTCTAATTCAGCTTTAAATCGGTCGTTTTAGAGGCTTAATAAGACTTGTCAAATCCTTTTTATTTACGGCGAGGGCTATTTAAATATGTTACACCGAATTCAACTCTGAATTAGAAGTAATAGTAACCCGAGGTAAAAAAGTCCAATCGTGGTCAAAGCCGATTTAGCTATTAATAAGCCGAAACGCCGACTTCGATGTCGGCATTCCAGGTTGCTGTGCACATATAAATCTGTCGCAAGCACATACGATGTAAGCATTAGGTCACGTTTTGGTGAAGATAGGATGGACTAGTCAGCCGAACTGGGCGCAGTCTCGTAGCATTAACGGAGAGTAACTGGTTTAAGGTGCTGGATTATGCTCGCGCTAATCAAAGGCGACGAAAGCGGACGGCATTGTGCTTTGGGCTGTTTGTAAATGCGGTTGAGAAATCTAGAGCCACCGAATCAGCACGAGGTCGGTCTCCGTGGTTATATACAGCTAGCTGCGATGGATATCAGTGACTATCTAGCTGAGCGGACGGATATCCATGTTGGTGAGACGCTCTGGTCAATGTTTCAGGCTCGTCAGCCTGTCTATGATCTCCGAATTATGCCAGCATGCTCTATTTTATGCCACAATTTAGTAATGTCCGAGTATGATTTGCTTACGTAGCACGCGCTTAAATCACCCATTTGTTGCGAGATCGCACTGGACATTCCGACCGGTTTTCGCAATGCAACTCTACCCTTACAAATGCAGTACAAAGTGACGGACGCTTGTTAGCCCTTACATTCGGAAACTCGAGGGGGAAATGGTCGAAGCGACAGCTCGCAAAAGACACCACGAGGCGGGACGAAAACAGCGACGAAGCGGCGGCGGCTAATACGGTCGTTAGAAGCTGGGTTGATGAAGAGGAGAACAGCACACTAGGCGGGCAGCCATCTTTAAATTTGAGTGGCAAAGACTGCGAAAGGAGGGCTGGACTGCAAAGCTTCCACCTCGACGAAGCTTGGATTCGGGCTATCGATACATCCGCCCTGGCGGAAATCAGGGGAGGAAGGGTGGAGGGCGTCGACTATTTTCTTGGAGAACAATAATTGCTCCGTTTTGTGCATGAATCTCGTGTCCATAATAGCGGTGCTGCAGCTGATGTGCCGTGTGAGTGCTGGAAGTCACTAGAACAGGTGGATGCATGTTTAACCAAGTATACGTTGTGATGCCGTAGGCCGTGATGGAGACGACAGTGTGGTAGCCCGTAGCCGTGGGCGTGGTAGTCGGGAGGAGGAAGGGGGCAGAGGCCGTGGCGGACGTACTGGAGGTCGCGTGGCCGTTCTAGTGATCGGTCGCTATGGTGACAGTGAAGATGGCGATGTGGCTGGGATTAGTGGTGGAGTTGTGCCATCCTGTGGTGGTGGGCGTGGTAGTCGAGGAGGTCGCCGTTGCGGACGTGACGGAGGTAGTTTGGCCGCCGTCGGGCGCGGTGGCAACGAAGGCGGAGATGCCACCGCAGCATGAGGTGACACCGTGGCAGCTTGTGGAGGTGGCCGTGGTACTAGAGGGGGATATCATATACCCATATACCATGGCGGGCTCCCGGAGGTCATGCATCCGCACAAGTGGTTGTCGAGTGTGCAACAAGTGTGGGTGTGGCTGGAGACAGTTTGTCATCTGTGATAGAAGCATTGGACTCGGGGAGCTGTCGTCAGGGAGCGAGTACGAAGACTCGTCAATGGAAAGTGATGCTAATGAAAAGTCTGTGAATCCCCGACGATCGCCGACGGCTGCTGCGGCGACGCCAACGCGGACCCCTCCTGCCATGTTGCAAGATGTCTAAGTCAACAACCTGGTAGCATTTACTCCTGACCGAGAGGCGTAGATGTAAGCGAAGGCGTTATGTTATCGGAAAGATGTGTCGGCAAATGAGGAAAGGCAAGTTCTGTTCACTGTTATAAATTCGGTGGCTTGACAGTCAATTCCAGAAAGCCGTGGAGCATGTTGGAATTGGTGTCATCCAGCGTGGGAACGCCGTCACACAACCAAGAGCCCAGAATGGCAGTTACTTGTTCAGCCTGATTCCTCTGAGAACATTCAAGTCGCAGATAACATGTTCGATTATGAAGCCGCGGAGATTTATGAAGCTTTTGACCCAACATAACTGTTTCCTATCAGCCTTGCCGAAGTTGAGATGATAGCAAACATGCGCTTTGATCCTTCCGCTCAAGTTGAGGCACCTTCTTACTTGTACGGGCATGCAGACAGAACAACAACCACCTACACTGTCCCAAGTTCAAGAATATATGTGAACACTCAGCAAGCTCATTTTTTGCATTCCTGCCTCTGACTTTTCGGGCGACAAGTTCCCTTCAAAACCAACGAAAAACGTGAAACTCTCCACCCCGTTCACGATGTCGGAGCTGATGGTGTTCTTGGGAATAATTTTCTACATGGATGTGAATCAAAAAGGCGAGTATGCAAAGTACTGGTCAACAGCCAGAGGACCTGGTCTTTGGCGGAGCGTCGACTTCGCTGGATACACTGATGGCGTTAAGTCGCTTCAACTTTATTCGACGTTGCCTAAGCTTTAACGCGGTTCCGACGACACTGGAGCAGGACGCAGTGGTACGAATCCGCCCGCTTCGGAACCTGCTGAAACTACTGGAGGGCAGTACATCAACATGAGGTGCGATGTTGCCCTTGATGAGGCAAGTGTTGCGTGTCTTTCGCGTCTAGAGCGGCATCTAATCGTGTACAATCCTATGAAGCCCACAGGCAAGTATAACTTCCGCCTGTACGTGCTTTGCTGCTCAACCTCGTACATAGCTATCCGCTTCGCTGCAACCAGAGCGACATCGCCGACCAGATGTAAGGTGTTCTGGGAAAAACGGAGGCGCAGGAGTTACGCGAGGAGCTGGAAAAGGTGTCTAAAATTCGGCAGCATGCATTGGATGTGGCGAGGCCTCAGTTTGGGTCCAATATAGTGCTAAACACGGACAATTATTGTACCAGCGTTCAACTACTGCCCGGATATTGTCTGAAGGGCCTGTACGGCCGAAGGACAATCCGGACCAACAGAAAACACTTTCCTACCCACACAATGCTGGAGAAAAAGATGGTTGTGCACGTGCAGACCACCTCCAGGCCGTCTCCCGCTACTACAGCATGGTAGCCGCTCATGGTGTAATGGCAACATCGTGAATATGGTAACAAATGGTGATGCGTCAAGAACCATTACTATAACGTGGTTGATTGGGATGCAAAACCGACCATTTCAGCACCCGTGCGTGTTGCACAATACAATAAGAATATGCAAGGAGTGGATCGACTGGACCAGATAAGAGGGAGATTTCGATTGCAGATGGACACTCGTTTAAGTGATGGCATAAAAAACTTGCTTTACCACTCATTAACGTTGCGAGGTCGAATGTATATCTGGCCCGTCGATTGGTGAAACCCCAGCCAACAGCGGGAGGCTCCCACAGAGCGTATATGATGGAGCTGGTTGGTGAGCTCATCAGCGGCAAATGGGTTGATTCTCCTAGTAATGGCCGCATGTTGTGGCGGTGACGTGCGAGAGCAGAGCGTAACACCAAATAACAGACTGCCAAGCCTGCAACCAGATTTCAGCCAAGAACAGGATTTTCCATTATGGCTTCAAAGCAATTATTTGCTGAAAAAAGCCGGAAACGACGACGCTGTATTGTATGCAGGTGGGAGGACCGATACCCGACGGAGGTGACAAACTATTGCTTCACGCACAGGGTGTGTCTATGTAGTCGAATAATCTAAGCCCTGGATGTGTCCGCACACTACGCAAACATACTGGGAAAAATATCATCAGTTCCACCTGCCCAGGGTATATTCACGGAGAAGGGCAACATTAAACGCCAGTCTGAACTCGCAAAGCTGCGACCACCTAAGCCAGCAAAGTCTTTTACCAGCAGTACTCCTATTAGGCTAGGTGTGGTTCGACAAATTCAGCTGTAGGGGAACTTGTTTCCCAGAACGGTTAGTAGTGCTGCATTTCTGCAAACGTTGGTTATGCATCCTCGGTATTAGCTCGTGTTTGCTCCCTACAGACCTCCCGCCCAAGTTTCCAGTTACGCATTGGATGATTTGATCTTCCATCACCCGCATCTCCTCCACCTCCAAGTCTTCGTTCCTGTTCGATGAACCTGTGCAGCTTTGCGCACCCTCCAGATCCCACGACAGCTGAGAGGAATTTTTACCCATGGTCTCGCGCAATTATCGAATCACTCCCTGCTCTGTTGATCTGTAAGATGTTCTTTGTAGGCATTGGACACACGGCGCAAAGTATTCCGCGAAGAGGAATGTGCTCATCTTGCTAAGTAACAGTGCGCTCAATCAATATAGTGATGTTTCTGAATAATTAGATGCTGGATCACCGGTCCATTGAGGTGCTCCTCAACTGTATTTTTTTCTTTTACATGAATACGG
Organism: Phytophthora constricta; assembly: GCA_011947335.1. Classification (NCBI taxonomy): domain Eukaryota; phylum Oomycota; class Peronosporomycetes; order Peronosporales; family Peronosporaceae; genus Phytophthora; species Phytophthora constricta. Next base: position 889,047 of record JAAVTI010000534.1, on the reverse strand, counting down.
GATGCAACGCCGACTTCCAACTAACCGCGCACTTCATTTCACGAACAAACGCCCAGCGACTGCAAAATACCTGTGAGCACGAAGATCGATGTCTAGAACAAGAAGATATGTCGTGGCAACAATACGCTCTTGGTAGAACACTGAGCTCCCGTGTAACAATCAACTTTGAATCTATCTCGAAGAGGAGAATATTAGCGAACACTATCGTGGCATCACGCGTGGTCGGCCGCGAAGATATGACCGCACCTCTGACATCTATCGCCTTCAGTGACCACAAGACAGGCTACATTGCACTACTCCTCAAGCAAAAGCAAGCTTTTGCTTGAGATGCAGCTCCTCTGCGTTGAAGCTGGACCATCGAAGGCGCTAGCATCGACAGGAACCAAGCGGCGGACCTGGCACTGCACGCTGCGTCTCCTGAATGCCATATTTTCGTATGGATTCGCACACCACACGCACGAAATCGACAGCAGACCAACTCGTACAGAACTGGATTCAAACCAGATCGATGTCAGCTCATCGGTGTGGACCGATTGTCATGCCACCTTCCAGAGCTCGCGAGCTGATTTCGCCAAACTCGTGTCCGAACATACCTCGTTTGTCAAGTGCAATCCTGGCGTTATTGTCCCGCACGATGCTGCTAAACTGCGCAAAATGTGAAAGGACATGTCGGCGCGCTATGCGACTGCACTCGCAAACTCCCGCGTGTCCGGCATGCACTACAACAATTTATTCTCCTTCTGCTCTGGTAAGATTGGTGTGTTGTACATGGACGAATGGCTTTAAGTAAAACACGGACTGTTGAAGTCTGGGAAGGAAAACTTCCTAAACGCAAATGAATACTATGCAGGCCGAGCGTGACAGCGAGAGTGAGGCTATCAGCAAAGCTTAAGAAACGGCGAACACGATCCAGCAAAAGCACCACCAAATTGGGCCTCGACATTATCAGGGACATATTGGACACCCTTCGAACCAGCAACGTGTAAGCAGAGGCTCTCGAAGTGGATTGTCGATCTGCTCAGTAAATCTATACGTTGAGCTCGTTGATGGCTCTTCGAGAGCGCATGCATGCCGCACTGGAGCGTAGTTACACTGCGGACGACCTGAAGGAGGTAAACGAAGACATCGCCCACGTTAGCGCAAAGAAGAAAGCGCTGTTAAACAATTAGGAAGCGGGTAGTGCTGGGGAGGTTGCGAGAAACACAACACCAAATGAAATCTACACTCGATTGTGTCGGACATTGACCTGAGGTTTCATCGAGTTGTTAGTGCGCAGCTGCTGAACAGTAAAGTCCCTCCTGTAACTGCGGCCTTGTTCAACAACAATGTCGATGGACATGTACCCCATGAGATTAGCCACATCGTTGATGTGTTGAACTTTTGACTAAGTACGCGCAGCGGCCTGATGCAGTCATCGAAGACGCAGTAGTCATTGCCGATTTTAATTCGTCTGTTGATAACGTAGTTGTGTAGTACCATAGCTGCATGTATTGTCTTTGTCGCATTCAGCAAGTTGCGTTCAATTGGCATCCGGAAACCCCCACTTTGTCATCGGGAGCCAACACACCATTTCAACTCTAATGCGCAGTTGACTGGCATGGAAGTTAAACGAGTCGTGATACTCATCTACAATTTGGTTTCGCGCAAATGGGGTCAGTAAATGCCCCCCACTGGATCAGCATTATCGCCAATGATATACATTTTTAACGGGAGCGAATCGGGCATTCTAGGTACCCCAGTATCCCGGAAAGCACGCGCATCATTTGTGCTTCCAGGAAAACTCGCGGCAACCGCGGTGAATCGACACTCTGCGCCGCAAACAGTTGCACGCTTATACCTGGACAAGCGTAGTGTCCGCTGTAGTATCGACCAGTGCCTACACCACCAGCGTCGGATACGGTTGATGATTTGATCACACAAAGCCATCCATCCACACAGCCAATGCACCCACTCATCACACCACCCGAACCGATAGCCTTGAAATCTTGCATTACTTTTTCTCGATGACTGTCTGATTCTGGAAATGCAATGAGAAAATCACGGTAATCGAGGATCTCCTCGTGATCGCGCCAATCACTCGATAGCAAGAAGAAACACTAATCTATACCGTGCGGCGAATATCGAGGTAGGACCCCTACCAAGTAGTGCAGGGTAGTCACGAGCATTATTGCAGGTGATATTGGATCTTCTCCACTAGAGCTGATTGAATGTTACTCGTCTAGGTGTCAGCAGACCAAACGAGTGTGAAAAGCTCGCTGCTGTCATCCTAAACGTACGCTCAAACTGTATTCATTCAGCAGTAGCTCGATTTTCAAATGGATGTCGACTCGTCGGCGAGAAAATCGCGCACACGAATTAGCACGTCCGCACACTCACAAACACCCATTCCTCGTGTTCCCAGCAAATAAGGGTATCAAGCCTATTAGGGCCGACTACGAGTTCGCTGAGGCTTCAGCCTGGCTAGAAGTCACTCTTGGAGGCAACCTCACACTCCCGATATATAAGTAATTCAGCCGTCAATCAATTAAGGTATTCGCCACACACTTTTGGCTTGACCAGTTGATAGACACAGTCCTCAAGGATCACCGTGTCTACCGATAACCCGCGCAAGCAAGCTTGGCCAGACGCAACGTACCATTGCCGATGCCGCTGCAGGACGTCTCTTGAAAGCTTGAGAGGAAATTCTGTTTTGTATTTATGTTGCCCCTTCAGGCTTATGTATCTCTTATGTTTCTTTTCCTATTTACAAATATCGAATAAAAAAGATCTGTTATGACGAAGAGGAACCGTTGAAACCACCAACGAGCTCTCTCAACGGTCAACAAGGCTTCTCAAGGGTCACCGAGACCTCAAAGAATTGCCACTGAGGCTTCAGAAGGGGTACTACGTCTTTTGAACCGTTGACCGAAAACTCGAAAGGGCATGAAACCCCCGACAGATCGCGAAAATACCGTTGGATTTGGAGCTGTTGGGTATCCCAATACATACCAGCTTGCGTACATATCCAATTTTAGCATAGGCACTTTCTTGGAACATCCCAGGTAATGACCAATGACCCCTTCACCAAGTGACCGGATACTCGTATACCCAGAAAAAAAAGACTATATAGTGACCCATTTGGGCCAATAAAAGCACGTGGAATCTAGCGCGGCTATCAACGAGTTCTCCTTACGTCCGGCAGTGGCTGTCGCTGCACGTAGGCTTCCACCTCGTTGACAACCGACAGTTTGGTATACCATAACGTAGCCTATTGATAGCTGTAGGAAGCACGACACGGCCTCTAGCTCAATGTGAGTTTCGCCTCAGCCTCTGACAACGACCTTTAAGTTGCTCTCTCTCCTATTCCTTTCCCTCGTTCTCACACGCACCATGCCGCCAAGCCTCGTCAGGATCGGAGCCCTCGCGTTCTGGGACCTGTTCATGCTCCGGGGCTGTCCGATTTTGGCTACGTTATGCCAAGTCAAGTTGATGTCAGCATTCGACTTCGGCTGCTAGACTGGACCGAAGCTACTTTGTGGCCAGGAGACTGGCCCACACGTTACATTCGTTCACCCCAGTGGGCCTTGCACAGGTCAGTGGGCTTATGGTGTTGTGATCCGTTACGGCATGTTTGCCGAAGGTCCATCACTAAATGTGCTAGCGGGGTCTGATAGAATTCCTGTCAAGATGCACGACCCTCCGCAATTTATCAAGTTTGAACTCTTAAATACGCTCTCCAAATCGGGGAAACAGCAGATATGATACTCAACAGGAACTTTAACGAAAGCAACATGTGGTCTGGCGGCTTCCGACAAACTCCGCGGTGTATACCCCCGGCTGTGGAATCGCTGCTTACAGTACCTTTTGCCCCATATGAACTCGTTCCGATACTCCGTCCACACGATCTTCGTGTCGTGCACGTTCTCTGCTAGCACGTCCTTGACGTGTGCATGGGTTAACGGAAGAAAAGGAAGCTTGATTTGTATCGGGACCCGCCTGCTACCGACCGCAACATCAGTTGCATGCCCCTCTGTACCCGACGAGGATACTGAATAATTCCTGATGAACTACTCGAGATTTCGAGTGAGTCTCAGGTAGACTATATTCGGGCCGTACGCCTCCAAGTCGTGCTCTCGGGAAATGCCGTCGTAGCACCGAGCATGAGCACAATATGCAAGATGATCGTTTATCCGACATATGTGGTAGTAACCCAGAGACTGAACGTACAAGGAGGTTATTCGTCCATCGACAACTCAACAACCTGTTCATAGGACTTTGGTCAGTGCCCGATTTCAAGGTAAGTCATGTCAACCTATCTTGAAACATATGCAGCAATCCGTCCATGTGAGGGTTTTGGCGCCTCCCCTTCTCAGAGGTCTTCACGACTCAGCTTCAGTATTCGAAGGTTTGGCGGTGATGCACGGCTGCAACGCCGAAGTATGGAATCGAGTGAAATCAACCACGAGTCTGCCCAATTTATCGTAAAAGAACACACTACGCCCGCCATATCCGCTACGACTCGCAACGACACTTATGACACGCATCACTGCCTGTGGGCCTTCTTAGACCGGCTTTACCATCTAGAAACTTGCAGATTATAGACAGTGCGACAACTTTCATCAACCGCTACCGAGGCATCTCCGATGGAGATGTCACGGTTGGAAGTTAATGGCTTGCTGGTTACCCAGTAAGCCAGCAAGTTCCACGGCCTCATAGTCACACGCGAGGTCGACGCGTTCATGGATGTTCACCGCGAGTCCTCCGGAAAATATGAATAGACTCGAGATAAAAGATCTCCGACGATCGCAATGAGGCGATGACCGCCATCCCCACCGTCGCCACCCAACTCCACTTTATACACATCGCTGAGACAGCTACCGCAATAAAGGTGCCGTACCACCCGAGGTCTTGAACTCCTTGCCAACGCAGGGTTCGAAGTCGTTGTGCATGATATCGATTTTGGTAATGTGGTGCTCTGGAAATAGTAACGGTGGTTGCGTTGACAACAAGAGAGCGCACTTCCGCCCGTCCGAGCTTCTGGGCATTGTCAAGTCTATATTGCTGATCATTATGATGGCTTAGCCAACCAGAACCAGGATGTGTGACCCGCGACGTAAGCATATCAAATAGCTTCAATTCCAGGCAACAACATAAGCGGTTACTCTTGTGCAGTCTCGTTGAGCAATACACTGCGGTTATTGAAATGATTGGAGCAGTGCGAAGAAGAAGATATCCGTCTTCGTATGTGTAAATATACGCCGTCGTCAGCCATACGCGACGCGCCACATACACAAACTATGGGATACTAATAGCATAAGCCAGCGCGCGTGCTGATACACCGTGAAACGTTCACGCTGGTTGTGGGACTCCTGCTGGTGAAGGCAGTGGAACGACTGCTCCAGCTGAGTGGACAAGAAGTTCCGATGGACGCTGTTGCGGCAGTTACTCCGGAGGATTTGCTTCAGCTGTGGGGGAGGGGGTTAACACTCCTCAGTGTGGGGTATTTTCCTGTAAAGACGGTGCTGATGGTGTTGTAGACTCGCCTAAAAGCAGTCATGTGGCAACAGCCAGATCGCCGCCGAACCAAGGGGCCTCCCTTATCTTCAGTGTCAGACCGCACGAAATAGGGCGAGCGTCAAACTCTGTTTCTAGCATGCAGTGTACGCTAGAACACTGTATGAGCGTAGTGAGGAAGCGTAGACTAAGAGTTTGTATGCAAGTAGAAATACACGAGTCCGTGTATTTTAAAATAATATTTAGCTCTTAGACTGTGATTAGAGAACTAAACTAAATGACAGCCCGACACGTGGTGGGCTGGCCATAGCACTAAGCTAAATCCTCTTAAAGAATTATCTACTCGCAAAGATGAGAGCAAGATTGACTCTCACGCATCTCTTTCAACCAATAGATGAGCGCCTGGGCGCCCATTAATGATGGCTGCATCGGCGGTGGCTAATATGTGTATTTGTCCTACACACTAGAGGTTTGCGTGTACTAGTGTGGCAGGCTAGACTATATTTGTGTAGCCCTGTGTCCACTGCAACCGCTGTACTTTTGCCGACAGTGAGGTTGATGCTGGTGACCGGGAGCTGGGTGACAGGATTGTCTGCTTTGGGGACCCTGCTAATCTTCTTGGCGTCTTACTTCCTGAGAAGGCTTTGTGGACAGTAATAGTGAAGATGAAAAGATGCCGATGGATGGAGCGGTGAGGCCTCACGCGCGGCAACATTGTTTCGCTGCTCTCCACGTATCCGATGCCCGAATTTCGACTCGATGACTATGAGGTCGGCATTCCTGCAAGTCTAGTGGTGCAAGCTGTGAACTTGTTCATGGTGGATTTAGGAAGTTCTGGTACATACAAGTGGAGGGAGGCTCTAAAGAAATATTTTTGGGCTTGATGCACAACAACACGTGGGAGCTGGTGGAGGGCGTGTTGGCGCGCCTTAAGGGCTAGTAACTATTGACGATCTAGTGGATCTTCGTGCGGAAGTGGAACCCAAGAGAAAAGGGATCCAGCACCGCACACGTATCACGATCAAATGCCATCAGCAGTAGTATGGGATCAATATCTGGGTGACGTACACTCCCGTAGTCTCGTACGTTTGATGGTGCACTACATGCTGTTGTGCGATCACATCGACTTTGTCACGGCATTCTACTATAACCCGATCGAGGACGATGCGAAGATTTACGTGGAAATGCTGTAGTACTTTGCCGACGACAGCGGACGTGTGTGTAGGCTATTAATAAGCAGTATGTATAGCTTGACACAAGTGCCTTTAATCTGGTACAAGATGCTTGGTGGGTACTTGCACATTCCGTTGGCGTTAAGCGTTCACATATGTGGAATTGAGTATAATGGCGTGTAGTGGTAGGAAGTCCAATCTTCCTGAATGTCCATGTGGACGATGTTATCATCGCTGCCAATGCAAAATAACCTAAGCTGATAGTTGGCGAATTTTAACGAAAATGTAAGACTTGGGGTCCGTGTGCTTACTGATGGGTATGTAGATCTAGTACATTCAAGGCCAGGTGATGTGGATCTCGCAGCGCGGCCACATTGAGAAGATTCTCAGCCGTATCCAAATGGATAAGTGCCGAGCAGCGAGTACGCCACAAATCCTTGGATCTCTCCTTTGACTACTGCGTCGGATGTGGAGGATAATAATGATCCGAGCTTGACGTATCGTGCTATTGTGGGTTGCCTACAACACTTGGGACAGTGAGCTGACCAACGCCATGCGGACATTGAGCAAGTACTTAAAAAGGTACACGTATGGGGACTGCGGTACTTGCGAGGACCAGTACGAACTACGGTCTCGTGTAGGAGAAGTACGTCGCTCCGAGCAAGTGCTAGATGACGATCATGTCGACGAATAACTCGCGCAAGGAGCTGAAGCTGAAGTGTCACCGCTCTACTGTTTTCTACCAATACAACCAGGCAACGATCGCACATGCTTGCGGAGATTTCGGGTAACTACAATTATAAGGCCGTGGACCACATGAACCACAAGGTGCACGAATTCCATGAGCGTAGCGAGTTCGAAGTCCGCTACTGCCCGCCAATGGAGAACATAGCCGACATATTCATACAAGCGCTAGCTCCGACGCTTTCCCGCAAGTTTCGACAACGGTTGAACGGGATGCCGCTGCCACTGGTCATCGGGACGGAAATGTAGACGGCCGTGACTAGCTTGTGAGCTAGATGACGAGGACTGCAAGCAAGTCTGACTCGATGTTGCAGTGTGGAGATGGCGTGTGAGCTCCGCCATTTCACAGCTCATCGCCTTGTAGTTGAAGGTGCCTGTGCCCAGTCTCAGTACAGGATTGACTATATTGTATGCGACCGTTAGAATACTAGATGTCTAACTACAGAGGGGATTGACACCTGCGGGTTTTCTCCTCCTCAATCCTGAATCTTCTCCGTGGGGACCAAGTGCCTTTCTTAGGGCTTTTCAGTTCGTGCAGTCACTCGCTCCTATCTGCCTGTTTACTTTACAATAGTCCATACTCTGTTATCCACTGGTGGTTCCGGAAGGACGCGATACCGGTCCTCCAAACCGAAATCGAAAACGCTGTAACGCCCATTAGATTTGGGTTTAGCGATGTCGTGCTATCGAACGGCAGCGCCACTACTAAGCACGTCCGAATTGGCACCTACATGGAGAAATTTTTCAACGTTGTGATCGACTTCCACGACAGTGCACCTGACGACAAGATCTGGTTAATCTCTTCACCACACGTTAATGGCGCTGCGAGTGTCGAATATGCTACTGAAAAGAATAGTTATGTCGTGGATCGCTCAACACGATAACTGGTAACTATGCACGAGAGTGCGTGGAGGCAGTGTCCCGGCTTTGGATCCGTGTACAATGCCTCACCTCCGAATAATACATTGAAGTGGACATATTACTGCACTATTGTATTGAATTATTTATTTTTCGTCAAAGTACCAAAATCTGATTTATAGTACGCTAGATTGCGTTACAAATAATTTGTGGTCATGCTATCTAATTTCTAGCCCTTTCCACCACTCAACCGTTTAGCCTGCTATCGTATGACTCATGTCCTAAGCTACAATGGCGCCATCGCCAGGGCCTTTTGCCAATTCATCTGTAAGCGGTTCTGTTCCTAAAGGTGAAGTGCAACCTGTGGAATTTGAAAACCATGCCCGACGTAGTGAATGATAAATATTTGATAGCAGGTGGACGGCCGCGACTTATTCTTACCACGACTTATTGAGCAGACATTGAAGTTGTCCTGGTAGTGCTATGGAGTAGTACGTACATCCCTAAATGGATTAATTCGTACACGCATATTGTGTGGTGGACACCAACCAAACCAATACATTCTTCGAATGAAAGTATTTATGCTTTTGTGAAACCAGACGTAATCTGAAAAGTTTTTCAAATACGTAGTTATCCTTGACTATGTGATGCCCTACTTTGACGGGGTATTAGTTTCCAAAGCTCATCGGAGACATGCGGCATGCGGTAGTGGTTGACATTGGAGGGTGTGCATATGGATTTACCGTCTGAGGCGTGTGGCGCCGGTAACAGTTGGCGTTGGAGCGAAGTCAATCGGATAGAGTGCCGTTGACTTGCTGGCATAGGCGTGAAGGTTGGATACTCGAGATTGCGGCCAATGTATGGGCGTTTCGCTGACCAAGCGCCGCTAGGGGCGGTGACATGGCTCGGCCGATCGTGGGTTGGGTGACGAAGGTTTTCAAGGATCAGTGCTAGCTCGGTGTACCCGCGGATGTGTCGTCCTCGCAGCTGCCGGCAACGCTGTGCGTAAGGTGTGGGTTGACTCCTGTAGTCCCAGCACCATGACAGCAAAGCTCACCCACAGAGGGTAAGGGACTACAGCGGCAACTGGGAAAGCAGGAGTGAGAGGGCTCGCTAACGAATTAATAGCAAAAAACGGGATGTGACTGGTGTAGAGCATTGTAGAGACAACGTTGGGCCATTCGTTGGAAAAGTGGCAGAAAGCCCGAAGAGAAATCGCTACGCGAACAACGGTGCGTCTTTCTCGAAAATGTGGCGGCAACTCTGTTCCCGCCACTACACTGCCTTTGTTCAAATTCATGCACTACCAGCATAATCCCTCAAGCTTTCAAAATAACTTATTTGCTAGCATGTAGCTACTCTCTACAATTATGGATTTCACTTCATAATCAACAGCCTAAGGCACACTTGGATCTGGAGTCTTCTTTAGTGCCTCTCTCTTCTCAGACGCGAAGTCCCCGGCGTGGAGCCGAGAATGGGAAAGGAGGCCCCCAGGCGTCTACCATGGCCCCGCGGCTAGATAGGCGCTTCGTACACAAGCAACTCAACTCCACAACGGTCCTGGTAACCCTGGCGTGTACAAGTATCGTACCAAGGCGCATTGGAATCGGCGACTTATTCGCTTCCAAAATCACGCTCGCCATCACACGGGAGGCTTGGTGGCCCTTCCCATATGTTCAACATACTTACCAGTGCGCGATGGATCTGGTAACCCATCGCACTTCAGCTCAAGCACCAAAGCCCGGGGATGAGGGTCCCTTCGGGCTCAAGATCTCACACCGATGCGCGGAGGGCAGAGTGCACCCTCCGTGTTTCAGCTCAAGCACCAATCACAGCGGACTTGGTGATCCCGACGTGCTCAAGACATCCCACCAAGGCAAGAAGAAAGTGGCGAACCCCTCGCGTCTCTAAGATGATCCACCACCGCATGGGAGACTCGGTGTCCTCTCATGTGTTCATGAATTTCAGGCTTCAAGCCAAAAGAGTAAGGGCTCGATAGTTAGTGACAATGAGATCTAACCCAAAATCGATGCCCCCTACAATTATGGATTTTTCTCAACCCCAAAAATTCATTGCAGTCGCATTTTCGGAGGCCCAACTGTGTCAACACGAAACGGTTTGCTGGTCCACTGTAATGTAGCAGGACACAATGAAGTGGATGAGCAATTTCGAGCAAAGCTTAAGTTCCCGATGTAATCACCAAGCTAGAGACTTGGCATCTTCCTGCTGCGAGCGAGATAGAAATAAGATCCATACAACACCACGACTGCTAGCACGACTAGTGCAGCGCTCTAGAGTAGGTTCTGTTTAGAACCGATCCAACTTGATGGCACAGATGACCCTCAATTGTTACAGGGTCGGGAACGGGGTTGTCAAAAATACTGGGGGCTGTCCCGCTACTATGTGACCGTTCAGAGACCGCTCGGGTCCGTTTGTAACCGGTCCATCGTCTCGCTAAGAGTCTCGCCAGGCACCGGGAGGCCCGTTTGGAAGCACTAGTTATTAATACAGATTCAAAGTAAGCAAGCGAGATCGAACTTCGCCCAGCTCACGACCACCGGAGCTGTTAAAGCTCCTACCACCACAAGCACGTCAACGCGTCCATCTCTATACTCCGCGCCTTCGACAAATGCTCCAGTTTAATTCCATCGCTGAACAGGGCTGCCTTCACACGAAGAACCTCGTGGCTTGCGATACAGTGAGATATTGCAAGTGAGTCTTTCGTATCGTAGCTTGCGTCTTGACGACTTTGGTGCAGGATCTCACGAATATGAATGTGTTTTTGGCAATTGAATTATGTTGACAGCAGCGTCGTCAACGTTGGTTGTAGATTGCAATTTATTTTGTGCTCAAGCAAAACAATGACCCTCCAATAGTCCAAGACAACTCGACAGCAATTTCCTATTACTCGCTCTATTAGCGCCTATTGCTACAACGGTGAAGGCTGGTCATTGTTATTGTGCAGTGAAGAAGTTGCCGAGTGCTCTGCCATCCTTACGTGCAGCGCGAGTGCACGATGGATTAATCGATCCAACACCGCACCGCTTCTTCTTTCTTCTGCAGCTCTCGCACGAAGCGACCCGGGTTTTCTTTTGAGGGGTGCCGGAGCCGCGGCTGCGACTTCAAGCTCTCTGCGTCGCTTCTCCTTGTTTAGTTTGCAACGCAGTGCATCCGGCTTTCTTCTGCTGTTCGGAAACATTTCAAGGTATTTTGCGTGAATTTGGTTCCATTTGTGAGGTGCTCTTGGCGTTGACTCGACCATCGATAGGAACATGCTAATGGCTTCATCTGTCATAATTTCTGACGAGTGTCGATGCGGCGGTAAGTCTGGTAGCGAACCTTGCAAATCTTGTGAAGTGGATGTCACCGAAGCGTTATGTGCTTCCTCTGCTGTTTCAGACGATAGTGAAGCCGGGTGACTTGGTGAGGAAGTTGCAGCCTCCGTCTGCACCTGCGCTTCGGAGACAGGAGACAACATTTCGTCGCGACCAACACTCAAGGCGGAGAACTGAAATTCGTGTGGTGGTGTTGCGACCTGATTCGCGAGAGCCTCCGCGCCGTTGACAGCTAGACCAGTCGTGCGGGAGTCTGCAGCAGTGGGCTGAGCGATGAGTTGTGCTCGAGGCGGAACTTTCAACTTGATCTTAAATCTTGAAGCACGGTTGCTGGAACGCTTAAGTCTTTCCCATTTTCGTTTCAGGAATGCGTCTTCCTTCGGGAAAGTACCGGCACACACGCGGCTAGCGAAGTCGTAAACGCGACAGAAGAACATCTTCTTTCCCTTAAAAAGTGTTGAGCCTCTGAGTGCCTCAAACAGTTGTGCTTGAACGCTCTCTCGTAGAAAGTATTACTCAAAGTTACCGACCGTGTCTGGTGGAGTGCAAACAAGTTTACACGGGTCTTGAAACTAGTCATCTCTAGTGGTTTCCTTGTTGACAAAGATGAAAGCTTGGATAAGATAGTAGCGTAGCTACGTCGGTGCAGCGGAAGCGTCGAGTTGGGATTGCTCGCAACCACGACGTTGAACATATTGGTTGTTACCAGCGAACTTTTAGACCATGAGCAATTTCAACTCTCTTGCTCGGCACGAATCTGACGAAGAAGTTCATACTCCTGTGACGTGAATCCTGCAGACGGCTCATAGTCATTTGCATCCAAATCTAGCGAAGCAAGAAATTCCTGCTTGGTCAGACGGTTGCTCACTACAGAGGTTGCGCTCTTCCGAAGCAGTTCTTTCACACTCTGAAAATGATGATGCGGGGCTGATAAGGATGCGTCTTCACTACCAGGAAAAACGCGCCGACTCAAACATCCGCTACCACTGTGAGAAGCTAAAATCAATATACGATGCGGATCGATACTGGGGCCCCTCGAGTGGTTCCGACAGAACATGAAGTGCAAATGATAACTGCGGTGACTCTGGCAACACCCCTCGTGAAAGCAGAGCCGTCTATGCGAGGGAAATGAATCTAGAGCCCCAAACGCTGGGTTTCTGCCGAACTCTGCCCCGACACGTAGGTTGTGCTGAACGATGTAAATGTCAAGGATGCGTAGACCGAGCTGTGCTGAAACAGCTCGAGCCAACAGCTTCTTTAGACCGGCGTGAAAGCCTTCGAGCTGACTTGTCGAAACTACTCGAATCTGACGCCCACCTTCTGAGTACGTATTGTCGTCGACGTAAAGATCTTCACTTTCAATCTGACGAACATTATTTTACAGCATCCACGCCACTTAGCTTCCGTGCAGCAAACATCGGTCGTGACGGCACTGTTCGTCACGCTACGAAAGCGTTCAGCCATCTCGTTTGGCTCTCGCAGCTTGCTATCTACTGTGTATAATGCCTCTTTCACGGCCTTGCATATCTGCTTCTTCTTCAGGGACTTGATCTTCTCTGAAATACGCTGAATCACATGAAACGGGTCGTGTTTAACGCATACTTTTGACCCGAACACTGTGCTCACCATGCTTTTCACACCATGTGCGTTGTCACTCACGAGACACACATTTTTGCATCCTGACTTACTGACGGCTTGATCCACTGCAACAGAGCCTCCGTCTCCTCGTTATTCTCGGACCTGGTCAACAGACGACCAACAATTTGACCGATTTCATTCTGTGCTAGCAACAACATCTTAGCATCCGACATACTTTCACGCTTGCCGCTCCCAGTCCACACGTTAAGCTTCTTACAAAACTTAACTGAATGATCAATTCGGAATGCTCTTTTCACTTCCATCTTTCGCATCAGCTTCTCCGCAAGTGAGCTCCACACCTCTGTCTTTTCCAGCCACACTGAAGTCATCACTTGCTCGCTAGGGACCGCATTTTGGCGACAATATTGTGCGCATGAGGGTGGAGATGGGGCTAGATACGACGGATTCAATTCAAACGGCGTAGCCGGTCGGAAAGAGGGAGTACAACCTGTAGTATCGAGTCTGCCGCCTGCGCCGAACATTCTCCATCATACTAGCAAGTCCAGTGGGGAAGTAACACCATCATGCACCAACTCCCTGAGACTCTTAGAGTAGCCCGTCTTGTGACTCGTAATGAATGGAAACAGTAGCAACGTTTTAATGCTGCTATGCAGGTAGGAGGTCGATACGGTTGAAAAGCAGCGACCATCAGATCCTGTGCACTGGTACTTGATGTAAAGAAGATCAATCTTGGTTTCCACGTCCTGAACAACGCGTTATTTGTACTCCTTGAGCCGTGGAGTACAGAGGCACCCAGGCGAGACGCAGTGGGGTTTTTACCCGGTCGCCGTGCTTTCAGGGACCCATACTACAATAGGCCGGTCGAATATGTTTGCTGGGGGGCAGCGCATCCAATGTCGTTGCGCTTCAGGGTAGATAGGTTGCGGTGGAAAGGCTTTCATTGCCAGAGCTTCCTTGAGATTTCTCTTGCATTCAGATTGCTCCATCTTTGTTGGAGGGGGGAGGAGGGGCGTGAAAGTTGGCGCGCGACGAGTTCTCGAATTGTTTATTGCGTTTTTCGAGCGATCCTATCTGTTAATATCTAGCGGAGTATCAACTTCTAGAGTGGCGGAGCGGAGACCGTCGGATCGGATCGGAGATGTCGGGGCCTGTCGGCCCCGGCATCACCGATAGCCCCGGGAACGGCAAATTATTCCTTTTATCGGAGTATTTCTGTCTTATGGGTGTACCATTTTGGCGGTATCATACCTTTTTGCTGTCAAAAGCGCTAATTTCCACCAGGCATTCATCACGCAAAGCACACACCAGCAAAAGTTGTTGCAAGGTGCTCATTAGTGCCGTCACCAGCTAAAATATCTCGGATATCGCTTGGCAATGCCTTAAAGCTTCAAATTTGTCAGCATTACATGCAACATCCATGGAAAACTCAACCTAACTATCTTGACATCTACAACATGTTCTCTACAATGGATAGGAATGTTCTAGTTTCTGCCAATACTGGAGGAGTAACGGACGGATCTGTGAGCTGGTTTCGTGAAATTCAGTGAGTATTCCGAGAGGAATTCGGGATACACAAGGATTGAAATACCGGTGTCAATGCACAGATCGACCCGGACAAAGGTGCATTTGCTATAGTTAAAAACCCTTTTAGGAATATTTGTCGATTTTTATTCAATATTACGTCAGAGGGGATTTAGTAACCTTTGTATGCAGTTGGCATCGGGAACCGACATTTCCATTTGAGCGGGTATTCCAAGTCTGGATTACTAATGAGGGATTCATAAGTGCATAAAGGTTGAATCCATAATATGGATTCAACCTTTTAGGCTACATATTATGTATTCAACCTTTTAATGCTGCATATCCTCTTCTTAGTAATAGCCTAAGGAAGAGGCTATTCATCACTAGCAAGAGGTATCACTATCAAGATTTGTACCGTGTAAAAGGTACAATTGACATTGGTAGCTGTGGTTCGGCTTCTGCCGCAGCACTGGCGGCATCATCGTGGTTCAGCTTGCTGGCCGAAGCTCATTATGAAGCTCACACAATGGCATCGCCCACTAAGCCATCTAGCACCCGCATCAGGCTCATCAATGCCCAGCGACCGCAGATTTTGTACCCCCTGCCAGTCAAAGCCATCTTGCCCACTGGGCTCAGAAGACGTTACAGCTTGCACACCTTCGTTTTCAGGCTGCAATTTCACTAAGGTTTAAAAGAACAGCCTTTGAGTGTAGTAACGAGAAGGAAGAAGACCTGCAAGAGATGGCTGATACGGTGGTGACAGCTGCAAACCTTTCTACCGAGGAACTACAGGAGCGACTGCAGTGGATGGCCAAGCTCTTTATTCACGCTGATACTTTGGGTGTGCCACCCGTGGCGGTACAGACTTCCGATCGATGCAGAGTGCGTATAGAGGAGTTAGGCAGAAAGCGAGGGCGTAAACAGCAACTGTCCTTGGTTGGATGTGCTTCACGGAATGGCCCACTTCCATAGTTACTTACCTCTAGTTAGTGATATGCGGGGTATTTGTATCACAATGCACAATCTAGAAGTCGGAGGAAATTTTGACTTGGTTTTGTATTCCACGGTCATCGGCTCTCAGCACCAACATGAGGATGTCACTATATTGGATACCACTAAAGTGAGGATTGTCGCTACAGACATGCGAGAATTTGGTGATGTGATAATGCGATTGTGCTCGGTCTGGAGAGACAACCTCACTGTGGTAATCACTGCTGATGGTCGTGTGTTCCAGTACTGTTGTAAGTTCCTGAACAGGCGAACGAAAAGCGCTGCAAACAGGTTCCTGTGCTAAATGAGCATGAAGTAAGCGTTTGCCACGCCCCACACCTGTGGCCTAGTCCTTCCTTAGTCTTTAACTGCTTAGCTGTAAACTATTTTGCCGGCGTGGATGGCTTCTCCTTCGACCATAATGCCAGAGAGCGACTTATAGATGGTGTCCCATCTGAATGGATGCGACAGCGTGATTACTCAAGGACAAGGGTGTAAGCGACTCACTCCTCATTTCGCTCCTGAACGCGTCCACCGCAAGCGAGGCTTTTGTACTCATAATTATCTGTCAACGATGGACGAACTAACCGAAGGATTGAGTCGCGCCTTCAAGTTCCTTGCCGACCCATTCCAGCTCAAGAAGAAGCCTGAGAAGGATGCGTCCGCACCTTTCGACCAGCCGTACCTGGAGCCCGCGCAATGGTTCCTTACAGCCAAAGAAATGAGGATTGCTCGCAACGGCTACAAGCGCCCGAACATGCAGTTGTACAGCTCAGGAAACCGAGTTAAACTGTACGCTGCCTCGGCCGACTACTTTGGCGACGTGGCCGACGACATGCAGGAAGTGCGCAACGGCGACCTGGTCTACCTCACGGGCTGGGGCACCTGCAACGTGCCTTTCAAGCCGCACGAGCCTGGCACCAAACTCACGGAACTGGCCGAGGGCGCTGTCAAGCGTGGCGCCGACTGGCGCATGCTGGTCTGGTCCAACATCACGGAGCGTGCGCAGAACCACGAGGTGCGCGACATCATCAACGCGCTGCCGCCGCCGCGGGAGAACGGACCCGCTCGCTTCGTGTACGACGACCGATTGCCGCACGCCACGTCGTCACACCACCAGAAGTCCGTGATCGTCCGCAAGGGACGAGACCTCATCGCCTACGTGGGCGGCGTGGACCTCACCAATGACCGCTGGGACACCCTGGAGCACGACCAGGCCGAGCTGCGCGAACGCGCCGGCATCAAGTGCCTGTGGAACGGCTGGCTGGACGCCCACGCCCGCATCCTGGGACCTGCTACCAAGGACGTGGCTGCCAACTTCCTGGACCGCTGGAACGCCGAGCCCAAGCCGTCGCTGGACGTCATGGACGACCTGCTGGACTTTGAGAACCCAGACTTCTCGGCGCTGCCCCCGTCGACGAGAGCGAGATCCCTCTGGACATTCCTGAGGACGGCACCCATGCCGTGCAGTTGTGCCGCACCTTCAGCCCGGACTACGACCACTACCCTTTGCGCCGCAGGGCGAGCAGTCCATCTTCCACGCACGCATCAAGGCCATCCGCAACGCGCAGAACTACATCTTCATCCAGGACCAGTACTTCATCCTGGTGCCGGAGCTGTTGGAGGCCATCATGGACATGATGCCCAGCATCGAGCGCCTTATTGTCATCGTGCAGCGCACGGTGGAGGCCGGCTACACGGGCTATGCCAAGTACTTGTACGACATGGTAGCGCCCATCCAGAAGGCGTACCCGGACAAGTTCAAGCTCTACTCGACCAAGGAGTCTCGCCAGCTGTACATCCACACCAAACTGGTGATCGTGGACGACGTGTACGTGTCGGTGGGCTCGTCCAACTGGAACCGTCGCAGCATGACGAGCGACTCGGAGATCGGCATCAACATCGTGGACACGGACCTGGTGCAGTCTCCGGACAACATCACGGTGAACAAGCTGGCGCGCAACTTCCGTATCCAGAAGTTCGTGGAGGCGACTAAGCTGCCGTACGAGGAGCTGGACGCCATGACGTTCCTGGAGGCGTGCGATGCGCTGGAGGCGGCTGCCCACGACGATGGTCACAGCCTCATCGAGCCATACTATGTTGAAAATAAGCCCCACTTTGACATGGTGCCGGATGCTCTTCGTCAATTCGTTGATCCAGATGTAGTGGGCGACCGAAAACTCAGCCCGTCGAATAAGCTCAAGCGGTTCATGGCCAAGTCGTCACCAGTCTGAGTGTACATGCGTCGCCTGGATAAATGAACGCCATCCATTTAATCCACCCTATTTTTTTAAGCTTATTGCTTTGGGTATATTGTAGTCACTTAGAATCCCTCACGACTTCTAATCACCCTGTACTACCTGTCTTCGCCCATTTACGTCGTCGACTGGCTACCTTCCAGGCATTCCCGGAAGGTCACGATGCGTTGTTGCAGTGCATCAGCCCGTGTGGGTTACTGATCGTCGTTCAGTTGCCCGTCTTGCCAGTGCAATAAGTCTCTAGCTGTGTGGTCATCCACAAGCTGTCTGAGTCTAGTGTTGCTGGCTGCGTTCGTTAGTTGCACCTGCCTGCTGTGCGTAGTATCCATGGCCAGGTTGGCCAATGCGTCCGCCGTCTTATTGAAAGCCCTCAAGTGATGCGTCCATATGTGTACTCCACATTTGTCTGCAAGTATTCTGCATCTTTCATACGACTTCCGTAAATGTTCCGCCTGAGGAGGGTGTCGTTTCTGCTGTTGGCGAATGATCATCTGGCTACCCCCACCACATGAAGCGGTCGCATTCGGGCTTGGTGTGCGTACACTAGGCCTGTCAGGAGCCCTCTGTACTCCGCTTGATTGTTGGTGGTTGTCTTAGTATTATAGGACATGCTTGCAATCCATACAACTTGTCCGCTAGTTGTGTTCGGCATGGCCCGCATTATCACCGCGCCACTGCCGCCGGGACCTGGATTCCCTCTCGATCCTCCATCGAAAAAATAATCCACCGTATTGCTGTCCGAGTGATGCGAGTCTGACTTAAGTAATCACCAAGGTATTGATCAACGCGTGATCCTGCGTCGATGATTAAATAAACCAGTAGATATCTGAACTGGTTTCGTTGTCTATCTGTGAGCTTTTTCCACGCTACGCACGCCCTTTTTCATATGATGATTTAGAGATCTGCTTCGCATTTCAGCTATTAAGCTGATAGTGTATGGCAGGAGTCATGGTGGCACCAGGGGAGAAGCTGTGGAGATCGAGATCGAGGTGACCTAAAATGAGCAATTTCATTGATTGGGTTAGTAGACTGGAACGCCGCGCATGTGCGCGAGGCAAAAGTCTTAGTACTCGAAACTTTTGGTAAGATGTCCGGAAGACAGTTTGCTCTAGGTAAATCTTTGTTGAGTCCACCATCCAAGGGCTAAACAAATAATTGGCCCTTCGTCGTGCGGACATTGTGAGCCATCCACTCAAAAGAAAACATCACCGGAAGCCTATGTTCAATTTCTGTCCAGACGACGAATTGCATCAACAATGACACAAATGGCTTACAAATTGTCGACCTTGATCAGTAAAAAAAACGATTGCTCTCCGCGGGTCCCGGAATAAAAACAAAAACGCTTTCGCATCTGACCGAATCCTTCAAATCATGCCTATTGAGCATGTAATGCGCGATATTTTCGAGGGCATAGCGACAGAGAAGCTCAACCCTATGCTAGTATGTGCAGTTATTGCAATCATGGTCCATCACTTACGGATCACTCGCCTTGTCGCTTTACCATCCTTACCGATATCTTGTCACCAGCGCGATAATTATCCTGTTCGATGAACGATTTTGGCTTCCTGCATTGGTTTAGACGTAGTCATGGCCCAAGTCACTTCTCAACTTTCCGCGCTCCTTTTTGTCCCCAACCTTCAATCTGATGCTTGAACGAAAGCCAGACAGCGAGCTACGTATTCAAGTGCTCGACGACCGTGTCCAAAACGATGGATTCGCCCTCGCGAAGAGCCTCGGCCAAAGGAGAGACAACCAGCGAAATACAGCGATCGATCGGCCGCCGTCACCGGTTGCGAATATTTTGTTCCTCGACGGCGTGCGCGGTGCCGCAGTATTGCTTGTGGTGACACAACATACCAGATACATGCACGACATATTCATGGGTGCAGTCGGTGTCGATGCTTTCTTCGTGCTGTCTTCATTTCTGCTCACCATGATCTTCATGAAGAAGAGCATCAAGTTGCTTGAAGAGGGGTCGTCCTACCGCAAGTGGGCCTACACGTTGGCGGACTACTTTTCCAAGCGATTCTTCCGTGTCGACATGCGGGTGTGTGGCTAGCAAAATGTTGGCGTCAGGTGTCGCTGCTTGGAAGTTACTTACTGCTGTATCTTGATTAAGTTTTCCGTGTATTTTTCAACCTGATCGTATTTCACCGCATCACGACCGTTTATCAGCACCGCATCGTCGAAGCCAAATCAGACTGTGATGTACTGTTGTTAAATGCATGCACGACGTGCAGGGGTCTTCTAAAAGAGCAGGTTACGCATGAACCGTACGGTATTTTATGACCTTTGAGTAGTCGAATGCAATATTTCACTCCACTCAAATTCAAATTGGCGCGCAAGCGTCGGTCTTCCCGCCACTTCTCCTACCTTGTTCCTGTGCGTGGACTTCGCTGCCAGCGTAAGGTAGCTGCTAGCTGCTATCGCATCACATCGTCCTAACGCACGCTTTGCTGCCACTCTATCACGTGCTAGCAACATGACCAAGCGCAAGAGAACCGCATCGATTTGGAAGGAGTACAAAATTGTCAAGGAAACGGAGGACGAACATGTTATGATTGCACTTCGTCATCTACTCGGCTGGATCCCTACCGCCGGGCGTGTGCCCGACGCGTGCTGGTATACACAATTGACGAAAGGGCACGCGTCCTGTGAATTGATTGGTAGATCTTTGGGGATCCTCGATTCTGATTGGATGAGAAGTTGAAGTGGCTGATCGCAAATCCCTTTCCGTCTCACAAATCCCTTTCCGTCCCACTAACACCTTTCCGTCCCACAAATCCATTTTTGTTGCATGGGGGCGCTCACGAGCTAAGCTAGATAAAAGTGTCTAACATAAATGAACTCACTTTCGGATTTCCTTCCTTCTACTCACTCGCCTTCCAAGCCTCATTCGCATAATCTCAATTGGTTATGAGCCCAAGCTACGCGGACACCGTAAAGCTCGTGGAAGACAACTACTTTCACTGGGAGTTCAACATGCGGATGAAGCTGATGCGCAAGGGACTGCTGGCCCACATCGTTAAGCCAAAGTTCGACGCATTGAGTGACCGCTCCACGGTACAATGGAAGACCAATGATCTGAAAGCCCTTGGAGTGATCGCTGGAGACGTGAGTCTCACATACCAAGTCTACATCCGCGGAGCGACAACTGCTGCTGGCTCGTGGCGCATGCTCGAGGAGCAGTTCAACCGGAACACCGTAAAGAACCGACTCATCATGACGAAGAAGTTGCACAACTTCAAGATGGAGGCCGGTACGAGGTTCGCGGTGCACGTGGACAAGTTCAAGGAGATCGTCCAACAGATGGAGACGATTGGTGAGCCTCTTGACGAAACTCGCCAACTCGTGTTGCTCCTCGGCAGTCTGACGGAAGAGTACAAGATGATTAGTACTGTAGTCGAGAACACGCCGAGCATCACGCTCGCCTATGCGATTCAAGCTCTCGCTGGTGTTGAAGTCTCAGACGAACCGTCGTCGGCTCAAGAGAGAGCGTTCGCTACGAAGAGGAAGGACTTCGGCAAGCATCGGTTCAACGGTAAGTGCTTCTACTGCCAGAAGCCAGGGCACAAGGAATTTGAGTGCTTCAAGAAGAAGGCCGACGAGGGACGCGATCAAGTGGCGCAAGCAGAGGCGTCAGACTACGCGTTCACGGCTACGAGTGCGATAGGCAAGTCCGAATGGCTCGTCGACTCTGGTGCGTGTTCGCACATGACCAGCGTCCGGGACAAGTTCCTGTCCATGAAGGAGCTGAAGACACCAGTCCGCATCATGGTCGCGGATGGCACGAAGATCGACGCAGTTGCAAAGGGCACCGTCGGGTTGAAGTTGATGGACGGGACGTCCGTTACATTGCTGGATGTCATGTACATCCCGGAAGTTGAAGGGAGTCTCATCTCGGTGTCGAAGTTGGCCGAGAAGGACGTCGTCGCGCAGTTCAGCAAGGACAAGTGTGTCTTTCGCTTTGGCGATGCTATCGTCATGGAGGCCAAGCGCAGTGGAAACGTCTACAAGCTGAAGACAGTGGGGGACGAGGTGTGTCCAGTTGCGACAACTCGTAAGGAGCCATGGGCCGTGGTACACGCCTGACTTGGCCACATCCCGTACAAGCGCTGCGAGCAGCTACTGACCATGACAGATGGAGTGCCACGCGTCACGGATGAAGTCTCAGGTGACAGCCTGCTGCATGGGCAAGAAGAGAGCAGACGACGATGAAGACGCCACATCGGAGCCTGTTCAGCGATCGGCGGACTCGACGCAAATCGTTCCAGTTGATGTTCAAGGTGGTGACGTGATCCCACTTCAACGTGAAACGGGCGTAAATGATGCGATCGTACCGTATGGATCGACACATCCTATGATTACTCGGTCACGCGCTCGTCACATTGATGAGACAACGGATCCTGAAGAGGCAGGCGCAAGAAAGAAGCAAGTCGTTGCACCGTCGGCAATCGGGACGAAGCGCCAAAAGATGACTCAAGGGCGTGTTGCACCAAGTGATGATCAGCTCACCATTGAAGGAGGCCAGTTAATGGCTGCAACAGAGGATATTCCGAAGTCGTACACTGAGGCTACGACCAGCGCTGACCAAGTCGAGTGGAGAAAGGCGATTGCAAGTGAGCTCAAGTCGCTCACAGACAATAAGACGTGGAACGTGGTACCAAGGCCGGCGCACCAGCGACCGATTGGTTGTCGTTGGGTGTTTGCCTCGAAGCGCGATGAGACGGGAAAAGTTGTTCGTCACAATGCTCGTCTCGCGGCCAAGGGTTACTCACAACGCCAGGGCATCGACTACGAAGAAATGTACTCGCCTGTGGCCTACCTGAACTCCATCCGTGCCAAGCTAGCGAAGTGCTGCGCTGACGGAATGGAGATCGAGCAATGTGACGTCGAAACAGCGTTTCTATACGGAAAGCTCGAAGAAGAGATCTACATGGAGCTGCCCGAAGGTCTCCGTGAGCTGCTTACCTTAGCTGAGGTTGAAGGTGAAGATGATGTCGTGTGCTTGCTACTGCAGAGCTTGTACGGACTCAAGCAAGCATCGCGTGTGTGGAACGAGACGATCGACAAGCATCTCAAGGACATGGAATTTACTCCAGCTGATGCTAACCCCTGCGTCTACGCCAGAGGTGACGGAGACGATGAATGCGTGGTGTGCCTCTACGTCGACGACATGCTGATTGCGTCTCGTGAGAAGATAGTCATCGCGTCAGTGAAGGCTGGAATCACGGAGAAATTCCAGATCAAGGATCTCGGTCACGCACGTTTCATTTTGGGCATCGAGATCGACTACGACATGGAGCGCGGGACGCTCAGCATTAGTCAACGGGCGTACACTGAATCGATCATCAAGAAGTTTGGCCAAGAGAACGCGAAGCCGTGCCTGACACCGCTGGAGCCCGGTTTGCAGTTGACCAAGGCCGATGAACCGCAGACCGAAGAAGACAAGACCAAGATAAAGTCGAAGCCTTACCGGTCGCTTGTCGGGAGCCTGATGTACCCGGCATGTGGGACACGACCTGACATTTCGGTCGCTGTCGCCAAGCTGAGTCGTATTCTGGAGAACCCCGGTGAAAAACACTGGGACGCTGGTATCAAAGTGGTGCAGTACCTGTTGAAGACCAAGGATGTCGGCATCACTTACGATGGACGTCTCGGAACGCAGCTCGTCGCCTACTCGGATGCAGACTGGGCTGGGAACCGCGACGACCGACGCATGGTGAGCGCATTGATGCTTATAATATGCGTGCTCCTGTGGTGTCGCGCTCCACGTTTCAGAAGACGGTTGTGCTAAGCTCCACGGAGGCTGAGTACATGGCACTGAGCGACTGCGTGAAGGAGTGCGTCTGGATGCGTCGCCTGCTCAAGGACATTGGCTCGGAGCAAGCTAATCCTACGGTGATCTACGAAGATAATCAAGGTGCATTGTCTTTGGCGAAGAATGTGGGCTACCAAGCACGCACCAAGCACATCGACATTCGCTACCACTTCATTCGCGAGAAAGTCGTCAGTGGCGAGGTGGAACTGGAGTACGTGGAGTACGTGGAGTCCAAGACCCAACTCGCAGACTTCATGACTAAAGGCATATCGTCGAAGCCTCTGCGCTATTTGATGATGCGCAGCAACGTCGGTATCAAGCTCGAGATGTTGAATTGAGTGGGGGTGTTATTATTGCACTTCGTCATCTACTCGGCTGGATCCCTACCGCCGGGCGTGTGCCCGACGCGTGCTGGTATACACAATTGACGAAAGGGCACGCGTCCTGTGAATTGATTGGTAGATCTTTGGGGATCCTCGATTCTGATTGGATGAGAAGTTGAAGTGGCTGATCGCAAATCCCTTTCCGTCCCACAAACACCTTTCCGTCCCACAAATCCATTTTTGTTGCATGGGGGCGCTCACGAGCTAAGCTAGATAAAAGTGTCTAACATAAATGAACTCACTTTCGGATTTCCTTCCTTCTACTCACTCACCTTCCAAGCCTCATTCGCATAATCTCAATTGAACAGTACCCCAACGTGAATTGCAGGCACTGCAACGAACCCCTCTACAACGTCCAACCATCACGAGCGCTGATGAAGCACATCGCAGACATTTGCAAGACCGTTCCTCGCAGTATCCAGCTGGAATACAAGGCAAAGGTAGACCAAGTCAAGCGCCTTAAAGCCCGTGCGTTTGCTCAGCCACAAACAAACAATCAGGTTGTTTTGAGTGCTGGTTCACCTCGGGAGTTAGCGAGATTGATGCAGCGGAGGTGGATCGTTTCAAGATGCAGATCGCAACTACTAAGTAATTATTATCGGGTTGGATGGCCATTTCACACTATCGACATCCCTGAAGTGCGTCAGCTATTGAGTCGGTACTTCCCGATGATATACATACAGCACCGACAGATCTGGCTGGGCCGCTTCTAGACAGAGCATTCAACATTGAAAGGGAGGAGGTGGCGAACGAATTACTTGGCCACCAGTATGTGGGGGTTGTATCGGACGGGTGGTCAAATCCTCGGCGGGACAGCCTCATCAACTTCATTGTGGTGGCCCCCAACATGCGTCCACTGTTGTGGTCCTGCAGAGAGACCGGTGAGGACATGAAGACTGGGCCATATATGGCACACGCGAGCTGGAGACGCTGATGGGGCTTGAGGACGCTATGGAAATGGAGCAGAACTACCCCTGGAACAGCAACATGGAATGGGGGACACGCGATGTGACTCAGCATTGGGGTGGCATGTACCCATTTGAAGTCGTGGAGGAGTGGCGGTGATCTAACGGTTGGTCTCCGACGCGAATGACTGACGGTAGCCGGCCAGCTGCATTCCTGGTGGGGATAGTTAAGTCTCAGTGCGTATTTCATCAGCCGACGTGGTGCCGTAATCTATTAAGTAAGCTATTTACCTCTTGATGCACGTGCATGCATTCGGCTGCACGCGTGCATGCACGACTATTTTTCATGCATTTCGTGCATGCACGTAACATCAGTACTGTGATGAGTGATGGCGTGTACGCACCACTCTCAATCTCATCGATGATAACCGGCATCGCGTGCTTCAGAAACTACCCGACAGCTAACGTAAACATGAAACAAGTCAAAGTGCTGGTATGGTAACTTGAGTAGGTAAACCGAAGACAACCGCGTCTGGTGCTGAACCCCAGAGAGTCCACGAAGCACAACGTCAGCAGAGCCTATGTATCGATATTGCTGCACAATGATCCAGCCAATCTTCGTTGGGTCAGCGCCAAGCTCCGCTACTAAATCTCCTACGAGAAGTACTACGGGTCGAGTGCGCGTCTGAGTCTGAAGCTGCCGTGACAAAAATTTTCACGCCTCGGTCGACCAAATGCAATTGCTTACGAAAAACACGAACGATGGAGAAAGAATGGCATAGCATTGATATGAATGAAAGAGCCATGTTATACTGAATGAAGTAAAGCAAAAAAACGTTTTTAAGGCTCCAACTATCTAATTTTGCTGCGAGCACCCTTAAAGCATGGGTTTCTAACCGCCGCTATGCATAGGAGAAGCTGAAGATGCAACGAGGAACGCCCGACTTCCCCGACCACGAATATAGATACAGATCGTGTAAAACATGATAGTATTATCATAATACCATTGCCCACGTTCTAAAAAATATCATTTGGAACCTCTATGTGATGTTTTGTCGAAAGACTGGTAAATGTGAGGACCAGGGGTTGGCAGTACTCGCCAGCAGGATTTGGTAGTAGTGAGGATTTGCCACGGATATTGACAATGATAGTTATAGTCGACTGTGGAAACAGAGGCTATCAACATATTTAGCATCTTTGACACAGCATATCATTATCAGTAATATATTACTACTATTATCCCTTTCGCGAGCCTCCTCGCTAAACTATACTATACAAAGCTAAGATACTTGTATTGCGCATTTCGGCCAAGTTTGACGATTATGGGCTATTGGCCCAATCGCTCAATACAAACTGTAGTCAATTGGCATTCGCCGGATATCGTAGAAAGTGCATGATCCTGCTGGAAGACCCAGTCCTCATCGTACTTAAACGAATATATATGCCTTTGTATGCCGTGGGCGATTGCCTGGCGATTCGACTCCGGCGATATAACCAATCGCCCAATGCAATTTTGAGTAGAACCTACACTATGAAAAAGGAGGCAAAATGCTCCTTTTTGAGGGTGGGATGGGCCCGCCCCGACTGTGCACTTCCGTCACGACACCACAATTCAGTTATATTTTACGGTGAGGTGGTCTACAAAGGGCGCAAAATGATCCTTTATACAAAGTCATTTGGGCGTCGCTAATTGGCTAAAATGAAACAAGGTCAGACCACTCGTCGTTGATGGTTCAAGCAGGCGGTAAAAATCACGGTAAAATACGAAGCTCCCATCTCGTCAACCGATCATCAGGGCATCACCATGGGTGGTGCGCGCGATTTCGCGCCATTATTCAATGATATGGAATGTAATAGAATGATAATGGCGCGAAATCCAGCGGTGGCAAGGCGGGGAAGGAAGGTAGAGGAACGGAGAAGGAGGCTGCATAGCTACCCAGGAAGCTGATGTACAGTGGTAGCAACAGTTAGATTCGCTGGTGGATCGGTGAGTCGTTATGGTCGCAGTCGGATGCTGCCTCGCTGCTAATCATGCATTTGTGTTGTTTTCATTATAGATGTCGCTGACCTCAAATCGTCTAGCCAGAAACAACTAAAATGAATGATACCATAATGGAATGAGTATAGACATGTCAACGATAATGCACCTTTAATGTTTGATAAATATAAAATCTCAATCACCACTTTCCCAGGTATTTCAGGACTTGCAGAAACGCATACACGCACGACGCGCGCTAGCCGATCGTTTCATTTGCCCTTATTCCCGCTCTCTCCCGTATAGATGGCACACATGAAGCGCGTGCTTCTTCAGGAAGAACCCGGCGAGCGCAAGCGACGACGCACTGGAGGAGGTCACGAAAGCGGACTTGGTGGTGCATCGGTGGGCGGCCTCAACTTCCAGTCAATATGGAAGGAACTACGATCAGCGGGTGGACATCAAAACCTCCACCAAGTCGCGGCCTCGACACCAGATATCGCTACATTACCCCAAGTGGAAACATTAGTGGAGAGGAGGGCAAGGACGTCTACCTCGGGGAGGATGCTGTCCTAACCTACTACCTGAAAAATGGTGCGTTGTGGCTTTGCTTTCATGAAACGGATGCGTGTAAACTACTAATTGCGTGTGTTGGGCTAGTTTTGACAGCGGATGGTGTCCAAGGTGCCAATCATGGATGAAAAACACATGTATAATCTCGTAAGTCATGATGACACAGAGGACTAATGCGAACGTGACTGTGATGTTGTAGGAGACCGGGAAAGCGTCGGGGCAAGTTCAGTGAACAGCTCAAGTTCTGTAATCATGGATGGATGCGCAGGTGCTACTGGCAACGATGGCGTAGCTGCCATGGAAGTGGAGGGTCGTGGTGGTAGTGTAAGTTATGTGAACGCAGGTGGTGTGGCCGCCGACGCAGTTATTGTGGACACCGTCGCGGATTCTGGCCGTGGTAGCAGCAGTGGGCGTGGACGGGGTCGTGTTGCAGTGGTTGCCCATGCTGGAGTGGGTAGTGGCCTCGAAAGGGGCGGTTGCAGCGTCGGAGCCGCCGGCGCAGCTGTTGTGACCACCGCCGCAGCAGCAGCGGCTGGTCGTGGTCGCAGCAGTGGTCGAAGACGTGGACGTGGACGTGGTCGCAGTCGTGGGCAAGGACGTGGCCGTGATACAGCCATTGCTGA
This sequence comes from Phytophthora constricta, assembly GCA_011947335.1. Classification (NCBI taxonomy): domain Eukaryota; phylum Oomycota; class Peronosporomycetes; order Peronosporales; family Peronosporaceae; genus Phytophthora; species Phytophthora constricta. Next base: position 860,797 of record JAAVTI010000534.1, on the reverse strand, counting down.
TAGCGACCTCGCAAATGATTGGGGCAGTGTGGAAGCAGTCGGCATAGTTGTTGTGGGCGCCACCGTGGTCGCAGCCGTGTACGTGGGCGTGGACGTGATCGAGGTCGTGGTCGTGGTCGTGGTCGTGGTCGTGGTCGTGGTCGTGGTCCTGGTCGTGGTGGATCCGTTGCCGATGCCAAAACGGCTAGTGACCTGGAAAGTGGTGTGACCTGGAAAGTGGTGTAAGCAGCGTGGAATCTGCCGGCGAAGTAGATGTGGACGCCGACGCTGCTGCTGCTAGTCGTGGTGGCAGACGTGTGCGTGGACGTGAATGTGGGAGAGGCCGTGGACGAGATCGTGGTGCATCTGTTGCCGGTGCTAGAACGGTTAGTGACCTTGAAAGTGGTGTTAGTAGCGTGGAAAATGCCGGTGTCGTTGGCTCGGCAGCTTCATGCCGTGGTTGCAGCACTGGATATGGACATGGACGTGATCGCGGTCGAGGCCGCGGTCGAGCTCGAGGTCGCGGCCAAAGGGGCAGCTGTGTTGCGACTGAAGAAGTTGATATTGGGGACGGCGTCACTGAGACGCCAACACGGAACCCTCCTCTACCGTCAATTCAGCAAGTCTTCATCAACAGGTTGGTGGCTTTTCTCCTGCGAAAGAGTCGTGGATGAAAAAACTTACAATTGTGTGGGTACAACTTATATCATCGGACGAGTGTGCCGTCGGGTTCAGAAACGCGGAGCCGCTTCGCTTTTCCAAGTGATGTGGCCGGACAGTCAATTTCAAAGTTCCGTCGAAAATCTCAGCCTAGCCATTATCCAGCGCGGTATTAACAACCACCAGATACTGGCGCGTTTGCCTTAAGCCGGCGTGGAGTGACTTGACAAATACATCGTTGGATGACGACATAAATCTGACCGATCCATTGGAAGAACTCGAAATCCATTCTGACACGGAAAGCTTCGAAGAGTACGATCCCGTACAATTTCTACCAACAAGTCTAACAGAGGTGGAAGCTATTCGTAGCATGAGATTCGAGCCCGACGTTGCCATGGATGCCCCCATGACTTGTACGAGCACACCGATGGCAACACAGCGACGCGCATTCGAACAGAGTACCTCCACTTGTTTCCACACTCAGCCTCATCGAAAAATTTCGCCTATCTACCCATCTACTTTTGGAAACAAGTGATTGTTGAGACAAATCGGTACGCGTGTATTAAGGAGGTCCGAATATCGACCCCTTTAACCATGGACGAGCTCATGAAGTTTCTTGGTATCATGTTCTACATGGCACTTATAGATAAAGGGAATTTGCGAACTATTGGGGGCCCAAAGTGAAGGTTTTATTTTCGGTGGAAGCTCATCCAATCTCGACAATATCATGAGCATCAACTGTTTCAAGCTATTGCGCCGGTGTTTGAGTTTTCGAGCCGAGTCGGACACGTTGGACCGCGACGCTGCAGCGAGAATTCGCCCACTATTGAACTTACTGAAGTGCACTGGTGGACGCTACGTGGAGGTCGGTCGTAACATCGCTCTGGATGAAGCGAGCATTGCGTGTCGTTCACGACATGGTCGCCATCTCACCGTGTACAACCCACGCAAGCCCAGCGGCAAATACCATTTTCGGATGTACTTTGCTTGCTGTTCTACGACATGAATCGCTCTGAATTACAGATTGCATTGCAACAATAGTGACCTCACCGATCGCCTTGAAACGGTAGTGAACCCTGCAGAGGCACAAGCGCTTCGTGAAGAGCTCGAGAATGTCCAACAAGTGCGTAAGCACGTGATAGAAGTTATGCGACCATACTTTTATTCTCGGCGTGTGGTCAATACGGATAACTATTATACAAGTCCAAATGCTTCTTGACCTACAGCTAAAGGGCTTGTATGGACGTGGCACTGTTCGCGGGAAGAGCAAGCATTTTCCAAGGCATACCATTCTAGAAAAGAGTGAAGCAAATAGAGGAGATCACCGGCACGCCGTGTCTTACGACCACAATATCCTTGCGGCTTCCTGGTGTGACGGCAACATCGTGACTATGGTTACAAACGCCGATGCATCAGCAACTGCATCCGTTACACGGCGTATTGGAGCGGAAGCGTTGCAATTTTCAGCACCAAGTTGGGTTCTTCAGTACAATCAGAACATGCAGGGTGTGGACCGAGTCGATCAAATTCGTGGTCGTTTCTCCCTCGCTGACGGTCACTCGTACAAACGCTGGCACAAGAAATTAGCATTAGCTCTTGTGGATCTTGCCCGAGCTAATGCGTATTTGACGCGCAAGCTACCAATTGATATATCAGGCGACCGCGACCCACACCGAACCTTTGTCATTGAGCTCGTGTCCGAGCTGCTGTCTGGTAAGTGGCAGGACGCTCCAAGTGACGGTCAGATGGCGTTTAGTACCAGCGCTGTTGACGACGCAGCAGAAGCTGTAAATGACACCCCTTCGAGCACTCTCTACAGCCGCTCAAACCAGCAAAGTCCCAAAACGGCATGCGAGGCAGTGGCCTCAAAACAAATGTTTGCAGAAGACTGGAGGAAACGACGCCAGTGCATCGTGTGTCGCTATGAAGAAAGATATCCCACCGAAGTCACTACTGTATTACACATTCCGTCTGCTTATGCCGAGTAGTTCACACTCACACCGTGAAAGCGCACACGTGCTCTAAAAACACTTGGACGTGTTGGGACAAGTATCATCGATAATTACCTCACCCAAAACCTCTTCACTGTGAATGGGAACACCGCTGATCGTCAAGCCTAGCGAAGTTGAAGAAAGCGCATACAGTGAAAAAGAAACGGAAACAGTTCAAGTAGACAACGTTGGGGTGGTGCATCTGACAACGCTGAGAGTGGTGTCTTTGACAGCGTCGAGAGCGGCGTATCAGATAACGTTGAGCGCGGTATATCAAGCGTTGAAAGCGGTGCATGCGCTCATCGGAAAACGGTAGTACGAGCTATAGTTCTTTGATCGACAGCCGAGTCGTAGCAACAGCAATTGAAATGAGTTGTATTTGACGAAAATGCATTTGACTACTTTTACTATTGATCTACGTTGAGGGTAATGTGGCAAACATGCATTTGACTTGTTCCAGTATACCTTGACATAACTATAGGGTTATCATGATCATAGTTGAAGAACTTCTCCAGGTAGGTTGCTTACATTTCTTGAAAAAATGTTGTGGACCTACATTTTCTTAACAACTGTTGCAGCCGTACATTTTCTTACAAAATGTTGTGGCTGTACCTTCCTTAAATAAATGTTGTGGCAGTATATTTATTTTGCACCTACCGGTATGCCGTCTGAATCGTGCGAGCAAATTGAGACTGAGGGTGTCGACATTCTATCTGGATAGAATACTAATGCTTTCTGTTCTGCGTGCCTGCTCCCTGAATATAGAATTTCTACATTGTCTGCTCGTGTGGCCCCCGATTGTCAAAGTTGCGAGCAGGATCTTGACTATATGTGATATGTGATACAATACAGACTTCGAGCCTTACAAATATATTATATCCGTTTCCAATTTGGAATAATGGATCGCCTTTGGTTTCTCTAGGCTAATTCGGCTTTGCAACCACACCAACCTCGGAGTTCACGCCCCTTTATCCAGGATGCCATGACGTATCTAGTAGACGGCAAGTCAGGAATGCATGATCTAGTCTCTCTGTCTGGAGACGTATATAGCGATCGGCGTTGCCTTCCAGCTACCACAACCAAACACTGTAGTAACAACCTACCATCGTCTGCAAAATTGCTTCCGACAAGAAGGCCGGTGGCGGGGACAGTAATGGGATGTAGACACGATCACGCGAGTCCTTGTCATGAGGCACAACTGCTCTTGCACCACAAACTTCACCGTATCGTCGAATAGAAAATCATTCAGGAAAACGATCGTGGCGTCCCGAAATGGTGCGCACGACGCAATCGGGATGCCCAAGACGTCTCCGTGGATTAGTGTCACTTTGCGCAGCAGCAGCAGACGTGATACACATGATCGCAGGCACCGCGTGCCAGTTTCACAAAGATTCCTCCTCTTCTCAACTCCCAAACACCGACCTGTGTTCGTCTGCAAAGCCAATTGCGCCACGACGTTACCTAAGCCAGCGCCAATGTCAACAAACACGTCCTGTACGTCCACATGCCCAATCGCAATAATGACTCTCGAAACCGCGTCTGTCAGCATCTCTCCTGCGTTCTCGTCAGTTCGACCAGCTCTCTGACGCACATCAGCCTTAGAAACACCGCCGTAGATATTCGCCAGTGCCTTTTCAATTTCGTCCGGGCGCAATACACACGGCGCACTTGGTGATCGCGGACGCGCTGTCGTTCGCGAGAAGAAACATGGTGGAAACCGTGCTATCATGCTTCCATACGTGCGCTTTAGGCACTGCAGCCTAGCCTGCAACTTTTGCGGCGAGCGCTTCGTACGCATCTTGCGTGCCACATTCCCCAAGTCGATCTTCTTGCCCTGTGCCTCGAACTCGTGCGCGATCACCACAATTTGTCCGTCTTCTCTGTCTGTGAAGGTTGCACGCATGACACTCGATATACAAAATGATAAAGTGCATCTAACCTGCGCTTTGTATAGGGTGCAGGTGGGCCATTACCGTCCACGAATTGCGTGGATACATGCCCTGTTTTTCTCGTTCCTGGGACGGGCTGTGCATGGAAATTCGGCTTCTGTCGTTGCGTTTCACGTGATGCACGGTAATTTTCAATGCAAACCTACCAATGAACGAGTCAATTGGATGATTTCTTATGACGTCTTCAGCAAGTCTCACACCTAACCACCAGCATCCCTCGATGTGATTGGTTAAGAAACCTCAAATCCAAAACACGGTATGTTGAAATCGCTCGAAATCGCAAAAGGAAGCAAAATGCTTCTTTTTGTGGGGTCATTTCTCATCATATTTTGTGAAACCGGCATAAAGGCGCAAAATGCACCTGTTTAGCACGAAAGGGTTATCACTACTAACGCTGTTGACCAAACGCTTCGCTTGGTCCCTTCCATCCCCGGAGCTCCATACGATTGTGCCGCAGTATACGCTGCCTTTGGGCGCGTTCATTGTCTGTCGTAGTGTGCAGTCGATTTATATTGAATGATCCACTTGCTCCTGGACGCTGTCGAGCAAGCACGTCCCAGACACGAGCTAACTTCGCGATCGCGGGGTACATTTTCTGGCCGCACTCCGTAAATCACCGACACACATCGATGTGCTGGCAAACATACTCAACATCCCAGACGTGAGCGCCCTGACTATTGCGCATGCTTAGCTTGGCTAAAATTCAATTTGCACTTGTCAGAATATTGGTGTTTGACGACATAGCGCAAGTTCAATCAACGTTGCCTGGCTCGAGGCTGAGATTTCAGAAGTGTTGCTCGGGTGAGCTACTGCGACTCGCTATCCAAAGCAACGTAGATGTCGACGTACTTGCGACTGCAGAACCTGTCCATTCGAATCTATTGGTACTAGCCTGAAATTGTTGAAAGTCGAGCCTCCTCACCTTTTAGAGAGTGCAGCCTTCGTACACAGCTCATTGCTGCAAATGTGGTGTACGAAGAGCCCGCAACGCTACAGGGAGCTGTTTCCACAACGTCTTCAAAGCAGCAGTCGAGATAGGCACACTTCATACTCGTGTTTAAGGCACGGAGATTCGATGAATGAGCGACTCCTAGAATAGTAGGGTGGCTGTGATATTAGCACTAATATCGCCAGCATTTCTGGTTTTTATGAATAATTCACTATCCATGGCGTTGACATGGGTACTACATGCATATATATAGTAAAAACAATATTGTTATTATGCCCTACTTTGATATACTACTACTAAACCCTGACTGCCAGTGCCACCTGTCTAACTACGATAGTAATCATTGTGTAAATTTCATTCTTCTGGACTACTACAATAGTAGTACTGTAGAACCTCCAAACTACAATCGGATTATCGCCCTTAATAACGGGAATTGTTCACCCTGTGTGGTTGGTGTGCACACTATCTGTAGGTTTACAAAAGTTCATAAAATCGAGTCTGCGCGCCTTCGTATTTGTAAAAAAACTCCTCTGGATCTCGGCAGTACAAAACAGTACCATCCGACCAGTAAAGGTAACTACTTGTTACTATAGTACCAGTAGCTCATAAATTCTGCAAACTTCTGGCTACTGCAGTAATAGTACTGCTACTACAGTACTGTTTTGTACTGGCCAGACAAGTTACTGGAAACCACAGTCTAAACAAATCCGAGCACCAAGAAACGATTGAGCTACACAGAGAACAATGTCGGAAGGCGCGTGACATAAACCATCATCACAGACTCCAACCGACCTAACTACTACTACTATTACGGTAGTAGTTAGTAACTAGGCACTAAAAACTGATGAAGTACTTGCCTAACTAAAATATCACTGTATCGCTAATAAACTTTGGGTATCGATATCAATGGCGCCACGAGCAGTTCGCTCACGTGTTAAACTGTACAGTAACGACGCACGGATGCAATGCCTGATTCATGCTTGGATATGCTCTCCTTCAAGGAGTTTTTGGCACTTTTGCGGCTGGATGGTGAGGCCTTATCATCGAAGAGCAGATCGCAAGACGGACGTCCTTTTTTTTACAAGGTCTAGAGAGCTCTCATCATGAGCACCAGCTAAACCACTCATTGGCGATCCTTAGACTTGGAATAACCTTTCAAATGGAATAAAATGTCGGTTCCCGATGACCAACTACCACACGTGGTATACAAAGCATCGCAATTATTACTAAATCCCCTCTGACGTAATATGGAATGATAAAAAATATTCCTTCACTGCAGGAGGCGCCTTTCTCAAATATCGAAAATTCAAATCTAGAGAATATTACTCGGGAAGAATAATACAAGTATTCTATTATAATGCCATCTCCCTGCCATTTGGTAACGCTATTTAGTGCCTTTTAAGAGAGATTTAGACTTTTCCATGCAATCTTAGTGTTTCCAAGATGTCTGGTAGGCCTTAAGTCGTGCTATCAACGCCGGTGCCTTGATATGGTCAGGGGTTAAACGCGCTTGCTGCTGCTCTCTGCGCGGGACTGCTCGGCTCCTGCTCTAATTCCTGGATGCAGAGCTGTAGTTGGGCTCCTGCCATCCTGGTGGCTATCCTTGTGTAGTCTCTTTTTGCGACTGCCTTGAGCCGTCGTAGTCCTGTTGACCATACTGCCGCTGCGCTGTCGGCGCTTGTTATTTGTACTTGGTGGAACACCGAATCGTTGGGCTGTAACCACAGCGTGGCAGTGCACACACTATTAGTACTGAGTATTCTCCACATTCGGTTCCAGTTGCCCACCATTGCTTCCTCGTCATCGGAGTTGTTGCGGCGTATCCGCTCCTTCTTCGTTTTTGGCAGCGGTGGTGCAGTTCGAGTTGCACATGCATCCAGTATCTGTGGTACATGTATTCAGTGCTTTTTAAAAAATGCATTTCATACCCTTTTAAGCTAATAACGGTAAAAAGGGGATTCACCATTATAAGATAGGCCTGCACATCACCCATGCGCTGTGGTAGGGCAACAGTATGAGTCCTGTCTCATGGGTGATGTGTCTGCGGTCGCAACTTGGTTGGAGGCTCTGCTCTGACTCAGAGCACAGCTCATTTTCGGCATCATAGTATTGGTCCGGATATCGGATCGATATGATTCGTGCTGCCGCCCCCAACGTGATGGCAGCAATTCTTCTCCCTCTTCGCGGTTTTTCGCCTATATCTCCTCTCGATTGTTGCTTGGGAAATGGAGGCGTGGTCTTCTGTTCAACGACCTGTACCGGTAGTCCTCCACACAGGTGACTCTATCACGGAGCAATGTGTCGATCCGACGAAGGATGGTTGGGTCACGCTGCTGCAGTATCAATATACGCGTTCGGCCGACATCATGGTTCGCGGATTACCAGGATACAACACCAAGGTTGACCTCATATTTGACTTATTATAGCAACCGTGTCAATTCGTCGTGAAACTGACATGTGCACTACATGTATTCATTGTTCGTGTTGATAATCATCTATTACCGGTAGGTGGTTCTTGAATCATGTAATGCCAGCGCTTGAAAGTGAAATCAAGAGCGGCGTCTACACTCCAGCACTCATCACCGTCTGACTTGGCGGTAATGACGTTACGTCGGTTCACGGCGGCAATCCGGAGGTGCACGTTCCCCCAGGCCCTTATTAGTAACAACAACTCCACACTCACCAGTTCGAAATGGTGCTCGCCTTGGTGTGCTCACTCAAATCCAACACTCGTCTTGTCGCTTTACCATCCTTACCGATATCTTGTCCCCAGCGCGATAATTATCCTGTTCGATGAACGATTTTGGCTTCCTGAATTGGTTTAGACGTAGTCATGGCCCAAGTCACTTCTCAACTTTCCGCGCTCCTTTTTGTCCCCAACCTTCAATCTGATGCTTGAACGAAAGCCAGACAGCGAGCTACGTATTCAAGTGCTCGACGACCGTGTCCAAAACGATGGATCCGCCCTCGCGAAGAGCCTCGGCCAAAGGAGAGACAACCAGCGAAATACAGCGATCGATCGGCCGCCGTCACCGGTTGCGAAAATTTTGTTCCTCGACGGCGTGCGCGGTGCCGCAGTATTGCTTGTGGTGACTCAACATACCAGATACATGCACGACATATTCATGGGTGCAGTCGGTGGTAGGGCTTTCTTCGTGCTGTCTTCATTTCTGCTCACCATGATCTTCATGAAGAAGAGCATCAAGTTGCTTGAAGAGGGGTCGTCCTACCGCAAGTGGGCCTACACGTTGGCGGACTACTTTTCCAAGCGATTCTTCCGTGTGTACCCTCTTTTGCGTTGGTGGCAATCACGCTGTGGTTGATGCCGTTCGAGTACCAGAGCCAGTTCTACAAGGTGAACAAGCCGAAAGACTTTAACCTTTTCCTGACACTGACGTTCCACCCGGAGCACCGACACTTCCTGATGTGGACACTGCCCCTGGAGATCTCGTACTACTTCATCCTGCCAGTGTTCGCGTTGGCTGTGCTTAAGATGGGTCGGTTCTGGTGGGTGTCGTTCATCCCGCTCTACGTGTGGATTATCCACGAGGGCTTGTACACGACCCGAACTAATGAGATCCACCAAACGTTGATAGTTCACCTCCCGACATTCGTTGCAGGATCCATGGCTGCCGTCCTTTTCGTGAAGACGGACGCATGGATCAAATCTACTGATTTTCAGTTCCGCACGCTGCACACTGTTGGGCTCAGAGTTGTCGAGACTGTCTTGATCGCGGCATACCTCAGTGTGGTCTTCCGTGGCTTATTCTTCAACTGGCTCGGTGCGAGTCTTCCTCCGACAACGCGCTACATTATGCCGTTCACAAGTGTGAAGTTGTCCCTGTTAATTGTGATTGAGATGATTCAGCCGTCCACCGTCTCTCTCATCTTCGAGTGGATCGTGCTTCGTTACCTGGGCAAGATTAGCTTCTCCGTCTATCTGCTCCACGTATTTGTCATCTACATCAAGCCTATTCAAGAGCAGACCAACTACTACGACCGGACGTTTTCGTATTTCGGCTTGGTGATTTTGTTGGCGACTGTATCGTATCAGTTGGTAGAGTATCCGTCGCAGTTGTTAGCCCAGCGACTTTCGCGCGTTTTTACCAGACTCGCTTCGTACGATCACCAAAAGATTTCGGAGGACAGCGATACCGACACTTCAAGCTCTTCATCGAGTCTACAACAGAGAATGGAAAGCTAGAAGCCCTATCATTGATAACAAAGTCACTAGTGAACTGTTGTTGAAATTCAACGTATATTCCCTGGCGAGATATGACCGGCAGTTGTTGAAATCAAGCGAGACTTGCGCTTCTATTAAAGTATTTACAAGAGATCACCTCGATCGGCAGTCAGTGGTGTTAAACTCCGTTACCAAAACCTTGGTTTGCTTGTTGATATTCAGCTGCACACGTGTTGGAGTCAGTTGCCAGGATTCGCGTTTGAACGTCAACTCAGGAAAATCAGCGTTTCGATCTTATGCTGAATTTGCTGGTCCACCACCTTGTTTCCTGCAGCATTGTAGCTTAGACAGTCCGCCAACAACGCATTTCGTGTTGACTCGGGCAAATAACTAAACTACGCGTGCACATCCAATACCGAAACATTGCCATCTCCCATGCATGCGCGATCATAGTTTCCGTGCCATTATGCTGGAACGGTTTATCAGGCCCCGTTTATTTGAATACTTTCTTCCTGCAGCAAATGTGGCTTGGGCCGAATCGTCGACATGCGGGGAGGGGTGTCTAGCAAGATGTTGGCGTCAGGTGTCGCTGCTTGGAAGTTACTTACTACTGTATGTTGATTAAGTTCTCCGTGTATTTTTCAACCTGATCGTATTTCACCGCATCACTACCGTTTATTAGCACCGCATCGTTGCCAAACCAGACTGTGATGAGTGATTCATCGATGAGAGTGAGAGTGGTACGTAGAATAACCGGCATCGCGTGCTTCAGAAACCTCCAGCTTCCTATTTCTGCTACGAACACCCATAAAACATGGGATTCTAACCGCCGCCAGGCATCGGAGAAGCTGAAGATGCAAGGAGGAGCGCAACTCCCCGACCACGAATATAGATAAAGTTCGCGTAAAACATAATAGTTGGGGCAAAGCCCCCTCTAATGAGTTTGCATGAAAGTTTTTACACCCAGATTTATTGCTTCATGTACCCTTTTATCAAACGTATATATAAAATTTGAGAGTGTGTTAGGGAAGCAATATATTATATTGGGAAGCAATAGATTTGAGAGTGTGTTAGGAAGCAGTATATTATATTAGGCACTTTCGAGCGATTTTTACTTCTTTCTAGTGACTTCAAGATGTGGATGTCCGACTTTTCGAACGAGGATGCGCAAAAGTCACCTGCTTCGAAAGAATTGGCAGTCCTTAAAGCCGAGGGCGATGTTTATGGAACCCTGGAGGGTCGCGTTTCTGTGATGAAGTGGTGAATCCAAATTGGAGACACCTCGCGAGAGTGACATCCGGAAGAGTGACAATGGCTACCTCACGGGAGTGCCCTCCACAAAGAGTGACCACAGTCTGGCTACCCGGAAATAAAACGCTACCAGGAAGTCTCACCGAGATCAGATTACGTCATCAGGGGATTGGCTCAACACGTTCCAGATTGAGATCGGCACATCATTCGGGTACCCGATCTTCGTGGCCGAGATCAGACCTGACCTCGGTTGCCCAGATCATGGGTTGATGGAACAGTGATTTCGATACACCGATTTGGACCGTGTGAGGGAACAGTTATCGAGGAACGCGGCTTGACCTAAGGTTGAAACCCACCAAGTGGCGTAAACAGGAGATGGTTGGCTGAGTTGTATCCACTGTACGACGAGATCTTTGTCGCGATCATTCTGCGACGGGAGCCAGTGCGACCGCATATCAATGCGAATGTAAAGGAAGCGAAAAAGAGAAGCATTGGGTATAGGGTGATAGGAATGCTAAGGAACAAACAGAGATCAATTTGCCTCCTTCTGCACAAGCGCCTTCGGCCTTCGCCTTAGGCGGGAATTATATTGGCCCACTGAGTGCTCGCTGCGTGCTACGGAAGACTACGGTGGAACCCCTGGATTATTTGGCCAGGCTCGATCGACTCTCACTCAAGACCCCGCTACAGAAGGCAGCAAACAACAAAGAAAGGAAATAAACACACACATCCCACAAGAAAAAACAGGGCCAGACTATATTCTGGCCCGTCGACCTCGGTCTCGAGCTACTCGATCGCTGTCGACAACCGCATCCGTCGCTGCCCGAAGAATTCCCGTTGCAGCGACACCCACGTCCCGCACCCCGCCATGGCAGTTCACCTGAGGCCTGCGCATCATCCTGAGACATCAGAGGAGCAGAGCTAGTCCACCGACGGGTACACAAGGGGAAAAGAAATTCAGCACACACACGGACGATCCGAGTACCTCCTCCGTAGTTGGTAGTCTGGGCGCCGTGCGTTAGTGGACAGCGAACGCGTTTTCGCATGCCCCGCTACACCACATTGCTATCAGCAGGAGAAGGATTGCGCAATTTGTGATGCTTTATGCGACGAATTGTGGTCGCAATTTTGCAATCCGCAGGCCGACGAGACCTTCATTAGGCCCATTCGCTACTGTGATTTAGCGAGGTCACCCTGGTTTATTAAGCTATCGGTCGTGAGACTTGATACGTAAAAAGTAAACCGGTGTTGTAAGAAGTATTCGAAGAAGTACGAATCGTGTACTGATTTTTCGGATTGATGTGCATATTGGGCAAACTACTGGACGCAGAGCACACGAACATCGGAGGAAGCGCACACAGGGATCCCGGACGGCATGTGCACGTGCAAAACAAACTAAAGGGAAAGCATGCGGTGGTCTGGCGTTGGTGGCGCTTGTTCCAGGCAAGAATGTGACGAACAGGACGGTGGCGGTGGCGCTGGAGTATGTTTCTGCTGTGTGAGCCATCACTCTCGTGGACTGGCCGAAGGCTGCAACAGCACGATGGTGGCGATAGATTTGGCCATGCTGGCTGCGCGGTTATCGGCTCAAAGCCACTTGTGGGGACAGGCTAGTGGCAGTTGACGTGCTAATTGTTGGCTTCCATGTGTGCAGCGAGCTCGAGGAAGCGACACAAGGTCAAGCTCAAGGACGTTGCTGAGCGGGAAGACAAGGCCATCTTCGGCGCTCTCACCTGCCAGCGTCGCGGTGTCAGCAACGCTGAAGGCTTGGCGGATGCGACTAACAGGCCTAGTGAAGATGGGACCAGTACTGTCGTGCTAGCAGTGCTGGTCCAGTATAGAAGAAGATTCGATCCAACCTCGGTAGCACAATAACAGACAGCCATTGAGGGCTGACATGAGATGTGCGTGTTCAGCGATGATACGGTGAATCGTAAGAAAGTGAAAAAAAATCCAAGAGCGTTCGATTATCAGTTTGGGTGCGAATGCGAGCTCTCGACGGGTGTTTGTAGGAGTTCCAATGATAATGGCTGAAATCAAGTTAGGCATCCGTGTCTGCTTTGAGAGGAGCTTCCTGAATGACTCTGCGACAGAGAGTGGAGGAGTGACAGCGGCAGGTCGAGCACACCAAGGGGTCCAGATCGTGGTTGGGCTGGGTACGAAAGGGACTTCAACGATGAGTGGTCATCGTACGAGGATGTCGGCTCGTACGCTTGACAATCTCAAGCGTACGTCAAGTTGACACCCTTGCTTCTGACACAAAAACTTTAGTCAAGGCCTTGCTGTGTCATAATTGTCAGAATTTTCAGGTATTGGTTTCGATCGGTTTGGTAACTAGCTCGACATGTAGTCAAGTATGTATCGAGAGAAGTAAGCTCTTCGAAAGCAAAGCAGGAATATGCCGAGCCTCGAACATTAATCTTTGCGATGGTTTGAAATGAAACTCAGGTGAATGGTTGGCATTCGTACAGCTCGAAGTAGCAGCGATTGCAATCCGCTCACTTAGGCTGTTGTAGTCTCGGACTAGGCGACATCCTTAACGTCGACGCTCCCTCGCCTCTTTTACTCCGATGGATCTACTGGAGTTTATTCGGAAGGGTGAGCTCAAGCACATGGAGAAATAAACTATCAAATTCTTTACAAGGGTAGAGGATTTCCGTGAGTTTATCACAACCAAGTGACGACGTGAATGTCACGGTCAAGATGTGCTACCTGTCATCGGAGAGCCTCAACGGGGACAACGGAACTCGCGTGACGTTGATCGACGCGGTCCCACACGGTGTGTTCGATTCAAAGGCGGAAGCTTTGAAGAGCTTACTGCGGTGACGAGGAAGCCATACATCGCACACATCAATGTATGGGATGCGAAACCGAAGAAAGGAGCGTCCGGCAAGCCTTTTGTGCTCTTTCGTCCCGGTGCGATCTACGAGTTTCGCCAGGTGGAAGCCGTTGCATTCTATGCCGACCTTCCGACGGGTTAAATGCAGTTTGAGCGCGGGAGCCCGACCCAGACCGTTGAGGTCCGCCCTCCAACACAAAGTGCTAGTCGCCGACGTTGACACCGAAGAAGAATGGAAAGGCCAAGGTGACGCAGTGGGCATCAAGCCAGAGCACCGGTTCTTCGGCTGAGAGAAAGGACGACTTAAATGTGGCCATGGAGAGTATAACCAAGGAGGAGGACTCAACTGTTGCAGAATGAATGCGCAGCAGCGCTAGCGCTCAGGATTGAGTATGTCAACTCTTTGGTTTTTAAACGAAGGAGCTGAGTTATGTATCGTTGGTACCAGTACTTTGTTATGGTCAGGTCGTAACGAAATCCGATAATTCAAACAGGCACTGCTTTGGAGTACAAGAGTAGGTAAGCTAGGTAGTTGTTGATGGAAATGGGGTGCATCATTTCATTACTTGCCCTTCTGTGTTTGCATGCCTGTCGTGTCATTTTGAGTTTTGCAGTATAGAGATTGAAAGACATATCGAAATGTCTAACATACCTAGGCGACAGCTAACGCTTGACGCATTTCTGACTCGTGGTGGTGCTGCTAAAGGGATAACTATAGTTAATACGACCCACGACCACGTACGACACAGTTAGAGTTGGCAAAACTTATGCATTGTAATTCTTACAAAAATCCGTTGTGAGGTTAGCGTTCAGTATTGCAGGCGTTTACAGAGTACAGAGATATTGCGCAGAATTTGTAGACCAAGAAATCGTCTGAGCGTGGTAAGTGCAGCACATTTTCAATTGATCACAGAGATATTAATGCTAGTGATCACAATCCGATTCCAAGCGTGAATTGCCATGTTGCCGATATGAGTATACGGTGGAATCGGGTGCGGTTTGCGGTGAGAATTGCGAAAACCGTGCGGTAGGTCGTGGCTATTCAATGCTAGCAATTGGGTTTTTAAAGCATTTTTGTGTACACTAGACGCAGACAGAATGTGTTCGAGGGCACTGCTTCTCGGAAAAGAAGTGCAAAAATCAGCGGATGCAGGACGGTGTCCTTTCATCACTCGTGCTCAAGAACGTCTAGGGTAAATGCATTGGGCTCTTTGTGGACATAATAATTGGGGAAAACGAGCTCGTCGCGCAGTACGTCGGCGAAGTTCTCAGCTTGAAAATGTATCAAGATCGAGAGAGAATGGTAGGTAGTAAAACCTGGCATGCGCTCATTACAAAGGAGCACGCCATGACTTACCTATTGCGTATTGATATACAGGGAGCCAGAATGTCTAACAGGGTCTATGGGATGCAAGTTACAGCTACGGATGTGATCGACGCTCGCTACATAGGCGGAATAGCCCGTTTTGCAACCCACAGCTGTGATCCAAACTGCAATGTACAACGGTGGGAGGTAGCTGGTGAGATTTGCAGCGAACTGTCTACACGAGCCACTACAGAAACAGGACAAGAGATCGCCATCAGCTATGGTAAAATGACGAGCTTACCAGAGGTGAGTGCAAATGTTCTGGGGCGGTATGCATTGCGCTGCTAATGTGGGTGTATTTGTATGTCTAGAAACACCAACGCTGCATGTGTCGTGGCGCCAATTGCCGCGAAATCATATAGGCCAGCCTAGCTACATGAGGACCGCAGGGCTTTCCTGTATAACCCACCACAACAACGGACTATTCGGGTAGAAGCTCAATTGCCCTTTGATTCAACCCAACGAGGTTATACCGTGCATCGAGGTTAGCTAGTGCAATTAACTATCGATAAGCACGCGACTGACGCTTCAGCGCGTACACCACATTCATGGACGTTACGGTCTTCTTTCCCGCGTGCTCCATGTAAGTAACCTCATCCTGGATAAGACTCGCCAAAAATACCTTCAAGACGGCACGCGTTTCATGCTAGATCAATCCTGAGATGCGAAAGGCGCCTGTGCTGCGAGCTAGCCGACGAATATCCGGCCTAGTGATCCCCTGGATGATGGCCCGAAAAAATTTGCGGTACCGTTTGGCCCCACCGACACCACGACCTCGAGCTCCCATGCCTCACACTGACATTTCTTAAACCTGCATGCGGTTAACATCAATAGTTGTTATAAAGCTGACTAACACGGCTAGCATCGAGTTCTGTTGTATACTAACCCGATATATGAGATGACGGCAATTGTGAAGTGAGGCAGTGTACACGTAGTTCAATAGAAGAACCATGATGGTTGACAGATTAACGGTGACTTAGACCAAAGTTTTTGGAAAGATCCAGCTACTTAGCATGAGTAGGGGCCAAATGCTTCACATCTCCACTCAATTGGCAGGCACAACACGCGGGCCCAGTCAACCACATGTGACAATATGAGAGATGTAGGGCAAGTTGTAGAGCGTTCTTACCGGCAATAGAAGCATGTCTTAATGCAAATATTCCTGCTGTCTGAACTGAGAACGAGCGCATCGCATTGGTGCACAAACATCCACCGTGGATGATCCATGGGTAGCTGCATCGTTGCCAGCGTCATAGTCACGATAGGCGCGGAACTAGTGCAACTTCTAGAGGAGGAGTTTCCTGTCGAATGTGTAAATGTTCAGCATCGATTGGTTTATGCTAGACTTTCTGCCATTGCAATGTTTCTAGATAGCTGACGATTCTGGCTCAGCGATGCAGTGCAAGTCCTTACTGGGTACCCAGTGGCGCCTCCTCTACCTTTAGTTGGGCTACTATTTTGTGTGGAAGATGACGGCAGCCTCCAGTGTGAATGCTATGCTCGCTATGCTAATCGAGGTCACTTAGGTGCACGATAAAGTTGAGCAACAGGAAATTTGTCGAGTAGTCATAGTGTACAAACGCAAGGTTCTATTTCTTCGCGGTGAATGGTAGTAGCTTCGTACAGCCTGGCATGGCTTGCAGTAGATCAAGTGAACTTCAAATACTTGGTATTACTTACTAGCGATGCGCGATGGCGCCGAATCAGCGCCATCGGATTCAGCTACAGCAGTCTTCACTTTCGAATTGAAGATCCTACCTCCTATCGTCGTTAGAGCGCAACATTAATGACACCATGGGCCAGCGGAAGAAAGTAAAGCGGTGTGCAAAAGCAGCTAAGCGAACGCTGAAAGCGGTGGCAATTCAGACGACAAAAAATCGAATCTAGGACAGCCAAAGCAACCAGCGAAACCGAAGCAACCTGTCTCGGTTGAAGAATGTGAAAGTGGTCCGACCAAGGGGCGAATGGCACGGTATGAAGAAACTAAAAAGCGGAACGCAGCCACCCAACTACTACCACGGACTAAAAAGCGCAGGAAAGTCACCGCTCGCAGCGGGTCGAGTGACGCTGAAAATCTGGAGGCCGACAAACATGGTACGAGAGTTAAGAAACTAGTGGCGTAATTAAAAGTGGCTTGCTAATCATTGTTTCTGTATTACACAGCATTTTTCGCGAGTATCGATGGTACCCTGGGTTAGCGGTTGCGGAAGTTGCGGCGAGCTAGCCAACTCGGCTCTGGTAGTGCCTAAAAGTTCGATCCGAAAGCAGAGTTCTTCCGGCCGCTGCGAAACGAGGTAGGGGTATGGAGATAATTCCAGAGGGACTGGCACGCGATGTGGTGAGTGATTCGGAGTCTAATTGGCTGTGTAGTATGTGCTGCAATGCTCTCCGCACCAAAAGGCGCCGAAATGCTGCCGAAGCAGCGGGTTTCGTATTGCAGCAGTTCAAAAGAGCTCGCCGTTTTGAACAAACTGGAAGTGAGGTTGATTGGATTAGGTATATCGGTTACTACATGCGTGAATCTCTAACGGGATGGACAAGAATTCACCAGAGGCAACGCCATCAATTATTTGAACGAGCCTGGGGAAGTTGTACGAGAGCTACCTCGGCCATAATAGATTTGCGGGATTGTGTTTAATCTGACAAAGAAACGAAGTATTTTCGAGTACGGCCTGACTTGATTAGGCGTGCACTGGAGTGGTTGATTAAGCACAATCCACTTTTACGTGTAAGTAATAATATCAGAGGACGATCTTCGTGCAGTCGAGGAGATCGACGCCGAGAATGACGTTCAACAAATCCCAGTTACAGATGAATAAGCACAGGAACTTCGAGGGCCAATACGCGAAGTGAACGAACGTGAAGACAGTGACATGGATCACATTTCACAATTGGAAACATCTAGATCGGTCTCGAGCTGCAGTATGGACGCGGTGGGCCAACAGCATGAACGGGAGAGCGCGCCAGAAGAGACAGACAGTTACAATGCCCACCTTGATAGGTCTTTGAGTTGTGAACATGATGAGAACGCGTCGGTTGGCCCTGGTACGCTTAAGCGACAACTGGTTTCTGCAAGTTCTGCAGCCGACTGCTGTCCGGGTAGCGCATATCTGTCAAACCAAACAACTGGCGAGACGAGGCAATTTACAATGTGAATTTCATACATGCTCTGCTTGCGATACAAACACTGAGAAAACTTGTTGTGTTAGTGCAACCTTAGCTCGTAAGAAGTGCTCAGATGCTGCTACGAATATTTGTTCTGCTAGCTCTAATGTGGTATCCGTTAAAACTGACGCTCAGCCTGAAGACCACGATGCACTTGACAATCTTGCGGAGTCGTTTGGGCTAGAGGGAAACAGGAATGGAAAACAAAGTGAACTAGAACAGATTATGAAGGCGGTAGGCTTGCATACCATATATTCTGGGTACCCTTTCGGGAAGTTACGCTGCTGTGCTGACCCCATCGACGAATAGGAAACCAAGCTGCTTATGCAAACGTGCTTTCCAACTTTTTCCCTAATGCTAACGGAGGGTATCACCTGGTAGAAAAAACAGAGCGCAGAGTGCATGAATATAGTCTGAGTGAGTATTGTGCGCACTTGATGAAGTGGCAGGATATACGATTCATCATTCACGGCAACTTTTAGTTTTTCTGTATGAACCTGATTCAACGCCGATAAATCGATGGCCTCGTTCGGAGAGTTAGTGTGACCGAAGGTCAGAGCGCTGCAATAAAGACCGCAGCCGCTGGTAAAGAGCACGACGTCGAAGCTGGACTTGTTTCTTCGGACACTGAAAATAAGGTGCTATGCAGGTGTTGGACTCTTTGAAGCCCTACTTCCGTGTTGTTCGAGGTAGTGGGTTGTATTGGTCTACTGCGCGCGACGACCTCACGACCATGATAGGTAATCTAGTCCTTCCCACGCTATGGCCTACATTTTTTATAACTTTGAGTGCCGCATACACTGTTTGGCCTGATCTTGCTCGGGCTTGCAATCCTGCCTTGACTTTAGATGAATGCAGGCGTCTGTCGTTCTACGAAAGGAGAACGTATTTGAAAGAAAATCCTGATATTAGTGCACGCCATTTTAAAAGACGCTTTCAAGCCTTTTTGCACAATCCTTTGAGGGAAATCCAAACCATCAGGTAAAATAGTTGACCATTTTTGGCGAGTGGAGTTCCAGCAACACGGATCACCCCATATTCACTGTCTACCCTAGATTAAAGACGCTCCAGACGTCCTTATCCTCTCTGAGACCAACGAAGGACGAGATGAATTGGCTGCATTTATAGACAGAAGTGTTTCTGTATTGTAAAAATCGCTAAAAGAGCTTGAAACTTGCATGTGTCACACATGCATATCTCATCGCGAAGGAAATCATAGCAATGTGACCACCTCCGGTGGGGGCAGAAGAAAGGGAGTGCGACGTATCGCGGCTAGTGCAACGCGCCCAGCAGCATGAGTGCTACGCAAACTCTTCGTGCCGAAAATGAGTGCTGAGTGTCGCTTCGGGTTCTCAAAGGAGCTACAAGAATGCACGAAAATTGAAGCAGGAGTTGCGTCTGACGGAACACCGTTGCTGAAAGTGCATCTCAAGGGAAATACGACGATAAACTACCCACCATACCTTCTTTCATGTTGGCGTGCTAATATGGATTTACAGCTTATAGGAAACGCTTACGGGCTGCAGAGTACGCTGACGCGTACGTGAGTAAGGCATAACCCGATACACTGACGTTTAAGCGTGTCATTGCGAAAGCCGTTCAGCGATGCGACCCAAATCTATCTTATCACTATGTGCTGAAGAGGTTAGCGAATGCTATGCTATCTGTGCTAGAAGTCGGAGCGCCAGAGGCAATCTATGTATTGCTTAGAAACCTACCGATGCACACACAGTCAGTCAAGGACGATAGCCAAAGTTAAAGTGCCCCGTCATCACCTTCGCTATTACCGCGTCGAACCGCGGGGACTCGAAGAAGTCGCGGCATTTCAGAAGACGCTAGCAGGGACGGCATTCGAATCGAGCTTATTGAACGCGCATACACGATCGCCCTGATAGGGAGACGTTCAGTAATATGAGCCTAGCTACTTTTATTGAAGAGTTTGACACCGTTGATCATATCAGCGGTCGAGCACCACTGACGATGCATGGCAACGAATCGACGGCGAAGGATGGATTAAGCGTCGCAAAAAGACTATCATCGTGCAAAACGAAATAAACGCGACAAAGCGGTAGCGTGTTTCGTCAGAATGAAGCGAAGTCATCCAGCTACCGCTATCCAATTAATGAGGAACTATGCGTCGCAGATGATGCCGATGTCGAATTAATGGCAGTATCCCAATGGATTCCATTTGTATTGGCGATAGCAGTCTAGAAAGCGATTAAAGTGTTCATTCGAAAACTCGCACTGTGATCCGCTCCAAATGATCATCAATGGCGAAGATGGATCGGGGAAAAGCTGGCTGATTAAACATATCGTGAAGGATATGCATAATGTATATGGAGGACATGCTGCTACGCGTAGAAAATCTAAGCATGTTGTATTGCTGGCACATCAAGGCACCGCAGCGACCAAAATAAAAGGCATGGCTGTATGTTCCGCACTTTCATTTGCGTCGTTCTCATGTTCTGCATTTTTAGTCCCGCTAACAGAAACGAAGTCATGGATAACAAAGCTAAAACAAATACAGCAAAGGTTTAAGGATGTACACCTCGTTATCATCGACAAGTTTAGCATGATATCCTGTGGTATGCTTTATTGAATCGACAGGCCCACATGCGAGAGATCTGGCCTAGCCACGCAGACGAATTATTTGGAGGTAGAGATGTGTATTTTACTGGAGACCCCGCTCAGTTGGACCCAGTCGTCCCAAGCTCTTTGTCGACACCATTGTCGAAAATCTCGAATGAAGTGCAGCGCCATGGACGAGAGATCTGGAGCGGAATTGAGACTGACCAGCCAGAACCGAGGTAAATTAGACCCAGAATGGTTCGCTGCTCTGTGTAGACTACGATCAAAAATGCCAACCGCTGAAGACATAGAGCTTTCTAGCTCGCGTTGCTTGGAAACGATACGCGAGCCGGAGTGGATGGCCACAGCAAAACACATAGCATTTAAAAACGCAGATGTAGGTATTGCGAACAAGGACCGACTCCACGCTTCTAATGCGCCGATTGTGCATATCCTTCGCAACACTTTGTACAGCAGAAACGACTAGCCACAAAAAGAGATATTCGAACAGGCACTGTTAAAGCACTGATCAACGATGCAAATACTGCTAATTCAGATCACGATCGCGTAGTGGCCAACAAGCTGAAGTTGTGTGTAGCAGCTCCTGTTACTCTTAATTTTAACATGGCACAGGAGGCTGGCTTGTGCAACGGAACAAATGGGTTAATCTATGATTTATGCTTTTATCTGGAAGCGAGTTGCCAATGCTGGTGCAAATTACAGATACATATCTAGAGCCCTCCTCTTGGGGAACGTACCAAACATTATTCCGATCGCAACAAAGGACGCATCCTGGGGGAAAGCATCAAGCGATCTTCGTGCTGTTCGGCGGGGATTGCCACTTAGGCTGTTATACGCGATGACAGACCATAAAAACAAGGTCTCACATGTTCCCATTTTGTGTTTCACTCTAATGCAATTCCAAATATTGCGTTTACCTATGTAGCGCTATCACGCCTTCGCCACCGAAATGCGATTGTTATCACGCATTGACTGACCCTCGAAAAATTGACTGCTTCTCGTGATAAGATAGCTGAATTCGAGCACGAGGCCACCCGCGTCTCCAATGCTGTCGCCCGACTGCGGAGATCGCTGCTTCCGTTGTTGAGGTCATGAAGCAAATTGCTTTGGACCACAACAAAGAGATATCGCCTCGGTGAAGGTGCTGATCGAGACATGAGGCATGTCTCGCAGAAACCGAGCGTCATCAGAAAGTGGTGAACCGTCGTGGGCGGCAAGGGCGTTCACTGCTACAAACCAGAGCAGAGACGAGAGATGGATACATCGACACTAAAAGCTACGTCTACAGGTAAGGTTTGAGTGTGCAGTAGGAAGTCCCAGCTCAACTTGCTGATTCATGTGTGACTGCGCTGCAGGAAAACATCAGTGCGTTCCTCCACCCCAAGATCAAAATTTCTGCGTTCGGTATTGTATACCAGTGCTGACCTAGCGCTATGTAGTTCCAAGGACAGAGCTAGAGAAATACAGAGCTGAATTGTTGACCACTAATTAAGCTAAACTTAATTAGTGGTCAACAATGCAAGAATGCCTCGAACTACATACAACCGAAGTGCTAAGCAATCTCGGAAAAATGGGTCTTCCAGATCTCAGCACGCATCGTCATGAGCCCCATCTGGTGAGCCATCCGCTTTCGGTTTTCGTTGTCGTACTGGCTCTGAAACCTCATGCTGTTTATGTGGTGTAGCAGCAGTCGCAAATACTCAATTTAGCAACCAGAAGCTTGCCGCCTGCGCCCGGACACCGAATAATGGAGGGGATTCCCGATGAATCTGTGATCAGCTGAATCTGGTCTCACCTTATGTACCCGTCGGTGGGCTGGATCGGCTCTTCTTGGGACACGAGAGACGCGTGGGGACGAAGATGAATGTCTTGGCGGGACTTGGGGTCGTGAGTGGAGCAGCGCGGAAGTAATCACGCTGTGTCCGGGGTAGATCCAAACCTCAGGACGACTTGGTCAGACCTGGATCTGGCGGCCTGGACTCTTCCAGGGCCGTGGGTGCCTTGGGGTGTGTTCTCCCTTGGAGGGGCCTTTTCCTTTCCGTATCGGCCGCTTCCTATAGCGGGATCTTAATGAGAGTCGAATGGATCCACGGCCTGACAATCCGATGGATCCACTATAGTGCCAATGCGTAGATGCAACCAGTTGACGTCGGATGGGGCCAGTATACTTCCCCGTGTTCGGTTCTTGGTCCTGAAAGCACTTGCGTAGTAGAAGGCAAAATCAACTCTGTTTATGCTTTCAGCTATCCTCCCTATCCTGAGATCCCATCCCAAAAATGCTATCTCTTCTCATGTGGCCTCCTCGTGTGCCGGACTGTCGGCTGGCTCTCAGCCACTCCTTAACTGCACATCCTTCCCGCTATCCAGCCGGATTCGTCGTTCTTGAACATCAACAGTCACCGTGGGTACACAAGCCCCAAATAGGCACAGTGGGTACTGGATCCATCAACTGGATAAATGTGTACCCAAATATGGGTACAGTGGGTACTGGATCCACCAAACTGGGTAGAGGTGTGCCCAAATATGGGTACAGTGGGTACTGGATACTTGATCCCACTTCCTTCACATGTCTCCGGCGGTGTCGTGTTGTGCACTATCGATATGGCCGCGATCAGTTTGAAACTTGGTTTGATCAGCACTCAAGCGGCAGTTAGCCAAACAAACCCTTGGTCACTGCCGCAGAACAGTGACCTCTGGATCCTCCGCTCGGGCCTTTCCTGAAATCCGCTTCACTACATTTACAGCCGCATCGAGAAGTGGCAGCGATCCTCGCCGTTTTCGCAGAACCAATACGCGAGTCCAGCAAACGCTTGCTGTGGATGCGGCTGTCGGCCTACTTGGGGGACTGGTGACAAGCTGTACCCGCCAAATACGGTGTTCGCTTTTATGCAGTGGTGGGTTGTAGCTCTCTGTACGTGCACTCTCTTTGGGACAACTCGTCGGGCAACACCATGCCTTCCACCCCTGCTGAACGCTACACAAACTTGTTCCCGACACTGCGAACATCACTATACACACTACGAGCCGAAGATGTAGCCATCGAACACGACTCCGCGACAGCTCTGTGGATCGCAATGATCGGTCACCAAGCTCGGAGTTTGCGTTCTCCTACCGGGCATCGACTAGTAATATCTGATAACTTCTACACCCGCCACACATTTGCCCAGGCGCTGCTGAAATTCACGACAGGGGAGGTGCATACGTTGGGGGCCGTGCGCATCAACTTAGTTGATAAGTGGAACAAGCCCGAAGTAGCAGCCACAGTCGAGCGAGTTTATGGTGGTGAGAGGGGTGGGTGGGAGCTAGTTGCTGCTGTTGATCCAGAACCAGGTCGGGAGAAAATACGGAGAGATCACACAAATGCTCAGCGTAGAGTTGCAAAGGCGAAGAAGACAACGTTTAAGCCAGCGATTGTTCAGGCCGATAAGGCTGGATACATCGTTTACAAGGATAGAAAGGTCGTTATTCTACACCAATGACCTGAAGTCTACACCCCTGGTCGAGTACGCCCGTCATCATCGCCGGAAGCTGTACTCTGCTGCCACGGCACATATCCGCTTCAATGCTGGACTGAAGATCGAACCATGCACCGCAAAGAGTTCATGGCACCCGCAGTAATCACCGCATACAATCTTTGTATGAATGCAGTTGATCGGATCGATCAACTGCGCAGCACAAATCCAATACGTCGACGCGAGAAGCGCCTTGGTATGACCATGTTCACATGGATGATGGTCCTTGCTATTATCAACGCACAAACGCTGCTCAAAATAGTTCAGCCGGCTGCATTCAAAGGAGTTTCATTACGAGAATTTAAACGCAGGATTGCGAACCTCCTTACCAAGGCCGAGAGCCTAAACAAGCGGCGACGTGAGTTAGAGCAGAAGAAGCGGACGAGCGAAGCACTGAACGAAATTGTTGGGATGGATACATCACTTCACATGATAACACCTAATTCGACTGAGCACAGCAACGGCAAGTTGCTCTGTCATCCCTGCAGCGTGCTAAACATAAATAAGAAGTCGCGATACGGGTGCACAAAATGTGAGGTGGGTTTCCATGTAGAATGCTTCACGGCGTTTCACAACCAAGACGCGCTCAAGCTCTCACCTCAACTCCGTGCCGCACTTGAGGCACTCTGTCGGGCGTCCACAGATGAACCACGCAAGAAGAACAAAACGATCACACCAGTTGAGAAACTCGAACTCCCAGAACCATAACATGAATGCATTCGACTTACCTTTGGCGAGTCCGGCCAGTACTCCATCAGCTTGTCGGCAACGCAGCAAGGAACAGGTCCACGTAGATTGCCTGACGTCTTGTAGAGATATAGGCGACCGAGTGTCTGCCGCAGTACGCGATTACGGTGCTTGCGCCGGAGTAGCTTGCCCTGCATTCTTCCCGCCTCCAGCCAAAGTCTACTTCGTAGTTTCCCCATTCACACGGCGTGGAGCCGCACTAGCAGCACAGCTCGTCTTGTGCAGGTTCCATGAGGCCTTTGTTACACACAAGCGGATTGTGGCTCTGACCTATAATATAGTAGAGGGGAAGATGGGCGACGGGGACGGCATTGGTTGGATGAACATTATATTGCAGTAACCTGATAGGTTGTGATAGAGGTCCCTGCAGACCCATACGAATTTGCTGGTAGCTAAAGGGTTAAGGTTGTACAAGTAGTACGTCACATTTGCCTCGTTTTCTTCGCGGACTTGCGGACGAGATCACGAAACTCGGAGGTCCCAATCGAAAGCCCATGAGACGATCGGTAGTGAATCGCTTCAAGGAGACCTACTTTGGCGCCTTTGCTGATGTACACCAACTGCGGGCGTCTTCGGCAAACAATAGGCACGTATCCTCGGACACGGCATCGAAGCGGCTCCCGCGCAAGCTTGAACCTCTTCGCAGCTTCTCGAATAGCCCCCCTCAGCTGAGGCTATAGCAGCGTCACATCACTCCGCTGTAGACGCTATAGTCGAAGTTACTGGTGACGGCATACCAGCTGTTTTGTAGTGGAGGACGGACAAAAGTTGGGTTGGTGGCCGACCTTCGAGCTGTCGAGAGGTTTGAAGAATGACCCTGAAGTGGTTGAGCACCGCTCCAAACGAACCACGAGAGTCTCCTCTTGACGTATATACCAACGGCATAGCTGTACTACAAAAAGCAAGAGAGTTATTGCAGCTGAAGTCAAAGACTCAATTTTTCGCTTTAACCTCAAAACTCTATGTTTTGGACTTTGGCCTGGAATTCGTCTTGACCGGAGACCTGTCCGGCCCGGATACCGTGTGTGCTGCAGTGTTTTCCACCACAGATGAACCCCTCATTGTGTTTGGAATACCCGCTCAAATGGAATAAAATATCGGTGCCCGATGACCATCTAGGCACGCGTGGTATACATAGCTAAGTAATTATTACTAACCACCCTCTGACGCAATATGGAAAAGAAAAACGGTAGATATTCTTCAGAAAGGGTTCTTAACTATAGAAAATCACCTTTGTACAGGTCAATATGAGCATTGACACCGGCATTTCCATCCTTGTGTATCCCAATTCCTCTCGGAATACTCGCTGGATTTCATGAAACCAGCTAATAGATCCGTCCGTCCCTCATATAATATCTACATGAACTAAAACATTTCCTATCCATCTTAAAGGACATGTTATAGATGTCCAGTAATTAGGTTGAGGTTTCCATGGATATTGCATATGACGCGGAATAAATCGCAGCTTTTAAGCGTTGTTGAGCGAGATTTGAGATGCTTCAGTTGGCGGCGGCATTGATGAGCTCCTTGCAATGTATAGTTCGCTGTTATTTGCAGGATGGATGGCTAGTGAAAGTTAGGGCTATTACCAGCAAATAGTCATGGTATCACTAAAACGGTACACACTGAGATTAGTATACCCTGAAATTGAAATAAAATGGTCGTTCCCGACGCCAAGGCAATTGAGGAGTTCATCTGTAAATTCTATCAAGAGACTGCAGTCGCAGCGCCTGCCCTTGCAGCTGTTGCAGACACCGGTATGTATAAGTAATCGAGCATAATCCAGTCCGTACCGTTAACGGCACAAAAATACAAAAGGTAAAACTACACTATATCTGCATTAGACCTTTTGAGGAATTTTGGCCCTAGTCACATCCCTTCAATCTTACCTTTTGAAGCGTTGGTTGAAGTGCAAACACGATGCCATACTTTGCAATTCACTTTGAAAATCACAAGTGTTCGTGCTGCCATCCCACCTAACGTATTTAAGCTGTATGTTAACCGTGCTAATCCTATTATTTCAAAATCTTTTACTTTATCGAATGTAGCTTTTGGTATGTCAGGACGGGGAATGGGAGCCCAAGGCAGCGGTGCAGGTGGAGCGAAGCGGCACCGAAAAGTCATTCGCGATAATATTCAGGGAATTGCCCGGCCAGCTATCAGGCGTCTGCCTTGTCGCGCAGGCGTTGTTTGAATCTCAGGTCTGATCTATCAAGAGACTTGTGCTGTTTTGAGGGTCTTTCTCGAGAGCCTGCTTCAGGATGCAATTACCTATATGGAGCACGGGGAAGGAAGACTATCACGTGCATGAACGTGGTGTATGCACTGAAGCGTCAAGGACGCACGTTGTACGGATTTGAAAGCTAATTAGGTTAGCTCGCGTTGATGCAAGGTACAACGCAGTAAACATAAATCAAAGTGCAATTGAAAAACCTAACATCTTGTTGTATACATTACCGAACTTTATCGAACTGTGTCATACCCTTGGACACTACTACCGCGGACGGACACTAATTACTGTTACGCCTATAGGATGATTGAAAGAGCGATCGATTGTTCGTCCGCACGATTTAGACCTTTAATAACATCTCGATATAATTACCGTGGCTATCACCATCACGGACAGACTGGTTGTCGTCTTGGCGTGGAGGTCTTTCTTGTGGTAGTCCATCGCAAAGTGGTGCGATCCTGAATACTAAGCCGTCGCCACGTGAGCGTCGTCTCCGCCTTCCCCGAAGTAGTTGCTAGTTGGTGCGATCCATCGAGGCGTCGATGGAAGTCCTTTCATCTGTACGACGCAACGCTTGCTGTGCAGCCGTCGTCACGTGGAGCGGCTAAGTGCAAGTGGAACGAGCCACTGCCGCGAAGATGGCCCTCCATGGCCGACTGTGGTTGGCGCTGCAATGGACTACGTCGTCCTAAAAGCATGGCCTGCCGGGGTTGTTCCGATCTGGTCGAACGCTTTTGCCGGGGCTTCATCGGCGACACCACGGTTTGCCTACCCGCGCTATGATCGCTGCGGTTGCTCTCAGCTGAGCGTAGGTGATGGTGGGTCAAGCTGCATGAACTTCAGGACCAACACAATGTGCACCGACAGCAACTGCGCCAACGGCATCGGATGTGGCAATCGGTTCATCGAAGCGTATCCGCCAGTGCTGATAGAATCTGTGTGCGGTGTCGGAGTGGCATCCACACGGCGAATTCCCAAGAATGCATTTGTCGCTGAAAACGTCGGTGAGGTGATCGACGACGTCGAAAAGAAGAACAGGGGGTATCCAAATTACATGCCATCCTGCTATCGACGGCCGCCACATCTCGATCGACGCGGCCAACTGCGGCAACATTAGCCGCTTCATGAACCATTCATGCTGCCCAAATTCAACCTTCTTCGAGTTCCGCGATGACACCTCCACATGCGTAGGAATTTTCACGTTGCGTGAGCTGGAGCTGCAGCAGGAGCTGAGTGTCAGCTACCTCCCCGTCGCCGAAAACAACGAGCTCTGGTTCCACTGCCGCTGTGGGTGGCCAAGTTGCATCGGTCACCAGTCCCAGGAGCCGCAGCGCGTTGGCCATCAGACGAAGCGCGGCAGCGCCAGTACCAGCAGCAGCAGGACCACAGGCGGCGAGACCCAGCAGGCCGGCTGGTAGATGGCCCGTAAAGCGGCGAGTCGTCCTTGTCTTCGCCAAACCCCGCTGACCAGCTACTTCATCTAGGAAGTGAATGCGACTCTGCATATCCGTAACACCAAGTCAGTACAAGCAGTTAGCTTCACCTGCACACTGACGGCCGTTTGTGATAATGCGCTCGTACCGGGACAGCACGCGCCAGCACGCGCCCGAGCAGAGATCTTGTGTGCAGTGCCTCCTCTCCTGCCGATGTGTAAGTGCACAACGGTGGGTGTGGCGGTAGCTGTCCAGCGCCGCCCAACATTTGTGTTAGGCCATCCAATCAGGCGGTCTCAATGCAAAGAAACAATGTCCGCTGTTGGCCCGAAGCAGACATTCACGATAGCGGACGATAGCGGACCAATGCGACGGTCCGGTGAAAAACACAATGTAACGCTTCGGAGGGACATGCACTCTGACCACCACTCCTTCTCCAGGACCTTCACTCTTGTTCGGATATGTAGAGTCTGCGAAGGGTCGGCGGCGCCGCGAAGCGCCGCTGCATACAAATGTCTTGATCAAGCACCTGTACGGTCGCCGCTGTGCTAAGTTGAATCAGGGTCACCTAAGCGGGGATTCATAATTTTACTTTTTAGATACGGGTGACTGTTGGAAATGTCCTTTTTAATACATTCTCAATACAAAAGCCAAGTCAAAATTCTGTTTAAAACGCGGGAATCGAACAGTCGGCCAAAAACCCAGGAGAAATGACACTCCGATGATACACAGCACCGCTATACTCATAGCTAAGCGCTGAGAGAATATTGTGATTTGCAGACATTTTGTCGCTCAGTTTTAGACCTTAGATCGATCTCTTCCAGATAACAAAATGATGACATAGACATGCAATCGTGGCTAAATCGGGCTAAGTGGGAGGAAAGCCCCACGTCTGTCGTCCGGTCTGCTCTTGCTAATTAAATCGATCACTTCGGTGCAGTAAGTAAACATCACTTCCCCGTGTGTCGCTGGCCACTGACGCGCTAATACTGTTCTGTTTGTGGTGTGTGGTGGCTCTTTAGCTTCGTCTAGGTCTCCTCTAGCTGCGCCTGTGTCGGCGTGTGCTGCCACGTGTCTGTGGCGAAAGCTACTCGTTAAAGGTGAGGTCACCTGCTAATGCTGTGTCCCTTTACAAAACCCTAGTGTAACGCCGGCCACTGACGCGATAATACTGTTCTGTTTGCTTCTCTTTCTACTCCTGTATCGTTATACCAGAATGCCTACAGCGCAAAGAGGTCGTTTGCCCTACGACAAAGAGCTTCTAGCGTCGAAGAGCTTCGAGCGTCGATTGCCTTTAGGACTCGTCAGCGTGCAAACGGTCCCCGAAAAGGAATGATGAAGAGGTTCAAATTCGTAGAGGAGGAAGGCTTATCGGTGACGCAAACACGATGTTTCGGTTCTTACGGGCGATGAATTTGAAGTTAAGCCGGAAGTGGTTGAAGACCGAAAAGTTTTTATGAAAGCCACAGAAAACGCCCGTCAACAGGACTTCAAAGAGATGTCGGAGTCTAACTTCTGGGAGCTGCTCAAGCTCCGCTGGTCTTGCATAGCAGACGCGGATATATTGACGATGGCGTCAGGCCAGCTAGATATCTACGAGCAATTCACGTTCGGGTTCTTCATATATCTGGCGCCTACATCCCGTGTTGTCGACGGACTTCGTCGGGCAACAACAGACCGGTTCCGAGCTGCGGCCGCTGAAGTTACAGCACTACAAGAACGAGAAGACCGTCACTTCGGACCCAAAGCGTCGCACCATATCGCTGTTCACTCTGCGAGACAACCCGAGGGAACCGCATCGCCGGATTACTTTCACCTGGACTCGCAGGCGAGCAAGGTTTTGACGTTGACTATGAGCGTGACACACTAAATTTCCATGTCATGGATGAAGGGCGGGCAGTGATAGTAGCCACTCCCCATGAGCAACATGGAGATTCCATGTGACTCATCCGTCAGCTGAAGGCATTATTGGCCCTCGCGACCGACCGATGTGTAACTTTACAGTTGCTGAAGGTGTTGGGACATTGACTCGCTGGCACGAGAGGCTTGGACATACATGTCCACAGTACCTGAAGACCATGGTGGACAAAGGTCTGGTACGCGGCATGATGTTGACTTAACGTCAGCACAACACCTGCGATGCCTGTCATATTGGCAAGCAGAAAAAGAAGCCAAATTAAAAGAAGCTCAATCGTGGTGCGCAGACGCCAAACCAAGTCGTATATGTTGATCTACTAATACCGAGCAAGTCCAATGGTACACGGTATGAGGCCGTACTGGTGCTGATGGACGGATACTCTCGGTCCGTCACGGTGCACATGCTGACAACCAAATGCAGTGACGTGATCAACCTGCACATCAAAGCGTACGTGCTCTGGGCAGAGCGTCAAACAGGGCAAGGGGGATACGAGCTCAGAACGAGTTCAGTACCCGGTCAAACAGATTCTCACCGACAAGGGCGGTGAATTTGTAAATGCAGAATGGCAAACTGGTACACTACTCATAGAATTGAGCACGCGAAAGTTGGTCCTAAAAGCTCGCAACTCAATCTCTGTGAGCGCACGCATCAATCGCTGGTGGAAATGATCAAGACGATGATGAATCAAGCGGAGGTTCCTCGCTCGTTGTGGCCAGAGGCATTACGCAACGCAGTTGATGTGAAGAACCGCGTTTACAACAGAAGCACTCACGCGACCCCGTACGAGAAGATTTTCGGTGTTAAGCCGGACGTTCATCATATCCAGACGTTTGGCGCGCTAGCATACGTTCACGTTCCTGTCACTCCAGGAAGGCGTAAGTACAATGATAACGCCAAGATAGGCCTTCTCTTTGGCTACGCGGAAGATGTGATTGGGTGCAAAGTCTATTTTCCAGAACAGCACACAATGAAGTTTGTTGCAGACGTGGTGGATTGCGAGAGGTCCACGAGCGCTGCAGGCCAAGTTACCTGGACGACTTTGTCTGTAATGCTGTGCAGAGCACGGCACGCGTTCTTGATCAAAACAGCAAGCCGATCCGTGCAAACGAAGTGCAGATACCAAGGAATCACCGCGAGGCCATGCGGTCGAAACATACGGACGTGTGGCGATTGGCCGAAATGGAAGATATGGCAGCGCTATCGGCTAAAGGTGTACTCAAAGAGATACCTGGAGACGAACTACCAAGAAGATGCACGAGCCATCAGCACGATGTGGGTGTACGCGCTGAAGTCTGACCAATTAGGTTTCGTGATCCGATTCAAAGCTAGAGTGGTGGCGCTGGGAAATCACCAGCGACCTGGCATTGCCTTTATTGAAACATTCGCACCTGTGGCACGCATGTCTTCTTTCCGATTGTTGCTGGCATTGGTAGCTATTCTTTATCTCAAGGGATACGACGACGATATCAATACCGCATATCTGAATGCGTGGCTGGGTATACCGCAGTATGTCCGGTCAATCGAAGGATTTCCGTGTCGAGTAAATGGCCATTTGTACATCGTACTGAGGGCGCTGTATGGGCTACGGCAAGCCGATCGTGAGTGAAACACCGAGGTCAATCAATGGATGCTGAAGCAAGGATACCAGCGCTCACTGACAGAGCCATGCCTGTACTGGAAGTTTAATGGAGACACTATTGCTTATGTCCTGATCTATGTCGATGATATTTTAGTGGTGACAAACAATGAAGAGGTTAAGAACAAACTTTTTGCTGGCTTGTATAAGGAGTATGGAATCAAAGCCCAAGGACTTTTGACACAGTATCTCGGCGTGGAAGTAGATCAGACAGCAGAAAAAATTACGATCCGACAGAGCAAGTATGCTTGCGAAATCCTGGAGAAGCTTGGATATAAGAACGCTCATGCAGTTGGTCATCCAATCGAAACAAACACTAGACTGGTGCCGATTGGTGAAGGCGAAGAGAGTAACTCTAGTTTTCTCTACCATTAAGCTATTGACATGCTGATGTATTTGGCCACGAGTACTCAACCGGACCTGGCATTTGCGTTAGGCCAGCTGAGTCGGTGTGTAACTAAACCATCAGGCAAGCATATTGGTGCATTGAAACGGGTCCTACGGTATCTGGCAGGCACAGTGAACTATGGAATAACATACAATCGGCAGTCCAAAGAGTCCAAGACTGTAGAGCTCGAAGGTTGCTGTGATAGTGATTGGGTCAATGACCCCGAGACACGCAGGAGCACAACTGGATTTGTGTTCACATTAGCTGGTGGAGCAGTATCGTGGATGTCAAGACGGCAATCGACCATCGCACTGTCCACCGCTGAAGCTGAGTGTGTGGCAGCTTGTGAAGCTGCTATGGAAGCAGTTGCGGAAAGCAATATTCTGCAGGAGATTCTTCCGCATCGAAAGGTCATACTAAGGATCGGAATCGACAATCAAGCAGCACACGTGTTGGCCACGAATCCTACTTACAGTCGTCGCACTCGACACATCGAACTACGCTGGCACTACATGCGAGAACAAGTGCAGAAATGTGTGATTGAGATGCACAAGATAAAAGGAGATGTGAACCCCGCCGACACGTTCACGAAGCCTCTCAACAAGACGCATCTCAAGGCGTTACTGGCACTAGCTGGTATTGGAGATTCTAAGTAGTCGAAGCTGATGCTTCGAGGAGGGCGTGTTGGAATCGGAACTCATATCGTCATACCAAACGGCGGAAGCGTTAGGTGTGACAACTACGGGACCTGGCATGAACAAGATAAGCGCAGTGGCGCTGTGAAGAATATTGAAATGTAGGCGATGCAGGTCTCATGCATAGGAAGCGGCTGAAGCCCGCTTCAATGATCGTTGTCGTTCAGTAGTTGTAGGAGATGAAGAGCTAACGATCAATCTTACTTTCCCTTTTCCCTTCTAAGGCGTAAGACGCTAGGCCTTCACGAATCAAGTGCAGAAAACAACACCCCTAGTGGTCGAGCGCCTCAACCACCCCAGTGGTAGGATGAACCTTGTCTCGGTCCCTGATACGATATCAGTGATATCGTTTAAATGGAGGAAGAGGTTACGTTTATATGGTGGAAGAGCATATAAACGTTTATATGGAGGAAGAGGCATTCGACTCCGTGTCCCCTAACCTCGCTGAGAATGATGCAAATATCCTGTGAAATTGAAGTTTGAGCCGCAGATGTAGTTTCATAGGATCGTACTTATCCTGTCACGGATTTGCTCCGAGATGCAAATTTATTACAAATAACAGTTGTAATGTGAGATATAGCCACCTTTTATTTGAAAATTTGCTCGTTCGCGTTTGAAGCTAACTTATGCAAAAGGGTGCATCATACGCCAAGACAGACTTTTGCGAATGTTGTCTAGTGTGAACGAGTCGTGTTGATTGATGAAGCTCAAATCACAAACGATGTATCTGAAGAACGTTTTTGTGGGGACTGCCAGGCCTAAGATTTGTTTTCTTCTCCTCATACAGTAATTTACCAATACTTTGGATTGAATGCGATGCAATCGAAGCCTGGCTTGTGCTTTCACATTTGTAGCTGGACGAGATGGGTTCATGACAATATCGGTGCGACAGTGTGTGGCTTCATTTGAATCCTGTGCTTTGGTCATATCGGGATTGCTCGAGCAATGCTCAGTTTCTTGCTCGTCAAATTTGGTCCAAAGACGCAAGGACCCATCGATGCTGACGGATCTTGGCTCAATCGATTTACTACAAATTGTAGCCTACAATACATTCGCTTCAGCTATCGTGGGATAGCGGCCAATACAGGTCACTGACTGATCAGGTCAAAAGAGGTCAGGTGATAAAGTAGGGCCAAAACAAAAGCAGGTGTCGGAACATATGTTGAAGTTAACGTGTCGAGACAATCCGTTAGTTAAATTGTCCGTTTCGTTCGTCCGTTATAAAGAAATAAGCCAAGTGGCAACAAACTCCGTTTACAACAAAATACAAACTCTTCGAACGACGCGCTTACGCTCCTTACGTAAGGCCAAGTCGACCAAGAGGGGACATCGCACGACACGTACAGCTCAGCGCAGAAGTAATCGCCTCCAGGAAGTATCTGACATAGGCACGTTGACAGACTCCAAAGCCCACACAACGATAAACTAATATATCTCAATTGCTGAATTTTAACATAGGATACAGCAGAACATAATCAACAAGCATTACAAAGTGATGCTGGCACTCTGGGCTCTAATACTGCCTCTGATGTCAATATTCAAAATCAACCAAGGACATTAGCGTTTCTATTGAATCCCGTGGACGAAGAAATCGCAAATGACGATTCCCAGTTTAAAGATTCCGCCACCACGGACCCGTACGATGGCGATTACGAATTTGAATTCCCAGGATACGACAACTCGCGAGATGAACAGGAGTGTGATTTGGATTTAGGTCAACAGCATGACATTACGGCCACTTCATTTGAGATGGATGTCAATCAAGCAACAACTGCAACTAAGGGGAATCGTTCAGGGAGATATCTGGGCACAACACAAAGAGCGGTAACTCCAAGGAGAAGCTTTACTTCAGATGCTGCCACTACCGAGGCGCAAAGTGCAAGGGAACCTGCTCTTTCGATCGGAAGGAGAAACAGTGAATAAATTTTACCACACACATATGTCCGAAGGTTGCTGCATCAAGAGGGACACACCATGGGTAGCTCAGCATTGCATGTGAAGGAAGCAATGAAACGACATGTTGATGTAACGTGGACATCTCCTCGGGGTGAGATTTGGGACATTGTCCGAGCAAAATTCTACGGAGACGACGACTTCAACCTGGGGATTTCTGGTTTATCGAGAGAACAGTTTTGAAGCGTGTTGACCGAGCGAGGAGTGTCGCTTTTGGTGGAACGTCTTACGATCAAATTGAGCAAAAGCCGTGGTGTTGCATTCTTGATGCCACCGGACAAGCCACAGATGTCAACTTTCTGCTGTTCCATTTCTCGTACTACGACAGAAAAAGTAAAACCAGAGAGCGCATTGTTGGATGGGGCATCCGTCTTTGCTCAATTTGCTGAAGCACAAGAAAACGGACGTGTTTGTTGATGGCACTTTTCGTTGTGTTCCTTCGCCATACATGCAGTGTATGGTGTTTACTGCGTATGACAGGCCTACAAAGGGGTACTATCCTGCAGTTTTCGTCTTGTGCACTTCCAAAAATACGATACGTATTTTAACGCTATTCAATTGGTAAAAGACGCAACTGATTACGCGCTAGATCCTGCGTACGTGTACTGCGACTTTGAATCCGGGCTCATCCGTTCTGTTCAAGAACGTTTTCCCAGCGCACAGACTATTGGATGTCTTTTTCATGTTAAGCAGGCGTGTCGTCGAAGAATGAAAAAGTATCAAATTCCCGGCGCGAGTGCTGTATCGCGTCAATGCGTGGTGTTCTGGATATGTTGACGGTGATTCCGCAGGACAAAGTAAAAAACAAGGCGTGAAGTGGGTGCAGAACACAATTAAAGCAAAATGTGCAGCATCAGAAATTTCGTACTCGGACGCAAAGTGGAAACAGTTTTTGGGAATTTCAAACGCACTTGGATAGAAACTTATCCACCACGGTTGTGGAATATTCAGCCGTACACTAACTCAATTCTGAGTCGCACGAACAACCCTCTCGAGCGATTTAATCGCGAAATGAACTCTGTGTTTGGTCCCGCGTATCCTTCGCTACAAGACTTTGTACTACCTATTGAGAGGCTTGCCCGTCGACATTCAAATTTGAAACATGACATCGAGTTTGCACGCCCATCAGATCCTGTAAGACTACCAATTCGTCTACCAAAGCCAGTGATTTACCTGATTCCGACTCAAGCTCTGAAAGCCAGGAGGATAGTCGTGAAGATGCTTCGAGTAGTGGAACAGAACATCATGTTATTCGCGCATCTCAGAGAATTGCAATGGTCCCGTCCCAGCGACCTAATTCTACTCCGTCTTACGGAAACTTAGGCAACGTGAGTGACCCAGATGAGTATTACGACGGAGACCACAACAGGTCTGCTAGTGATAGTGAGACTAAAAATCCACTCTTGACTGCTATGAGGAAGAATGAGGCGAAATCATTAAACTTCAATAAATTTGTATTTTGCTTGGGAACTACTAAGCCTCCATGTTGTGTCCTTAACTTGATTCTCTAAAATGATGCCTACTTCATTTTCCCGAAACATTTTTAGCGGGGTGGGAGCAGAGGTGGGTCAGGATCTGTCAAATGATTGGGTTGGTGGTCGTGTAACTGGGAGATTTCTTGAGCATGTTCAAGGTCTTGTGTTGCTCGGATATATCCGCTTATTGCACTCATAATCCTGTCAACAGCAAACTCGTCGCTCGGAGCATCACTTGTGTAATCTGGCTCAGGTTCAAATTGCACAATAGATCTCACAGTAGCGACGACATCAGCAAGTCGTGTCGCAACAGCGACAAACGCTTCACTTGCTGATTTCGGGTTGTCGTTGAATCGAGCTAGTTGCTCTCGATACTGTTGAGAGTAGACTGTAGGGCAGCTGATGCATTTCCTTGATTGTATGCTATATGAACACGAACCAATTCTACTTTGATGCCGCGCGATGGTAACGAGTTTGAGCTGATTTCATCTTGACCAGTGGTGGTTGAATCATGTTGCGTTTAGGTTCTGCCCGCAATTTCTTGGACGCTAGAGCTTTTACTCACAACTCCATAACCTTTTTACGGGGCCGCTGCTCGTCGAGAGTGTCGGGTCACCGGCAACTTGATAGGACCGAGAGTCAGCTTGCATTATCGGAGAAGAATGGCCAATGCCGCAGTATTTATACCTGTGTGCGCTGTTGAAGTATTTGCAAATATATCTAGGCTCATGTTGAAGTTGTGGCTATAGAAATGTCGGCTCATAATAGCAACTCGGAACAAGAGCGTAAGATCGATACACTC
Organism: Phytophthora constricta; assembly: GCA_011947335.1. NCBI lineage: Eukaryota > Oomycota > Peronosporomycetes > Peronosporales > Peronosporaceae > Phytophthora > Phytophthora constricta. Next base: position 823,087 of record JAAVTI010000534.1, on the reverse strand, counting down.
ATATCATGAGAGTCAAGTGGCATACCAATATAACGTTGAACAATCGTAGTCCCAAAACACATTAGTTTATTTACAATGTAGTGTACGATACAAAAAGTAGTATATCAGCGTACTTTCGGACCGTCAGTCGTTTGATCGAACGTTGTTTTTGCTGTCCGTACCGTTATATCATTTATCTTCCCGCGCAGCGATGGTCGCACCACGCCCCCAACACATCTCGCTTTTGCCGATTTTCTACCATTCCGGCCGATCGCTGTCAGTAGTCGGTCTAGTTGTAGTATTGTCGGGAGCCCCATCTGAAATCACCACACCGCTTGTTGTGGCCGTTTTTTGGCGGACAAGGCCTTGGACCACTTTGGCGAGTGCCGAAAAAACGACCATACCGCTTGACTCTTAACGAAGCGCTGTCTAAAAACAATAGAGTGCATGCGCGTCTAAGTTATTGTCATCCACAGTCATCCACACTCTTTTCACTTTCATTACGAGCTCAAAGGGCTCATCAACGAGACTTCTAGACCAAACTAGAGACTTATCGCGCGACGCTATCCCTCCCTGTCCACGAGAGCTCGCTATAACTACTCTCACCGACGGAAGGAGAGCGGCCTGTACTCCCTCCGAGGCCTTCGTGGTGGTCAAAGGCTGACGCTGCTCGGTGAAAGCAGTATCCGGAGACGAGCATCTCGCGTTGGACCAGAAGCTCGGGTGCTACCTTTTCGCCGTTCTCCTCGAAGAACCTCTAGTCAAACCCGTCGATTGTGTGCTCACCTTTCATGTTCTCACTTGAGGAAAAGCCTTGTGAGGACAGCACAAGAATGAAACCAGGTCTGACGGAGTCAGCTATGTACATGACGGAGACATCAACATGACGCCGTCATTGAAACCAGGTCCTATCCGATATCATTGGGCAAAAGTATCATGGACATGAACGAAGCATTGTTGCATGAGGACTGACTGCAGAGCGCTCAAGTGAGTGCATTTATGCGTCCTGTGTTCTCTTCCTCAGATAATGCTAAAGTGTCGCAAAGCCGTGTACCGTTGCATGGATCTTTTCCTGTAGACCAAACATTATCACATGAGGCGGATGCTAGTTGCTGTGTTCTAGGAGCTTCGTGAGAACGCCATTCTGTCGCTGAGCATCTACGTCAGCCTGCACGTCTTGCCACGTCAAAACAAAATACGGGCACAACATGAAGTTGTTGCCGATATTGCTGCCGATGAAGTGATGCAGGCACTCTCGCCGTGCAAGGAAGGCAAAGCTTCAGGCCTAGGTCGGCTGAGGAGCAGCTAGTGCTTCAGCCAATCTGGCCTGAAATTTTGCCTCCCTATTGGGATGAGTTGGTCGGCAAAGTCTCGATACTAGCTGCTACCCTACTCCCCAGCTAGTACCGAGACCAGGCCGACCAACTTACCCCAAACCACTCGCCCCAAACATAATGCTACTGCTCTCTACGTGCTATAAATCCGGTGTTTTCTAGGCTTCTTTCCTAAAAGCGGGTATATTTTATACCAAAGATCAGCGCTATACGAGCAACTACCGGTCCACAGCACTGCTGAACACAGTTTACAAAGTATTCACATGGATATTTGCTACGACATCGCCATGCTCGTAGAGCAGATATATCTTAACCAAAGTGGCTTAAAATAGACAGACATCGCCATGCTCGGAGAGTAGATATATCCCAACCAAAGTGTCATAAAACGCTGGATATATTCGAAGCTGCACCGCTCACCCTCGCCCATTGGTCAACCTTGAGTGGCATAATTTTTTTATTTGTTACGGACGCCTGGCCATGGAGGACTCGTATCAAGCTGAATCGCTAGATCTTCATTTCAGAAAGCGAACAGTTTTTTCTTTGAGGGAATATGGACTTGTCTTCTGGACATTTTTAACCTTCCACTTCCGAAACTACAATTCATACTGCTTTCTTTTGCATAATCAGTTAGTTACTCGGACATAATCAGGCAAAATGGGTACGGTAAGCGTACCCCAGGGTACATTTGATCGGGCTCAGGACTGCGTCAGCGAGCCCAAGGTAGGCCTGCGCGGAGCGAGTGAGCAGGGTATTGAGAATGTGTTGTTGGTAGTGGCAGACGTCAGCTTCATCGCGATGTTCATGCAGCGCGAGCCATCCTAACGTAGCGCTTATCCTCTGTCTGCGCCCGCCGATCAGGCGGGTATGCTGCTCGCGAGCGAGCGTAGTCAGCTCTGCAACGAGTTGATTTTCTAGACACCGCGCCTGGCCGAGTCGAGGATTTTGGGTAAGGAGGTGGGACAGGCCTCGCAGCGCCCCCACACACACACACCGTCGAGCGAAGCGAGAGAGGGGCGCCTCCCCTGTCTCGAAGTCCGCAGACGTGTGCCAACGATCGCGTGTCCGCCCTATAAGTCCATGCACCACTTCGACTTGTAGATGGCTCCGTAGATGTACACCCGCAGTAACTAGGCCTGCGGTTTGCAGTCCATCTGCGTAGCGAGCGATCGAAGTTATGATTATTTTATGTGGGCTGCAGTGAGAATCAGCGACTGCATTCCTCCTGAAAGTTGAAGCAACATGGCTGTGGACGTGAACTCCAAGGAGCGAAGAAGTGAATGTATGATTGATCACATCAAAATTGATATATGGCTCTCGATTGCATTTTCGAGTTGGTAGATTTGCGTGTGAACCAGTTACTCACTCCTGGGTAGCAGACTGGTCACGACAACCTACTTAATAATTCGATTTCCTAACTTGATTGAGTTTGTTTCTGGTTTCAGTTGCGGTCTAGGCTTGTCACTCGTCTAATTAGTGCTACCAGTCAAAAATGCAGTATCGCACCGCATTTGGATTTTGATCTAGTTTCTTAGACGAAGTCAGCTAGTCAGTCCCAGGATCAACAAGTAACAAGTCGATCATGCAAAAGTGAGTGGTTACGCTATGAATTCTTGCAAAGTGACCAGTTCACAATGTACAGAAGCCAAGTTTAAAATCTTCACCCTTTTTACAGAAATATTCTTCTCAAAGTACTACGGCAGCTAGGTTACCCTGAGAAGTTTGTGGTGGTGGTAGCATTGCTGCTTGAGACTACCTCTGTTTAATTCCTGGCGAATGGATATCATTCGGGGCGGGTAAATGTTACAAGTGCTATACGACGGTGCTGCCTTGAGCCTCACTGCTCTTAACGCTGATGTCTCGCGAAATTGACCTAATAATAGTACTGAAGGTACTGCTCTTCGACCGTCACGTTTGGAGCACGACAGCCAGAATGAATTGGCTTGCCAGGAAAATCAAGTTATACGTCTGGCACGCTTGCGTTACCGTTGACGTAGTAGGAACTAGAGCGTGGCTGCGTACAAATCTAGCTGCCCTTTCCAGAACCCACGGAGAAATAGCTGTCCCAGAAATCAGGGTGTAGCTCATGGACATGGCCTCCGTGACCGTCGCGCATGGGTAGTTATAATAACTCGCCCTGCGCACATTATCATATATATCCTACTGCAGGCGACGCTGCAGCATATTAATTATGCGGTATGTCCGACACTAGCAGCTGTTGCACCTCCTGTCACGGGAATTCGCCGGCGCAACACAATGTGGTCAACAGGTAGATCGCTAGTCAAGACAACGGACTCCCAGGAAAGATAAGCATTCCAGCCCACCCTCCCTGAAAGTCTCCCCTGGCTGCCTGTGCTGCAAGCGCACTGCTTGAGTGCAACACGACCGATCTGAAACTAACGTGCAAACTTTCGACTGATGTCGACAACCGTGGTCATCGCGTTACAAGCCTTGAAGCTGATCCGTACTCTGTGCTGCAGAGGCTTAACTTCTCTGTCGCTTTCGAAAGTGTTCCATTCACCCCAAGTAGCGAGCTATGCATGCGTCTATGCAGGTAATGGTCTATCCACAGACTGCTTCGAATTAGGTATTTCGGATTTGCTGCCTACTACATGCAAAATAGGCAAGATCGAAGATTTCCGAGTAGGCATTGGAAACAGTAGTGTATGGAAATCAATGCAAATCTTGGAATTAGGCATTGTATACTATATGAATAAAAACTAACAGGGTCAGTGGCATCGCTCTCTACCGCTCCTTTCTTCTCCACCGCGTCTGCTAAAGCCATTAACTCATAGTACTGCTGCGCTTGCAGCCCACATTCCATTTTTCAACCGGCCACGGCGGGGTCATTTCGTACACTTTAAGGTGCGGAAGTCGCATTCGACGGTGTGCATTCCTGGGAAAATATTGGCAAACCCCATAGCCAACGCCGTCAGTAACGTGCACGTATCACAAATGCCTGCTTTCTTCCATGTATCTTCCTACATCAAGTACATCTGGTTGGCGATGTGCCTGTGGAATCGCTCTTCGTGTAGCACTCATGGATGAACCTTGTGCATTAAACCCACAGATCATTCATTGCTGAGCTTTCAAACGGTGCTTGGAGCCGGGCAGCACGATCCACCAAAAGTGAACTGGAAGCTTCATCCACAACACCATGTTCGTTGGACGCGTCGGTGGTTCATCGCGTGCGTCTTTACTTGCGTCGAGCTTATTGTTGAGATGGACTCGATTGCGTTGCGATTGGTGATGCCACTACTCTTAACACACACTGCTGAGTCATTGTCGCGGTGACTTGATGGTGACTGTAGTCTTGCTCAACGTGCTCCGAGGGGTATTCCTCGGTATAATCTACGTATCCAGGAGCGGTGGACCCAGTGCGCAGCAACAGAGACTCCGAGCGACATGGCTTGTAGCGTCCTTTGCCACATCCCTTCACAGTGCGAAGGACTCTCGACGTCAAATTCATCGCTACATGAGGTGGTGCTCGTTTGCAGTGTGCTGGATGAGATTGCGCTTACTAGCAAAATAGAATTTGACAAAGTCTGAACCTGTACGTGGTCGTGGTGATGGACGGCTCAGCGTTACGTCCGCGACTGATAAACAGCTCAACCCGTAACTAATCGTAGAGACGTACGCTTCTGTGCATTGCTCAATTTGAAGAATTCGTGTTTGCGAACCTGACGCTCGTGACTAGCATTACACTGTTCGAGTATTTGTTATTGCTTTGTGGATTCACCCCTCGCACAGCAGCGCCTGAGCTGCATCTGCTAGCTACTCGGCTTGTCCAAGTCAATTGTATAGTTGTTTGTGGCATGTTGGGCAACGAAACTGCTCCATGGTACGTTAGACACGCCAACCTGCTTCCTAGAGACGCGCAAGTCATAAGCAAGCTCCATCTCGGACTCTGCCAGCCAAACATTTGCAGTTCTCTTGATTGTATCCAGCGTTGTTGGGGCGGTACGAGCCCACATACTTGTCTCATCATCTTTGCAAATATTGTACTTAAGCATATATTATGTGTCGAAGTCGTTAACATTGGTTGTAGATACGACTTGCAATATTACAATGCACAGTTGTCTCCACGAACAACGATCCGATGAGAAGGACGGAGAGACAGACCTCCAGTGGGGATCCGTAGTGCTCGCGTTCTTCTTCCTCGACCACAGCGATAGCTCGACGGGAGGAACAACGCACTGCATCAAGGCAGCGGATGTAACTCTGAGAGACAGACAAGGCACAGCAATCGAACCAGGTTCGAACACAGCCTACTCAGTCGAGATCCTGTTCAGATCTCACAAGGGCGATCAAATTCGCCAGGGGAACATCATTCGCCATTATCGCTCCGGTGAGAGCTACCTCTGCCTAGTCACAGCGGCAGATACGTGTCTGTGTGTACGCAGACACTGGCTACACGGCGGCAGACGCCTCGACCCATTCCTGACATCGGTCAGCAGCACCTCAACGATCAAGAAATCTGAGGTGGCCAAGTTGATCAAACAAGCGGCACGAACCCAGGGAGCAGTTCCTAACGACTACTCATCACACTCAATGCGTATCGGCGGTGCGTGTGCACTACTTGCGGCTGGCAAAAGCGAAACCGTCATCCGACTCATGGGAAGGTGGTCAAGCTGGTGTTTCGCTGTCTACACTAGACTACGGCCCGGCATGCTCCGTGACGTCGCGGAAAGCATGATCAGAGCATCTACTTGGGAGTGTCCAGACGACATATCCGCCCAGCCACTCGGGGGTGCAATCAGCCAAGCATCTCTAACTAATCAAGCACTTGCCCTCACGCCGTGACCGCAGTCAAGATTAAGGAAAGTGCTCGGTTCGGGAACCGGTACAGTGTATCGGGGAAACGGGCCGGATGTTTCCGACTTGCGACAAATCACGGCATTCCTGATTTCGTCGCCGAAGACTCAAGACGCCCAAGAAGCGCAGAGCTTCAAGAACGCAGAGTTCCACGTGGGGCGCAGAGCCCCACGCCAAGCACAGACCAGGCGCAGAGCCTACGTGAAGAAGGAGCCGAGCTCCCAGGAATTTTTTCTTCTTCACAGTGGATTTGCGTCTGACTGGGGATTAGTATTTTGTCCCAAGTTGGGTTGGGTTCGTCCCATTAAAACTTCGTTTTCCCAGCGGGTTATAGACTGTTCCCCGGGGCCAAGTCTACTCGAGATACTAGGTAGAATAGCTTGATTAGTTAGGGTGCAATCAGCCAAGCATCTCTAACTAATCAAGCACTTGCCCCTCACGCCGTGACCGCAGTCAAGATTAAGGAAATTTATCGAAGATAACTCATCGGATCCGGTGGTGCAAGAGATGGCGCGTGCACTGGGAATTGCCAGGGACGAACCAGCGCCAAGTCGACCTCACAGAGGCCGACCACAACGCCGTTAAAGTAATGATGGTGGCGATCGTGTGAAAAGTCACGCAGGTGACATATTTTCCGGTGCATAGTTCCTCCCGCTGTTCGAGGGGAAGTGTTCTGCCGCACAGATAAAGTATACTCTGTCCGCACCCTGTCGACAGGGTGCGGACAGAGTATACTTATCTTCTGGTGTCCAGAGAGATCTAGTTTGTTGTAGTGTTTCCGTGGGTGATCTTCGTCACCCGACGGGTGGACGCCCGGAAGTGGATACGTAGCTAGGTACATTTTAAAGATAAGGCAGGAGGCCTTGCTCCTCAAGCGAGTGGGAACCAGTGCCCCCCACACGTAGGAGTCAGATCAGTGACTTACGAGTACGAGGCAACAGTAGTTGTAGTGGAACGACGCAATTTGAAGTAGGTGGTTCCGTGCGTCACGGTGGAGACGTACACTGGTGTGGAGCTGAAAACTAGACACCATCTATGCAGCCTGCAAGAAAAAGATGTACCGGTATTCCCAGCTGAAGTTGCAGACGCTCTACAGTGTAGTTGACATCGGTTCCAAGTTCTTTTCGGTAATTCATTGGGTTAGTAAGGTATAATTGCTTACATATCCTTGATCTTCATTGTAATGACGACATTTCCGTTGTCTTGGTGTCTTAGCGCATGACCTTAATCCACACGTGTAGGGGTATGATCCTTCTGATCAGTTACTGCACGGTATTTCCTTGCGGACCACTTGTAAGTTTAGTGGATAATCAAGTTTTGGTTGTGGGGCAGCTTGAACACCCGGATGTGAAAACTGACGGAAAACGTGCTCCAAGCAATTTCTTTCTTTACAGCGCGGTAATAAAAAGTTGTCTTTCCGCTTTGTCCATGTTTACTTGTACTGTACGCAAGAACGGACATACTAGCACAACTGTTTGAATCTGCAGTGCCACTACTGCCACTGGACGGATTTTCCAGAACGGAATACTCGTCACGTTGCTGAGTCCAAGAGTTTTGTCCTGGTCGTACGAGTGGAACTCGACACCTCCAGTTTGCAGAACGCGTAGTAGTCTCGAAATATCTTTTCGCAGCTTTCTGAACATTGTTAATTGCCGATTCCGCTGATGACGAGCCCGAAGTGGCGCTGCCGGACGACGTTGAGGTCGTTGAGGTCGTTGAGGTCGAATTTGACGTCGTATTGGCCTTGATCGCTGTAATCCCCACCAGTTGAAACGCGTCCCATTTCGGGGCGTAGGTCCCCAGTCGCGCCTGGTCCGACGTGACAGTGCGCATGGTCCAGGCATTGGTGAGATTAAAAGCTGCATAAACCGCACAGAGTGAGAGTCGATGCGAGCGAGACAACTTCCTGGCGAGAGGAAGACTCGAAGAATGGAGCTGCTCGTCGACGCTGTATAATACTTGCCGTGCTTATCGGGCCAGAAAATGCCAGCTGGTGGTAGAGATGGCGTAAGACCCGTCATTAGAGGTGAAAGGGATTATTGCATGAGGTAAACTATTGGTGATTTCTTAGGGTTCTTTTGCCTTTGAAAAAATGACTGGAAGCTACTTCATCGTGGGATGGTCTACCATTGTTGAAGGTCTATCGAGAGTGCACCGGGTGTGTTAGCACTTATGGCCTTCCGAACCATTGGCAGGGATGTTTCAGCAGTGTTTGGTTGCAACGCCACCAATGGTGGTGATATTGAAACTCTCGGCGAACGACCACTTGTCATCAGCCGTGTGGTACTGCAGCTTCGGCAACTCCTTCGAGGCCTGCACCGAGAAGAAACCGTATTCCTTGCCATCGTACGTAAACTCGTTCTTGTCGACGTATGACCGCGCGATCGGCGGGATGCCGCTGGCATTCTCACTTTTCATACCACCACCAGCACCGTTCTCCTCAAAGTGAATCTTGTAGGCCGACGAGTAGTCGTGCTTCTCACCGTGGGTGTGGCCGTTCATCCAGAGGGTGAACACCGGAGTCCTTCAAGAAGTCGAACCACTTCTTCATGCTAGTCTCGGCGTAGTGCGTGTACGGACCGAAATGGCTGTTGACGATCAACCAAGTTGCAGTTGAGGCATCCACCTTCTCTGCCAACTGAGCACGTGAGTCATCACCCCACCCATTGAACTTGACGAATCAGGTGTCAAACATGGACGTGTTGCCTCCGCGGCAATATTTATCACCACGGGCAATGCTGTTCCACCCTTGGTCGTCGTTGCCAGCTTGAGTGTTCATCAGGCTGGCCACAATGTCTTCGGCGTTGAGATCAGAATTGTTAGACGAGTCAGAGCCGGAAGAACGCTTGGTCACCGTTGTTCCCCAGTCACCAATTGCAAAAGCGGACAGCTTGTACTTTCTGACGCTGCGTCTGACGACATCACCATGGACACGGCCGTGGTCAGCACGACAACGCCAATCGCCTGCAGATTGTGGTGAAACATTCCCTATCCATCTCCCAGCGATGATTGTTGCTTTGTTCGTTGCCAAGAAGAATGGAGATGAAGCCCATGAAGCAGAGCAAGACTCAGAAAGGCAAGTGGCCTTAAAGCCGAAAGACGGGCAAAGGGACTATTCGACTCAGATTCCGAGTGTTAGCATGATAACACATGGGAAGCAACCACTCAACTGCCTTGAAGTCGCCACCAACGCACATGAACGTGAGCGTGGCACATCTCACGCATTCAGTTACGTGAGATGTGCCAGGCTCACACTCATGTGAGTTACGACTTGCAACCTCAGGAGGCTGTACATCTAGCGTGCCCTTGGATTTGATATGCTGCTTCACTGAGCAGACATACTGCTCAGTGAAGCAGCATATCAAATCCAAGGGCACGCTAGATGTACATTCTTTCAAAAATAGTATTTAGTGGAGGCGCGGAGGTTTACCTTTGACTGTATATGGTATTCGTCGAAACGAAAACACGACTGGGCAGCCTCCTGGTAGCTGGTATTTCCCAACTTGGCGAGTGTGTAAGCTTATCAACTGCGGTGAGGCGCTCGGGTAACTTCAGCCAATACTGGCTACCAAACATGTCAACACAGTTTGCGTGATGGTCTTCCTCGTTGTCGTTATGCACATCTCCGTGTGAACAGACTTATCGTTATGCCCAGTTGTCCTGCTGCTGCTACAGATGATCCTCTCGAGAGTGATATCCCTGGGCGAGTGGTTGACGAAACCTATTGTAAAAATTAAAAACATGCAATAAGAGAGTTTCCCTCCAGCTGCATTTGCGTTCAACAGAGCGCTTTAAGATGGAAGTTACATGTAGTTGTTACCTTATTACCCAAAATGGAGCGTCTGCGACTTAAGCTGGGAATGCATCGCGGCATATACGATGTCTAGTTTCTCAGCTCCACACCAGTGCACGTCTTCACCGCAACGTACGGGACCCCTGGGTTGCTGGTGCTTTCTTATTGCTCACTGCTACTAGTTGCTGCAGCTACAGACTAGCGGTTAAATCACGGTGTACATTACTGGACAAACTCCAAAAACGAAAGTGTCACGAACGTTGACCCAGGTTACGCTTACGCAGTACCGTGGACGTTTAATCACCCAGATAAAATCTCGGTGAGCTACTGAAAACGTTTGAAGAGTGGACATATATGGTGTTTTTGGAAATAGTATACGGCACGACTGCCCAATACAATCCCAAATAACATATTTATATACGCCGGCATCAGTCATGCCAAATGCAGCAACACATCATTCCTCTCTCGCAGGAATGCCGAGCTCCGAGCTCAATCTTAAGATCGTCACATCCTCCTCTATGCTCAAACAAGGCACGCTTTGTATCGCAAAAATATATGAAGACGAATCTCCAGGTGAGGACAGTACCAGTTCCACCTCTTTGGACTGCTCAACAAGCTCGCCTCCATCGACTTCATTTCGCAATTGGCTCCCGACTACCACAAGCCATCCAAGCCAGCCCAAAAGTACAAAGCAAGATGCGCGTATCTCAAGTTCTGCTTGCCACCTCCGTCGCTCTTGTCGCTTGCAGCAACAACTTCGTCAACGCCACCGAGGCAGGTGCCAGTCTGAAAACACCGAAGGCCACGACGGACACACCTACGGAGGCTAAGCAGAACATCAACGAAGACGACAACAGTATCTTCGCGCACTCTGTGCCGTTCAAAATGGGCAATGTCACTGGCACGATGGTGATCACAATTGGCAAGGACAGTCTGAAGCATGTATCTGAAGACGACTCGGCGACGGATTCGTCGAACATCTACGACTTCGGTCAGCTGGAACATAGTAGCTCGGCTTCTGGTGACGAAGAGCGCGGACTCTTCATGTTTGCGGCTACTCATTTTGCGCAGTACAAGCTGATGCAGAAGGCGGGGAATTGGTTGAAGTCGATCTTCTAAATAGCATCTGCTATACGATGCAGTTCCTCAGGGCTTACCTAGGAGAATGGGATGCATACGCTATTCAAGTTGCACTCGCTCACACTCGTTTATTACATAATCCCGTCTCCGGAAGGACATTTGGTGCTGACTTGTTGCTAGGGCTATTCGGATAAAGTGTGCTTTGAGACTGGTTATATCAGCTTACAATACGACCACATTGTCATCGTTTGTGTCATCCTTTTTCATCGCACGATGCGTTGCCGTGCACGATACAAATATATTGATCCCTCCTCTATGCTGGCAATACACGCTCGGTACTGTATGTTCGCAATTGGTTTTCAACTGCACCAAGCATGATCATAACTTCAGCCAGTTAACCAGTACGAAGCAGCAGCAACCAGAGAAAAACGAACAATAAAACAGTAAGAAGAAGCAGTAACCAGTAGTATTGTGGTGACTTTCGAGTACGAGGCAACAGTAGTTGTAGTGGAACGACGCAATTTGAAGTAGGTGGTTCCGTGCGTCACGGTGGAGACGTACACTGGTGTGGAGCTGAAAACTAGACACCATCTATGCAGCCTGCAAGAAAAAGATGTACCGGTATTCCCAGCTGAAGTTGCAGACGCTCTACAGTGTAGTTGACATCGGTTCCAAGTTCTTTTGGTAATTCATTGGGTTAGTAAGGTATAATTGCTTACATATCCTTGATCTTCATTGTAATGACGACATTTCCGTTGTCTTGGTGTCTTAGCGCATGACCTTAATCCACACGTGTAGGGGTATGATCCTTCTGATCAGTTACTGCACGGTATTTCCTTGCGGACCACTTGTAAGTTTAGTGGATAATCAAGTTTTGGTTGTGGGGCAGCTTGAACACCCGGATGTGAAAACTGACGGAAACGTGCTCCAAGCAATTTCTTTCTTTACAGCGCGGTAATAAAAAGTTGTCTTTCCGCTTTGTCCATGTTTACTTGTACTGTACGCAAGAACGGACATACTAGCACAACTGTTTGAATCTGCAGTGCCACTACTGCCACTGGACGGATTTTCCAGAACGGAATACTCGTCACGTTGCTGAGTCCAAGAGTTTTGTCCTGGTCGTACGAGTGGAACTCGACACCTCCAGTTTGCAGAACGCGTAGTAGTCTCGAAATATCTTTTCGCAGCTTTCTGAACATTGTTAATTGCCGATTCCGCTGATGACGAGCCCGAAGTGGCGCTGCCGGACGACGTTGAGGTCGTTGAGGTCGTTGAAGTCGAATTTGACGTCGTATTGGCCTTGATCGCTGTAATCCCCACCAGTTGAAACGCGTCCCATTTCGGGGCGTAGGTCCCCAGTCGCGCCTGGTCCGACGTGACAGTGCGCATGGTCCAGGCATTGGTGAGATTAAAAGCTGCATAAACCGCACAGAGTGAGAGTCGATGCGAGCGAGACAACTTCCTGGCGAGAGGAAGACTCGAAGAATGGAGCTGCTCGTCGACGCTGTATAATACTTGCCGTGCTTATCGGGCCAGAAAATGCCAGCTGGTGGTAGAGATGGCGTAAGACCCGTCATTAGAGGTGAAAGGGATTATTGCATGAGGTAAACTATTGGTGATTTCTTAGGGTTCTTTTGCCTTTGAAAAAATGACTGAAAGCTACTTCATCGTGGGATGGTCTACCATTGTTGAAGGTCTATCGAGAGTGCACCGGGTGTGTTAGCACTTATGGCCTTCCGAACCATTGGCAGGGATGTTTCAGCAGTGTTTGGTTGCAACGCCACCAATGGTGGTGATATTGAAACTCTCGGCGAACGACCACTTGTCATCAGCCGTGTGGTACTGCAGCTTCGGCAACTCCTTCGAGGCCTGCACCGAGAAGAAACCGTATTCCTTGCCATCGTACGTAAACTCGTTCTTGTCGACGTATGACCGCGCGATCGGCGGGATGCCGCTGGCATTCTCACTTTTCATACCACCACCAGCACCGTTCTCCTCAAAGTGAATCTTGTAGGCCGACGAGTAGTCGTGCTTCTCACCGTGGGTGTGGCCGTTCATCCAGAGGGTGAACACCGGAGTCCTTCAAGAAGTCGAACCACTTCTTCATGCTAGTCTCGGTGTAGTGCGTGTACGGACCGAAATGGCTGTTGACGATCAACCAAGTTGCAGTTGAGGCATCCACCTTCTCTGCCAACTGAGCACGTGAGTCATCACCCCACCCATTGAACTTGACGAATCAGGTGTCAAACATGGACGTGTTGCCTCCGCGGCAATATTTATCACCACGGGCAATGCTGTTCCACCCTTGGTCGTCGTTGCCAGCTTGAGTGTTCATCAGGCTGGCCACAATGTCTTCGGCGTTGAGATCAGAATTGTTAGACGAGTCAGAGCCGGAAGAACGCTTGGTCACCGTTGTTCCCCAGTCACCAATTGCAAAAGCGGACAGCTTGTACTTTCTGACGCTGCGTCTGACGACATCACCATGGACACGGCCGTGGTCAGCACGACAACGCCAATCGCCTGCAGATTGTGGTGAAACATTCCCTATCCATCTCCCAGCGATGATTGTTGCTTTGTTCGTTGCCAAGAAGAATGGAGATGAAGCCCATGAAGCAGAGCAAGACTCAGAAAGGCAAGTGGCCTTAAAGCCGAAAGACGGGCAAAGGGACTATTCGACTCAGATTCCGAGTGTTAGCATGATAACACATGGGAAGCAACCACTCAACTGCCTTGAAGTCGCCACCAACGCACATGAACGTGAGCGTGGCACATCTCACGCATTCAGTTACGTGAGATGTGCCAGGCTCACACTCATGTGAGTTACGACTTGCAACCTCAGGAGGCTGTACATCTAGCGTGCCCTTGGATTTGATATGCTGCTTCACTGAGCAGACATACTGCTCAGTGAAGCAGCATATCAAATCCAAGGGCACGCTAGATGTACATTCTTTCAAAAATAGTATTTAGTGGAGGCGCGGAGGTTTACCTTTGACTGTATATGGTATTCGTCGAAACGAAAACACGACTGGGCAGCCTCCCTGGTAGCTGGTATTTCCCAACTTGGCGAGTGTGTAAGCTTATCAACTGCGGTGAGGCGCTCGGGTAACTTCAGCCAATACTGGCTACCAAACATGTCAACACAGTTTGCGTGATGGTCTTCCTCGTTGTCGTTATGCACATCTCCGTGTGAACAGACTTATCGTTATGCCCAGTTGTCCTGCTGCTGCTACAGATGATCCTCTCGAGAGTGATATCCCTGGGCGAGTGGTTGACGAAACCTATTGTAAAAATTAAAAAACATGCAATAAGAGAGTTTCCCTCCAGCTGCATTTGCGTTCAACAGAGCGCTTTAAGATGGAAGTTACATGTAGTTGTTACCTTATTACCCAAAATGGAGCGTCTGCGACTTAAGCTGGGAATGCATCGCGGCATATACGATGTCTAGTTTCTCAGCTCCACACCAGTGCACGTCTTCACCGCAACGTACGGGACCCCTGGGTTGCTGGTGCTTTCTTATTGCTCACTGCTACTAGTTGCTGCAGCTACAGACTAGCGGTTAAATCACGGTGTACATTACTGGACAAACTCCAAAAACGAAAGTGTCACGAACGTTGACCCAGGTTACGCTTACGCAGTACCGTGGACGTTTAATCACCCAGATAAAATCTCGGTGAGCTACTGAAAACGTTTGAAGAGTGGACATATATGGTGTTTTTGGAAATAGTATACGGCACGACTGCCCAATACAATCCCAAATAACATATTTATATACGCCGGCATCAGTCATGCCAAATGCAGCAACACATCATTCCTCTCTCGCAGGAATGCCGAGCTCCGAGCTCAATCTTAAGATCGTCACATCCTCCTCTATGCTCAAACAAGGCACGCTTTGTATCGCAAAAATATATGAAGACGAATCTCCAGGTGAGGACAGTACCAGTTCCACCTCTTTGGACTGCTCAACAAGCTCGCCTCCATCGACTTCATTTCGCAATTGGCTCCCGACTACCACAAGCCATCCAAGCCAGCCCAAAAGTACAAAGCAAGATGCGCGTATCTCAAGTTCTGCTTGCCACCTCCGTCGCTCTTGTCGCTTGCAGCAACAACTTCGTCAACGCCACCGAGGCAGGTGCCAGTCTGAAAACACCGAAGGCCACGACGGACACACCTACGGAGGCTAAGCAGAACATCAACGAAGACGACAACAGTATCTTCGCGCACTCTGTGCCGTTCAAAATGGGCAATGTCACTGGCACGATGGTGATCACAATTGGCAAGGACAGTCTGAAGCATGTATCTGAAGACGACTCGGCGACGGATTCGTCGAACATCTACGACTTCGGTCAGCTGGAACATAGTAGCTCGGCTTCTGGTGACGAAGAGCGCGGACTCTTCATGTTTGCGGCTACTCATTTTGCGCAGTACAAGCTGATGCAGAAGGCGGGGAATTGGTTGAAGTCGATCTTCTAAATAGCATCTGCTATACGATGCAGTTCCTCAGGGCTTACCTAGGAGAATGGGATGCATACGCTATTCAAGTTGCACTCGCTCACACTCGTTTATTACATAATCCCGTCTCCGGAAGGACATTTGGTGCTGACTTGTTGCTAGGGCTATTCGGATAAAGTGTGCTTTGAGACTGGTTATATCAGCTTACAATACGACCACATTGTCATCGTTTGTGTCATCCTTTTCATCGCACGATGCGTTGCCGTGCACGATACAAATATATTGATCCCTCCTCTATGCTGGCAATACACGCTCGGTACTGTATGTTCGCAATTGGTTTTCAACTGCACCAAGCATGATCATAACTTCAGCCAGTTAACCAGTACGAAGCAGCAGCAACCAGAGAAAAACGAACAATAAAACAGTAAGAAGAAGCAGTAACCAGTAGTATTGTGGTGACTTTCGAGTACGAGGCAACAGTAGTTGTAGTGGAACGACGCAATTTGAAGTAGGTGGTTCCGTGCGTCACGGTGGAGACGTACACTGGTGTGGAGCTGAAAACTAGACACCATCTATGCAGCCTGCAAGAAAAAGATGTACCGGTATTCCCAGCTGAAGTTGCAGACGCTCTACAGTGTAGTCGACATCGGTTCCGATTGAGATTATGCGAATTAGGCTTGGTAGGCGAGTGAGTAGAAGGAAGGAAATCCGAAAGTGAGTTTATTTGAGTTAGACAGTTTGACAGAGCTTATTGACACAAGTTTGAGAGCCGGTTTTATAGCAGATTGTGGTGGAGATTGTGACTCTATCACAATCTACCACAATCTGCCACAATCTACCACAATCCAATTCACAACCTACACAAACTGCAAGCACAAAGAAGAAACCAAGGTCAGAGAGTGAATGTCTTAGCGCTCTACACAGTTTACGTAGGACGCACATTTTGCTTCGTCAGCCACTGGCCCCGGTTGACCTAGTCACCCGCTCCCCCAAGACAAAGTGGACGGATGTTTCCAGTGTCAAGGCCAAGTGTGCTTCCTTTAAGACATTCGAACGCAAAAGACGAAGCAATACTACGTGTTCAGTTAATGGGATAGGTGCGGGCACTTGCTACGCTCGCGCAAGAAAAAAGTAAAGCTTTGTTCATTGCCCTCACGCTTTCGGCCCCGGCGGGGGCCCTCTGCCCCTGTCTTCGCCGTAACGCTGCGGGAACGCTCACGGAGTGCATACCTCCATCCTGGACTAAGCCTCCATCGAGACCCACAACTCCCCAACCCTCCCGTACGCCATTCATTCCTGAGCACTCGACGAAGCCGACGACGCTGAAAGTACGCGCACACAATCTTCCCGGCGCTATGGGAGGGGGATGGGGTGTGCGTGCGTCCGGCATACACCCGGCGGCGTCCGGCGAGCGTCCGGCGAGTGTTTGGTGAGCGTCCGGCGAGCGTCCGACGAGCGTCCAGCAATGCGTTCGTCCGAGGGGCCTCCGTTCGAGCGGGGAATTCTGAAATGATCCCAGCCACTGGCTTTTCTGGAGCTCAATTTTTGTCTAGACCAAAAAAACTTAATCGGAATGATCCCTTAACCCTAACTCTGTAATTGTTTTGACCTCTCCAACTTGTGGTAATACTCACTTTCTAGACAGTTTTATCTATCCTAGCTCGTGAGCGCCCCCATGTAACGAAAAGGGATTTGTAAGACGGAAAGGTGTTTGTGGGACGGAAAGGGATTTTGGGACGGAAAGGGATTTGTGATCAGCCATTTTAAATTCTCATCCAATCAGAATCGAGGATCCCCAAAGATCTACCAATCAATTCACAGAACGCGTGCCCTTTCGTCAATTGTACGCATCGGGCATACGCCCGGCGGTAGGGATCCAGCCGAGTAGATGACGAAGTGCAATAATAACACCCCAGACATTTCGACATCTCGAGATTCAGACCGACGTTGCTACGCATCATCAAGTAGCGTAGAGTCTTCGACGATAGGCCTTTAGTCATGAAGTCTGCGAGTTGGTTCTTGGACTCCACGTACTCCAGTTCCACCTCGCCACTCACGACCTTCTCGCGAATGAAGTGGTAGCGAATGTCAATGTGCTTGGTGCGTGCTTGATAGCCCACGTAATTCGCCAAAGCCTTTGCACCTTGATTATCCTCGTAGATCACCGTAGGATTAGCTTGCTCCGAGCCAATGTCCTTTAGCAGGCGACGCATCCAGGCGCATTCCTTCACGCAGTCGCTCAGTGCCATGTAATCAGCCTCCGTGGAGCTCAGCGCAACCGTCTTCTGGAACGTGGAGCGCCACACCACAGGAGCACCGCATATCATGAGCATCAATCCGCTCACCGAGCGTCGGTCGTCGCGGTTCCCGGCCCAGCCTGCATCCAAGTAGGCGACGAGCTGCGTTCCGAGCCGTCTATCGTAAGTGATGCCGGCATCCTTGGTCTTCAGCAGGTACCGCACCACTTTGATACCAGCGTCCCAGTGCTTTTCCCCGGGGTTCTCCAGAAAACGACTCAGCTTGGCGACAGCGACCGAAATGTCAGGTCGTGTCCCACATGCCAGGTACATCAGGCTCCCGACGAGCGATCGGAAAGGCTTCGACTTCACCATCATCTTTGCTTCTCTAGTCTCTGGTTCATCGGCCTTGGTCAACTGCACACCGGGTTCCAGCTGGTTCATCGGCCTTGGTCAACTGCACACCGGGTTCCAGCGGTGTCAGGCACGGCTTCGCGCTCTCTTGACCAAACTTCTTGATGGTCGATTCAGTGGCGCGGTCGTAGTCGATCTCGATGCCCCGAATAAAAGTGCGCGACCGAGGTCCTTGATCCGGAATTTCTCCGCGATTCCAGCCTTCACTGACGCGATGACTGTCTTCTCACGAGACGCAATCAGCATGTCGTCGTCGTTGAGGCACACCACGCATTCATCGTCTCCGTCACCTCTGGTGTAGACGCAGGGGTCAGCATCAGCTGGAGTAAATTCCATGTCCTTGAGATGCTTATCGATCGTCTCGTTCCACACACGCGATGCTTGCTTGAGTCCGTACAAGCTCTGCAGTAGCAAGCACACGACATCTTCACCTTCAACCTCAGCAAAGGTAAGCAGCTCCCTGAGACCTTCGGGCAGCTCCATGTAGATCTCTTCTTCGAGCTTGCCGTACACAATCGCTGTGTCGACGTCACATTGCTCGATTTCCATTCCGTCAGCGCATCACTTCGCCAGCTTGGCACGGATGGAGTTCAGGTAGGCCACAGGCGAGTACGTCTCTTCGTAGTCAATGCCCTGGCGTTGTGAATAAACTTTGGCCCTCCGGGAGCTTCCTCGTCCGTGCCCGGGGCACGGACGAAACTACAACTGAAGGGTGCACTCCGGGAGCGCACCCACGTTCAAACCGGGTTTGGACCGAATCCTTCGCAGACCCGGCTGCGAAGGCAAGACTCAAGAAGAACCCACTTCAGACCGGGTCCGAAGGGGCACGAATTAAGAAACCGTCTCGGGTCGGCCCCGAGGCGACGGTTCAAGAGAAGATCTCTCCTCAAGCCGGGCTTGAGAAGCCAAGATTCAAGGAGACACATCGACGCGCCGAGCCCGTCGAGACACAAGATATGGGTCGTTGTCAACCGGGTCTGACAAGGGTCGCGGTATGAGGAGCCCGAAGAGCTCCTCACAATCGAAATATACCTAGATTGGACAGGAAGGTCGCTCCTCCCTGTCCCAAGAACGCCCTGCATCGAAGCGTGCAGGTGACGAGCCTCCATCGCCTGCAACGGGCGATGTCGAGTACGAGAGAGTGAATGCGCTGACGTAAACTGGGGTCCAATGTCAAGGTTGACATTGGAGTGTCCTCCGAGCACTGACTGGGAGTTGACAGCGCTGGAAGTGCAGAGCTGGAAAGGCTTTGCATGAGAGCTACGCACCGGGCGCGCAGACCAAGTATGCATCCTCACCGCCCGTGAGGATGTCAGATCACAGAAGATCTCGAGGACCTGCGGCAGGTTCTCGTGCGACACCCTGATGGCGACACGGCCATCAGTGCCAAATCGAAGAAGGATCGATTTCCAGAGCAGAGCTAAGACTCGCTCAAGTCGAGTCCCTGTTACGACGTTGTTCGGGAATACACCGACGTATTCCCGGATGAAGTTCCTGCGGAGCTTCCGCAGGATAAGGGGATTCAGCACGAGATTGATCTCGTGCCAGGCACGAAGTATTCTGTCACGCGGCAGTGGCCACTGCCGCGTGAACAAATCAAGGCAATCG
Organism: Phytophthora constricta; assembly: GCA_011947335.1. NCBI lineage: Eukaryota > Oomycota > Peronosporomycetes > Peronosporales > Peronosporaceae > Phytophthora > Phytophthora constricta. Next base: position 803,381 of record JAAVTI010000534.1, on the reverse strand, counting down.
ACAAGTTCTTTGGAGCTCGTCGTCGTGCGGGCCAAGTGCGGAAATCCAAATCCCCGCACAGTGCCCCCACGTTCTGTGTCAAGAAGGCACAGGGCGGATGGCGCATCGTTCATGCGTTTAACAAGATGAACGATGCGACAATACCGGCGCAGACGCCGATTCCGAGGAAGGACGTTATCATCGATTCGATGAGCAAGAGCACCGTGTTCAGTGCTCTCGATCTAAGAGATGATATTTACCAAATCTTAATGCGTGAGAGTGACATCCCTCTCACGGCAGTAAGCATCCCAAACGGCATGCTTTGGGAGTGGCTAGTGATGCCACAGGGGCTTAAGAATGTCCCTGCGACGTTCAATAGATGCGTAACGCATCTATTACGGTAGGTGCGGGACTTTGCACCGACGTACTTCGACGACGTGTTCGTCCACAATCGGCTGTGGGCAAGAAGTCAGACATCGAGATGCACCAGGACCATTTCCGACAACTGCTCGCGCTGATGCGCAAGCACGAGTTATATGCAAATTTGAAGAAGTGCATATTCGGAGCGTTCGATATTCCAGTCTCGGATGTCTTGTCAGCAAGGACGGAGCCCGCCCTGATCCCGAAAAGATCAGGGTGATCAACGAGTGGCATGCACCCTCGAAAGGAACTGCGGCAGTTCCTTGGGTTGGATACGTACGTGTGCAAGTACACACGATTACGCTGGGCGTATTCGGCCACTGTCGCGCCTCCTGAAGAAGGACGCGGAGTGGATATGGTCTGCTGAATGTCAGCAGGCCTTCAACTCGGTTAAGCAGGGCCTGACCGAGGCGCCGATCTTGGCGGTCGCCGAACAAGATCGTCCGTTCCACGTTGTGTGTGATGCATCTGATTTTGCGATCGGATGCGATCTGATGCAGTACGATCACGATGGACATGATCGTGTGATCTGCTATCAATCCCGTCAGCTTGAGCAAGCTGAGCGCAACTACCCAGTACATGACAAGGAACTCCTTGCCATGAAATATGCGTTGGCCAAGTTTCGTGTATATCTCCTTGGAGATAAACCCTTCGTGATCTACACATTTCAAACCCTTTACGGACGGCCGTAAAGTCACCACATCTCTCCCAAAGAATGGCACAGAGGCTGTCATTCTTCGCTGAATACAACTTCCAGGTTGAGTACAAACCTGAAAGGTTGAATGTGGTGGCCGACGCACTGTCGCGTCGGCCGGATTACACCTACAAGGTAGTTGACGTCAATGCTTTTGGCATTGAACGAAGCAGTGTGCCCACATCGTCGCTGCTCGACGATGTGCGCGACGCGAATTCACTTGACGCGGACGTCAAGCGATTGCTGGCCTACGTGGAGGCACCTTCCGACAGCACGCATCGCGCGCTGCCTACACCTCTGAGATCCCGTGTGCACAGGTATAGTGCACACGACGGCTTGCTGCTATACAGTGCAGCTGACGAAGATGTCGCTCGCATCGTCGTCTCGGATGATTATGAACTGTGACAGCGTATCATATTCGAGTATCACGATGCCCCATCGGCTGGACATACGGGCCGAGAGAAGACGCATCTTCTTCTCTCGCGTGACTACTACTGGCCTCGCCAGTACAAGTGGATCCGCAAGTACGACCGTGCTTGCGAGGCGTGCCAACGAGTGAAGCCGACGCCGGCTTCACAAGCACCGCTACAGTCTCTGCCGATACCGGCAGAGTGTTGGGAGTCTATCAGTATGGACTTCATATTCGGGTTACCGCCCGACGCCAAGCGTCGGACTGGAGTGGTCGTCTTTGTTGACCGCTTCAGCAAGATGGTTTATCTTGCTGCGGTGCCTGCCCAAGTCACATCCAAACAGACAGCACTTCTGTTTGTGGAGCTCATCTTCCGCTCTCACGGTATGCCCCGTGAGATAGTGTACGACCGTTATCCAAGGTTCACGGCCGCGTTCTGGAAGGAGATCGGCCTCCTTGGTACTCGGCTGTCGATGTCGACAGCCGACCACCCGCAGACGGATGGCCAGACCGAGCGCGTGAACCGCGTGCTCGGTAACATCCTCAAGAGCTACGCCCACTCCTTCTCCGAGTGGAGCGACTGTTTGCCGATGGCAGAGTTTGCCATCAACAACTCGGTGCATGCCTCTACGGGGCACACACCGTGCTATGTGAATGCCATGCGGCATCCACGAGTACCTGCCATGCTTGGCGGGGTGACAGACCCCTTGAGTGGGGAGGATCTGTGAGCCAGCCACGCCCACAGGAAAATTTGAACGCCGTGACACGTAGTGCCACGCGCCAGACGAAAGTACGCTTTGCATCCGCACCGGGTGCAGGCGCGAGAACACTTCCGTGCCGGGCACGGAAGTGACAAGCAAAGACGAAGTACCTTTCGCTCCGGGAGCGAAAGAAGACGAACTAATACCCTTCGCTCTGGGGGCGAAGGAACAAGACCAAGAACCTTTCGCTCCGAGAGCGAAAGAACAAGCAACGACCCGTCCCACGCCTGCTTCGAAAGCAGACATGACGCAAGATGACGTGTTCGACTCGGAGTCGAACACCGGAAACCAAGAAGATACAGTGACGACGCAGGGCGACATCACTGCTTCGACCAAGTACGTGTCCACCCCATGTGGACACTTAAGATGAAGGGCGCATCATGCAGAGCACGATAGCGGACATGGACACATTGGTCGACACGACCAATGTCGATGCGAAAGACTTCGTGCAGAATCGACAAGCCGTCATGCGGTTTGTTCGTGATGCTATTGCATCTTCTGTCGATCGACAGAAGATGAACGCTGACAAGAAGTCACGGAACAACATTAGTGAGTTCAAAACGAATTCATTAGTTTTACTGTCTACGCAAAACCTGGCTACGCATGCAGTCTCAGACTTTGGAGTAAGCAAGCTTACTCCCAGCTTTATCGGCTCCATTCGTGTCTTGCATCGCCAAGGCACAGCCTACACGCTGGACATACCAACCAGCATGAGACTGCACCCGACGTTCTATGTCGGGCGACTGAAGGCGTATCATGAGCATGATACGCCCGCGCGCTCATCCAACATGAGCACGGAGAAGCGTGATGGTCGAGCTACAACTCGTCATCCTCATCGCGCTCGCACGCGGCGCGCGTGCGACGCATACGAACGCTCTCAACGAGCTTCGCAAACTTCTTCTCGACGGCCTCGACTCGAGACAGCGCGTCGCCCGCTGTCTCGCAGAAACGGACACTCGCGACGAGAGGTTCGAGATCAGCTGACTCTGCTCGCGATCGTCTTCCAAGCCTCACGGCAGAAGGCTGCACAGTTAGCCGCCAGTTGCTCGAAGGTCTGATCAGCCGCAAGCGGCTGATCGAAGCGCCGAGGTTTCTCCCCCTCCGCCGGCATCTTTGCGGGCTGCCGACGGTTGAATTTGCTGGATTGTCGAGCGAATTGTAGCTCACCAGGAGCCACGCACTGACCAAGGTCAGCGTCGTTTTCGAAACCCAAAACCCGTGCGGTCGACATAATACTTGGCGCGATCGGGCGGGGGTGCTCTCTTCCCGGCATCCGGGAAGACGGTAGAACGCCAATCGCGAACTTCACCGGGTACTCGTATCGTCGAGTAGTGTCGACTTCGTTTTCACGCAGTCTGTCCGCATTGGGTGGACAGATCGGACATCGTTCCCCTTGGGGGACGGCACATGGAATACCAGCACTTGCGCTGAGTTCGTGCAAGCGGGTAGCCTTGCCAGCGCTGTTATGTTTATAATAGCGCTCACGCATGCTTTCGATACGCTTTCGGAAAGCAGCAGCATCATTGTTCCAGTTCGCTACGAACTGGTTCCAGCCCTGATTCAGCGCGACTGTCTCAGAGACCTTGCTCTTAGCACTGTGGTGCACGCCCTTGTAGTGGCGAAGAGCAAGGTATAGCGACGCGTAGTAGTTGCTTCGCTTATCGGAGCCGGCCGCGATGCCGAGCCCCTTCGCGACATCATCATCCTTGATGGTGTCGACTTGAAAGAGAGCACAAGGTGTGCCCTGGCGACCTTCGTCGGACCAAAGGAGCCGAACGCGCTCCGATGAAAGCATCCACGGCTCAGCTTCCTGAGACTGAGCCGCGCTGCGGCCAGGAGGCAGGGACGCTCACGTGGAAGAAAACATATCCGCGGAGGAAGACTCCGCGGGTCCACTGCTCTCAGACCATGCACGCTTAGCGTGCACGATCTCGCCATCTTCTGGCGAGTCTTCACGTTGACGACGAGAGCCAGGCGACGGACTCTCACGAAGATGCTTGCTCACAGCAGGCTTGCTTACTACCGGCTTGCTGACAGCAGGCTTGGCCTTCACGGGCGAAGAGTGGTCCTCTTCGTCCGCTAAACAGTCACTGCCGTATTCGACAATGAGATCAGTGTTCATCTCTTCATCATCACGTCCAGGGGGCGTGGTGGGTGCAGGCTGCGCGGCAGTCGCGTCACCCGCCCCGAAGAGTCGGGTTGCATTGGCGACGATAGCGTCGACTTGTTTAGCGCTCTCTCTCGACTTGTAGTGCGTGATATTCACGCACCGACTGTATTGCCACCCGATGGGGAACTCCCACCGGATGCGGATGTCTTGGGACTTTCGGGAGCCTTGGGGCTCCCTGGAGACTTGGGGCTTGACGCGCTCATTGCGAAATGAGCGTGAGTGTTTTCTCCGTTAAGGAAGAAGACGGAAAGTGACCACAGAAAAGATCGTCGTCACGTTACCTCCCGAATGCGATACTCGCACTTTGAGAGGGGGTGTAGCGGGGCTACACAGGATAGTGTACCCGGGGTACACTAATGCACGCAAACCCTGGGACACACACACTAGCGACCAACATTAAGAGCCTTCAATGTAACTATCATTGACGGGCGCTCAGGCCCACAATGATAGTTGCATTGACGACAGCTATTGGTTGAAAGGGCCACATTTCAACCAATCATGTGCATGCATTTCATGCAAACGCGTGAGAGCCAACCGTGCTCTCACCTTTGCAAATAGATATCATCTTAAGAGAGTTTACCGCAAAGATAAGGGCAGCCCGCCACGCGGCGGGCCCATTCAATTCAGTTTTCTATTTTGATCTAAAGTCCTAATTGTTGCTTAAGAAATACGCGAGCCCGCGTATTTCTATCGTACATACAAACTTTAAGTCTACGCTTCCTCACTACGCGCATACTGTGTATGCTAAGAAACAGAGCGTAGTTCTCGCCCTGTTTCACAAGGCAGCTGTTGAGTCAATTGAGGAGGACGAGTCAGATGTTGAGGAAGCTCCGCCGAAGTAGAGACAGAGACACCGACGGGAACCAGTGCGCGCAGTGGTAAAGGCACCACCAGCCAGTCTACGAGCAGTACAGGTCCCGCCGACAACCCCAACGTCGGCATATGTCGCACGATGTTACGCGTGCGGCGCAGACGGACACTTCACAGACAGATGCCCGGACGCAGAAGCCAAGGCGCGCAATGACGAGTACCTCGCGCGTCGAGCTGCGAAGAAGGCACGCGAGACGGCGGAAAATGAAGAACGGGTACAGTAGGGGGTACTGTGCCCGGTGACGCGACAAGATCCCCTGGAACCGGAAGTAAAGGTGAAGACCCTCACGGCTATCGGCGACGACAGCAGTGACGGCCCAGTAGTCAAGTGGCGACTCGACCGCAGACGGTGAGCGAGGACGACAAACATGTGGTCGCCGTGCTGGTGGTGAGTGACCAAGGACGGTGTCGAAAGGACGTGGCCGGAGAACGGCAAGCGACGGAAGCGAAGACAGGTGATGAGATCAGGCAGGTGACAGCGGCAGAGGCGGATGCCGCTATGGCTGAACACTTCAGTTTGGATGAAGAGCCCAAGGAACGAGACAACGGTGTGGCTACCGTAAGAATGGCGGCCGGCGCGGCGATTGAGGAAGCACTGGCGGACCGAGAAATCGACCGGACGCGGCGCTACGTAAGCACGATGCGCCCCGATGTCACGGCTCGACGGTACCAGTACCCGGTGGCGACGACAGACGCAAGTGGACGGCGCGTCACTGAAGACGACGACGGTGTTACTGGCAGTGAACGACGCTGCTCTGAGAAAGGCGACGACCCCAGAAAGAGCGAGGACCGACGTCACGCTGAGGAAGGCGACGGATTGGTGGCAACAGCGACGATGTCGCCAGATTCCCCACAGCTTGGCGACGAATGGACGATGAAGTGCTGTCGAACCTGGGCAGTGTTGCCAACGTCCGATCGGTGCTAAGACAACAGCAGAAGGACGCGAAGCGATGGCGTGTGGAGCGCGCTTCAACAAGCCGCCAAGCAGCCGCAGACGATGTCGACGAGGTTGTGGCACAGCTGAGCGAGGAGCGTCGGACTCGACGACAAGGACAAGCTGACGAAGCTCAAGAGGCAGCAACCACACGACGAAGAGTGCAACGTGGTGAGACGGTGAGGCGATGAGGAGGTGCTGGTACACGAGTGAGTCTACGACAGCGGTCAGTGACTACCCCGGACGAGAGCGAGACGACGCGACACGAACAGCGCTCGACGGCTACTGCAGATGATGGATTGCCGACGGCGACGATGATGGTGGAGGGCACGCGACGACCGGTGAAGCTGGACAGTTGTGCGCGGTATTCGATCGCCGGTACAGACTGGATGATGTATGGTGAACTTTCCCGTGAACGAGCGCCGGTGGACTTTGTTGAAGGCATCGGTGGCTTGTTACTGGGTGTGTTTGGTGTGTGGACATTGATGAACGTCTACGAGCAGTCTGTGCAGATCAGAGCCTGTGTAGTGAGCGGCTGCACGGACGATTTTTTCTTTTTCTGGTCGGCGTCGACTTCATAAAGAAAAACATGTAGATATGGACTTTAAAAGTAACAAAGTGCAGTACGACCAACGCGGCCGGCGCGTGGTAATTCCTTTTCGGACTAATCATGGCACTGACGACGCTGACATTGCTCCCGTGCGGGTGGTGACCAGAGAGAGGATACGGCGGAGTACCGTGACCCCGATGGAAATTGAAGTGACAGCACCTGACGGCGAGACGGGTATTTTCTGGCTGGCGGCGAACTGTGGATCGGTGATGTTGGCGGCTACGGTGACAACGGCACATGGCGGAAAGGCGTGGATGCCAGCAGTCAATGTTGGTGGAAGCAAAGTGAAGTTTTCCTCGAAGAAAGAGCTCGGCACCTGGATACTGATCGACGAGCACATGCACCTATTGGAATAGGACGGCCAGTTACGCCCGGAGACTTTTGAGGAATAGCTGACGAGTCTCGGCGACTGTGAGACGCCCCTAGACAACGAAGCAGAGGTGAGATTGTCGTAGAGGACGACGATGCACGGCTGTTGATGCTGAAAGTCCTACGTGCATACCGGGAGGTGACGGTCAATGCGGGCGATTGCCCACCAGCAACTGACATAGACGTGACACACCACATCGACACAGGCACGGCAGCACCAGTCATGTTGAAACGAAGGCGGCATGCACATACAGAGGACGCTATCATCGAGGACATGTACGTAAGATGTTGGACTCAGGCGTTTTCGAAAAAGGCAATGGAGCGTGGGGTTTCCGTGGTCCTTGTGCGCAATAAGGACGGTGAGGTGCGCTATTTCGTGGACTATCGTGCATTTAACCAAATGACGAAGAAGGACGTATTTCCATTGCCACGGATTGATGAGACGCTCGACGCGTTAGGTGGAGCGAAACTGTTCACCACACTAGACCTACGCGCTGGCTATCGGTAGATCAAGGTAGCTGAGAATGACCGTGACAAGACGGCGTTCACGACAAAGGAAGGGTTGTATCGCTTCATCAGAATGTCGTTTGGACTGATGAATGTGCCTTCCACCTTCCAGCGAATGATGAATGGTGCTGAGAGAACTAAATTGACTGACGTGCTTGGTTTATCTCGACGACATTGTAATTTTTACCCGTGGCGGCATTGAACGACATGTACTCGAAGTGGTGTGTGTGTTGGAACGGCTGGCGACGGCGGGACTAACGTTGAAGCTGAAGAAGTGTGTCTTCGCGGCAACCTCCATGGAGTATTTGGGACATGAACTGAGTCAAGAAGGTGTGCGCCCGATGGAACGATTGATCACGGCGGTCACTAAGTTTAGGCGACCAGAGGACGAGCGAAGCGTGAAGAGCTTTGTACACTTGGCCGGCTATTACCACAAGTTTATTGAGTCGTCTGGGACTATTGCAGCCCCACTGACGCGGTTGTTGCGTAAATCAGTGGATTGGGAGTGGACTCAGGATCAGGAGTTCGCGTTCGAACGCTTAAAGCACATCTTGACTACAAAGCCGTTGCTGATATACCCAAATTTCGATGTACCGTTTCGACTGGTGACAGACGCCAGCAAAGCTGAATTAGGAGCGTGTCTGATGCAGGATTTTGGAGACGGTTGGGAGCCCGTGGCGTATGCAAGCAAGATCAACACCACAGCAGAAGCAAACTACTCGATCACGGAACTGGAGTGTCTGGCAGTGGTGTGGTCTGTAAAGTTGTTTCGCCCATATTTGTATGGGAGGACCTTCACTATTGTTACGGATCAGTCAGCGTTAAAGTGGTTGATGACGAGTCCGAATTTGGCAGGACGGCTTCACCGGTGGTCTATTACTTTGCAGGAGTACGATTTTGAAGTGATCTATAGGCCGGGCAGTACCATCGTGGTAGCGGACGCACTATCCCGAGCTTTGACGGCTGTGATGATGACGACAGGACGGCGAAGCGAGGAAGGGCAGAAGCTCGAGGACGTGGCAGTAGAACGAGACGACCAGCTGACCAGGACGAGACGCAGAGGGTGACGACGGATGTCGCGAGACGGACGAGGGAGAGGACGTGGCGTCGGTGGCAGAAGCTGCCGCGGCAACACCAGAACCGAGGGCGACCACTGAAGCAGTACTAAGGACGAATCTCGGTACGCCGACAGATGAGCGACAAGACCCGGCACGTGATGACCAGATAGGCGTGGCACGTGACGACCAGACGGACGCTGGGCAGGACGACCCCGGTACGGACAGCCCGGACAGCAGTGACAGCGAGGCCGGTCAGTGAGGACGCGGCACGGACAACAGCTACACCCAGACCACGCAGTGCAGGAAAACGAAAAGCGAGGACGGCGGTAGAGGCAGCTGACAGTCACGGTGGTTCATGCGAGGTACCACAGTCGGCATCCCGACGGCCTTTGACACGAGCCGAGGCACGACGGCAAGAAGCGGCAGCCGCGGTGACCGCCACGACCCACGCCACGAAGACGAAGAAATCGGACGCGGCGACGACGAGGAGTGGAGCGGCGGTGAACGCTGCTACCACAAATGCAAGCTCAGAGACGCGAGGAACCAGCCAGCAGAAGACAGTGCGCAGGAGGAGCCAGCGGAAGTGGAGCATGGCCAGCGAAAGACACAACGGCGCCAACTACCCCGACGATGACAGTACAGACGAGAGATGGTGAGCGACAACGGAAACGCCGACGAGTGACGTGGGTGGCATCCCTGGGCGAAGACACTGCCCAGACACCGATGGAGTTAGTCGGTAAGACAGGAACGGCACAAGCATCGAACTCGAGTGGAGACGGTACCGGTAAGGCGGGAAAGCAACACGCGACGCTGGTGAAGGCGCCAGTGACGAAAGGCAGAACGACACAAACATCGACCGCGAGTGGAACCAGTACCGGTGAGGCGGGAAACAACACGCGATGGTGGTGGAGGCGCCAGTGACGAAGGCAGGAGGGTACAACCAGCAACGATGACTACGGAAGCCGTGCACGAACGGTCAGAGGCAACCACGAAGCTGAAGGCCCCGAGACAGCAGCGCCCAATACGAGATATTGGCGAAGACGGACGGTGGCACACAGTGGCAGTGCCAGCAGTGACGGCGACCCGGCCGGAAGACCAACGATGCACAGTGACCGAGACACAGAACGAGTCGACCGTAACGAAGGACGCAGAGTCGAGACTACGAGCACTGCTAGACTCGACGACAGCAGGAACGATGGCACGTGGAGACGGCTATGTTGGCATTGACGGTGACGCTGAGGAACAAGTACCCGAGGTGGTGCCGACGCTGCAGCTAACCGACGACGACCTGATGAAGGCGCAGCAGCAGAGCCAATTGGTGGAGCGATTGTTAGAGACCGGCGAGTACCAGGGCAGGAAGGTTGAGCAGACGTACGGGTTGGTGATCGTGCACACGAAGGAAGGTCGACGAGTTGTACTGCCACCCTCGCTGTGGGCGATTGTCTTCAAAGAGATGCACGGCTCAGACATCTACGTGGCCCGCACACGTACGCACGCGTGACTAAGTTGTATTGGTGGCCAGGACTAAGGACGGCAGTGTACCAGTGAACTCGAGGATGCCAAGAGTGTGGCAGCCGCGAGGCCAGACCTCGGCAAGTGGTGCCGCCATTAAGGAGTATACGTGGTGGAGAAGTTGGCGACCGGTGGGCACTCGATGTCGCCGGCCCATTTCCAGTTGCAGACGGAGGTGAATGGTATGTAATTGCCGCAGTCGAGTCTGTGACCCGTTACACGGTGGCGAGCTGCGTGAAGGAACGTACTGCCGAGAACGTTGCGACGTTCATCATGGAGGAAGTGGTGTTGCGGTTCGGTCCTTTTCGCGAGTTCTAACAGATGGAGCGCCGGAGATGACCGGCCGAGTGATCGAAGTGTTGGTGGATATGTTGCAGGCGAGACAAGTCAACTCGGTGCCGTACCGACCGCACTTGGTCGGCCTAGTTGAACGGTCCAACCGAACGTGGAAGGACTGTGTCGCCACATTCATGATGGAGAAGCTGCAAAAAGATTGGAAGCAGTACGTGAAGTTCGCGGTGTACGCGTACAATTCGGCGAGGCATTTTACGGTGGCTCTCTCACCCAACGAGTTAATGATGGGACGGACTTTGACCAAACGAGTTGTTGAGGCGAACAGAGATGGCTGAGACTGGTGACTTGCAGCAGTACCACGAGAGGATGTTGACGGCGATGCACAGAAGCCGGAGAGCGTGGAACGGGCTCGACGCAAGGAGCAGCAGCGCCAGGCGAGGTGTTACAACCGCCGTGTGAGAAGTGCACGGACATTTGAAGTTGAAGATCGTGTGTGGGTTTTCAATCCGCCACGAGACGCAAAGGCGACTAAATTGGTGCATCAGTGGATGGGGCCTACGAGGATTCTGAGTCAGCCGGGTACGATAACTACCTGTTGGAAAGAGAGGACAAGTCAGGTCAACCAGAGACGATAACAGCACACGTTTCGTTCTTGGTGAGCTATCACTTTCCGACACCGTTGTTGCAGAAGGAAGCAGACGACGTCGTGCAGCGGCTACAGCATGAAAATGGAGACACGGCGAGCACTGATGTCGAGGCCACAGCAGCGCCTGTACGAGCAACGAAGACAGCAGTTAGTGCAGTGACGGCACGAGGATGCGAGAGAGAACGAGCTCGAGCAACTACAAGTGAGGGCATACGGTGCAGCGAGAACGGTGTATTGGTGGAACTCCGACGGCGACGAAGGGAACCGTGTTGAGCAGTACCTACTTAAGTAAGAGCTCGGTCGGAAGGATGGTGGATGGTGGTAAGTCGGTGGACGACCACGAAAGACAAAGTGTTGTGGCGTCAGAGAGTACGAGCAGTTGTTTGACGCAGGACGAGTCGTGGAAGACCCGTCATTTGAGGAAGTCGTGTAATGGAGACCGCGACAGCGACGCAACCCGAGAGTATCGCGGCGTGGTAGGACAGGCAGTGACGAAGGTGCAGATAATTCGGACGAGCAGCGGGCCGAACGAAGTTGGTGGGACGACAAACATCAGGGCGGCGTGGAAAGATATGGCTTGCTGAAGGGACGCCATGAGGAGACGGAGACCCGACGGAGGACTCGAGTTGGCACTCGACATTTTGCCACGTAGGAGGCAGGCAGTGGAGTAAAAGCAGCATGACAGTGACCGCACAGGCGTCAACCAAGCGGAAAGAAGTGACCGCACAGGCATCAGCCAAGCGGAAAAGGACAAGGCAAAGTTGACAACGGCGGACGACAGATCAACGGATTGGAAGTCCCAGTTGGTGATTGACAAGCGGTCAGGAGTAGGTGACCCGCGTGAGGCGACCGGGAGGGGCACAGTGTGACTCCGAGTCCCTGCTTTGCGAAGTAAGGGGCCAGTGTGTCGGAGTGACGTGGGCAGGCGTTGCAAGAAGGCTCGGCGTGGGGGTCACTCGCCCTGTGAGTGAGTTAGTTCAGGAAGAAAATAAATAGAAAAAATTGGTGGTGCGTCGGAAGTAGATGAACACCCGGAACATGGCATTTACCTTGGTGACCTGTCGACCAGAAAGTGTTGGGTTCGGACGAGATATAGTCGCCCATCGGAACAAACGCAGAAATCAGTGCTAGAACCATGTACGCCCAGGTGCGGGGTGGATCCAGAGCACATTACAGCCCAATGCAATCCCAAATGACATATTTATATATGCCGGCATGAGTCATGCCAAATGCAGCAACACATCATTCCTCTCTCGCAGGAATGCCGAGCTCCGAGCTCAATCTTAAGATCGTGACATCCTCCTCTATGCTCAAACAAGGCACGCTTTGTATCGCAAAAATATATGAAGACGAATCTCCAGGTGAGGACAGTACCAGTTCCACCTCTTTGGACTGCTCAACAACTCGTCTCCCTCGACTTCATTTCGCAATTGGCTCCCGACTACCACAAGTCATCCAAACCAGCCCCAATGTACAAAGCAAGTTGCGCGTATCTCAAGTTTTGCTTGCCACCTCCGTCGCTCTTGTCGCTTGCAGCAACAAATTCGTTAGCGCCGCCGAGGCAGGTGCCAGTCTGAAAGCACCGAAGGCCACGACGGACACACCTACGGAGGCTAAGCAGAACATCAACGAAGACGACAACAGTATCTTCGCGCACTCTGTGCCGTTCAAAATGGGCAATGTCACTGGCACGATGGTGATCACAATTGGCAAGGACAGTCTGAAGCATGTATCTGAAGACGACTCGGCGACGGATTCGTCGAACATCTACGACTTCGGTCAGCTGGAACATAGTAGCTCGGCTTCTGGTGACGAAGAGCGCGGACTCTTCATGTTTGCGGCTACTCATTTGCGCAGTACAAGCTGATGCAGAAGGCGGGGAATTGGTTGAAGTCGATCTTCTAAATAGCATCTGCTATACGATGCAGTTCCTCAGGGCTTACCTAGGAGAATGGGATGCATACGCTATTCAAGTTGCACTCGCTCACACTCGTTTATTACATAATCCCGTCTCCGGAAGGACATTTGGTGCTGACTTGTTGCTAGGGCTATTCGGATAAAGTGTGCTTTGAGACTGGTTATATCAGCTTACAATACGACCACATTGTCATCGTTTGTTTCATCCTTTTTCATCGCACGATGCGCTGCCGTGCACGATACAAATATATTGATCCCTCCTCTATGCTGGCAATACACGCTCGGTACTGTATGTTCGCAATTGGTTTTCAACTGCACCAAGCATGATCATAACTTCAGCCAGTTAACCAGTACGAAGCGGCAGCAACCAGAGAAAAAGAACAATAAAACAGTAAGAAGAAGCAGTAACCAGTAGTATTGTGGTGACTTTCGAGTACGAGGCAACAGTAGTTGTAGTGGAACGACGCAATTTGAAGTAGGTGGTTCCGTGCGTCACGGTGGAGACGTACACTGGTGTGGAGCTGAAAACTAGACACCATCTATGCAGCCTGCAAGAAAAAGATGTACCGGTGTTCCCAGCTGAAGTTGCAGACGCTCTACAGTGTAGTTGACATCGGTTCCAAGTTCTTTTCGGTAATTCATTGGGTTAGTAAGGTATAATTGCTTACATATCCTTGATCTTCATTGTAATGACGACATTTCCGTTGTCTTGGTGTCTTAGCGCATGACCTTAATCCACACGTGTAGGGGTATGATCCTTCTGATCAGTTACTGCACGGTATTTCCTTGCGGACCACTTGTAAGTTTAGTGGATAATCAAGTTTTGGTTGTGGGGCAGCTTGAACACCCGGATGTGAAAACTGACGGAAACGTGCTCCAAGCAATTTCTTTCTTTACAGCGCGGTAATAAAAAGTTGTCTTTCCGCTTTGTCCATGTTTACTTGTACTGTACGCAAGAACGGACATACTAGCACAACTGTTTGAATCTGCAGTGCCACTACTGCCACTGGACGGATTTTCCAGAACGGAATACTCGTCACGTTGCTGAGTCCAAGAGTTTTGTCCTGGTCGTACGAGTGGAACTCGACACCTCCAGTTTGCAGAACGCGTAGTAGTCTCGAAATATCTTTTCGCAGCTTTCTGAACATTGTTAATTGCCGATTCCGCTGATGACGAGCCCGAAGTGGCGCTGCCGGACGACGTTGAGGTCGTTGAGGTCGAATTTGACGTCGTATTGGCCTTGATCGCTGTAATCCCCACCAGTTGAAACGCGTCCCATTTCGGGGCGTAGGTCCCCACTCGCGCCTGGTACGAGGTGACAGTGCGCATGGTCCAGGCATTGGTGAAATTAAAAGCCACAGGAATGCGAGGTGTACCTGCGCAACCAGCGCAGGTACATCACGGACCAGGCGTGCAGGTACCTGAGATCGCGGTTGCTCGCTGAGCTCGATAGTCTTCCTCGTGAAGAGCGAAACCTAATGGCGGCTACAAGACCGCTGCTCGACCAAGTTTACGGTAAGAAACTTACCAAGGCAACGTTGCAAGAGTTTTGAACGTCCAGAGTTTACGGCCGACAGCTACGGAACCAAGGGCGACTGGGGAGATGAAGATGTGCAAGGTGGAGCAAGTCATCTTGTCCAAGGAGAACCGCCACGTCATGTTACCCCGCTCTCTCCCCCGCCGGCATCGCGAGCGAATAGCTCCAAACCTGCAGCTCGCTATGGCGTTGTGGTCCGTATCTTGAATGTCTGCACTCTGCGGCATCATTTCCTGTAGTTGGAACCCATGAAATATTCCGCGAGAGAAAATGTCATGTTGCGGAAGACGTAGCGCAGCTCGATGCGATGACCGCTTGACTCGAATTTTTACCTAAGTACCAAAACGTTTCACTTCGATCTCAACGATGTCGTCGTTAACCTCCACCTCCTCATCTGGGACAGATGCCGCAGCTGCATCCAATGCTATTGCCTGCTGCATCGTGTTGTCACATGGCACAGTACTCGGCTCCAGGTATGTACAAAACATCATTTAGGCAAACAACGGTCTGTACATCATCAACTTCTGTGACGAGTTCCACAGTTCCTACTCCAGCTACACGCGAAGCAAGAGAAGGTGTGACTCCATGCACGCTTTGTGAGTGAGAAGTGTCCTCAGAAAAATCCACGTAGTACGAGCGATTTCCTGTCACATGCACGTTCGACGCAGTGTTGAAATACCACCACCCGCCACTTGTTTCCGGCGCTGTTGTCGAAAATTCGTTGCCTGACAACAGACGATCGCTTCCGTCGACCGCGGCTTCGGCGCCGGCATAAATCACAATAGCGTCCAGCGCACCCGCCACAACCCCAATATCATCACGGCTGCGTTCCGGAATTGACGACGAGTTGCGAGTTTCATGGATGGTCATGTGTCCGCGCGGTGTCCGCTTTTGGTCATTTCCACCGGCCCCAGTACCACCTTGCTTGTTCGCTCTCTCGGTCAATCGACCTTGGGATGTTCCTCACTACCACATACAACGCACTTCCGAGGTTTCTTGAGCCCTTGACTTGTCCTGCTGATGAGTCTCACAATCGCCCTTATTTCCATCCTTGTTGTTTCCTTCCGTCTTCTGATTTCCACGTTGACCACCGCTGCCCCTGGTTCGGAATTATCCTTGCCGAGCTGCGGCTGCGCGAATCAGCTCACGGACTTTCGTGGGTGTAAACGAACTTGTGTCTGCACTATAGAGAATCGCCGACTTCAAACTCTCGAACTCTGCTTGAGAAGGTAAACTCTCTAGCAGCATTTCCACCATGTCGATATCATCGACCATGTACTGCAAAGTCTTCAACTCAGTTCGAAGGTTGAACATCTTACACAAGTGCAAGTTTGCATTTCCGTTAGGTACTAGCTTGATATTCCAGAGTTCAGACACTAGACGGCGAATCGTGTGAACCTTGACAGTCTTGTTGATCTTGTTCTCGAACAAGTCACACACCGCCTCCCACATTTCCGACCCAGTCGTCTTGTCTCGAATCTGCTGAAGCAGATCTGGCGGTACCGACGTACCAATCATCCTCAGGATCTTGAGCTGGCCGTAGATCAAACTCTGCCCCGTCTCCGCTGTCGTGAGCATCGCCCTGGTCAGCGTGTCGTCAGCGATATTGAACAGGTCTTTCTCCTTGAATACGGTCTCCATGGCCCATTTGTACGTCTGCCAATCTTTGCCGTCCCAGTTCTTAGGTATGCCTTCAATTGTGTACTTGAGTGGCGCCGCCATCTTGAATCACGCACGTGCAACGGAAGTTCCGTGTCTTTGACTCATAACCCTGTTGTTTTCTGCACTTGATTCGTGAAAGCCTAGCGCCTTACGCCTTAGAAGGGAAAAGGGAAAGTAAGATTGATCGTTAGCTCTTCATCTCCTACAACTACTGAGCGACAACGATCATTGAAGCGGGCTTCAGCCGCTTCCCATGCATGAGACCTGCATCGCCTACATTTAATATTCTTCACAGCGCCACTGCGCTTATCTTGTTCATGCCAGGTCCCGTAGTTGTCACACCTAAAGCTTCCACCGTTTGGTATGACGATATGAACTCCGATTCCAACAGGGGGCGGCAGTCCTGGGCATTTAGTTGTTGAGAAATGTGTGTAGGCCTTAGCGTGTGTTGCCCCGAGCGATGTCAAAAGTCACTGGCTGACATTTCAAGCAAATAGAGTATTTATAGATATAGCCGTATCTCACATGATTAAGATTGAATTGACTTGAGAAATCGTAAGTCGGTCAACCTATGATTTTGCAGGGCGTCTGATTGGACAAAACATTTGACTATTGTTTTTGCTTCAGAGATCGATACGCCGGACGCGCCGCTGCTGTTGGGGTCGCTGCCGATCAACAGCCGCTGTGCGGCTTCAAGGTCGCCACCGGCCCCGGTATTGCATGACAAGGAGCTCAAGATGAAGGACACAGGCCTACTGCCACCGTTGGCGCTCAAGACGAAGGAGAGAAGGTGTGAGGACTCGGCAGGGCGGCCGGAAGGCTGCCATTTTCTAATCGTGCTCTGTTCTATCACAGTGTTCCTGTAAGCTGCCAGGTACGGTGATCTGATACAGAAGCTGGCACAAAGTATTATTTACTAACTACAAGCAATTGTACTACGATCTTTGACGCTTTCGTGGCTTGAAGGGCAGCGTTCGTGTGCGCGTGCCACTGCCTTCTCGCCCAAGTCTCAGCACCGTGGTAAGCTTAATCTGCTCTGCTCTACGGGTCCGTTTGCTCGGTTTTAATGCTAACATATCGTATCCAACTTTGAACAGGTTAATAGCATGCGCTTCGTCTCGCAGTTTTGGCATCGGCGTACCGATGTTCGCTTCGATTCCGTTGGAAATATGACGCATCATCATCGCCCAATCTGACAACATTGCTCTCTTCTTTGGTGTGTCCAAATCATCTGGCAAGATGCCATTATTCGGAGGATAACCGAGTCTGGTTTTTCCGAACCACCACAGTAGCCATGCGCCTAGGGGTCTATGCTTGGAAAATCAAACTCTTGAGGTAGTAAGTGAAACTTACCTCCCCATGTATAGTAGCGTCGTGTAGCACCCGGCGCTGGAGTTGACTGCTCCGTAGGATTATTGCGGCGCAGCCCCACCTCATCAAGCAAGGATTTGATCTCCTCTCGAAGAAGTTCTCTTGTGATATTGCCAGCTGCAACGCCTTTTTTCTCGAGTACGTGTTCCATTTTTTTCCAACATTTCAGGGAGAGCATCGATTGACTGCTGCTGCTGATCGAGCTTTTGTAGAGTTCAACGTGTGGAGGGATCCCTGTCGGACGCATCCACTTGGACTCGCCCAGTTCTAGATTTTCCTGTAGCTTATTAAGGACACTGGTGCTGGTGAATATGGACGTCGACAACAGCGGGTGATTAGGTGGGAGCCTTGATGTAAAGTATTGAGCATGATAAACCAATGAGGCGAGGCAAAGTTGCAGAACGCCTTTGATGTTGGCCTCTCCGGCAAGCCCTGGAAACATGTTCTGCACAGTTGCAGTCACAAATTTATCTGCCTTGTCACGGAAATGTGGCGGCAGAACTGCAAAGCCGGATTCGTTTACAGGTAGACCTGCTACCACGCGTCCAAGAAATTGGTCACCAGCAGCCTCATAGCGCAAAAATCTATCCTGCACGCCTCCAATAGACCAACCGCAGCGTAAGCAGACGCTCACCATCGAAGGGCCTCCAGTACTTCCGCCACATGCAAATGTACCGACCCCTTTTCGCACTGAATGAGTGCCGTAGCGCTCTGAGACGCCATCCGTTTTGAGAAGTTGCCTAGCGCCTTGCTAAACCGAAGTTTTTAATCGGACCCAGGAAACAATTGGCCAGTTTGCATGCGCGGGTTGTATGCCAGATAGAGTCACCCAGCATGTGGACGGACTAAACGGGTTGGCATAAAGATGCCGAGGGTCGAGCGGCCCTGAACCTTCTTGATTGGTCTTTGTTTTGAAAAAACTCCCCTACACTGTCATCTTTGGCAGAGAGGTGCTGCGTCTGGAGAGTCTATACGGACACCGATCTGCACATTAAATTCCATTGAGTTGTCAGAAATAAATGGGAGAATCCGCTGTCATTCGAGCCAGTGTAGATTCACACAATTCTTGGTAGAGTGAGTAAGTGAGTGGCTGCTTTCCTGAGGTTTTAGGAGAGCTACTTTGATTCTGGTCAGCTTCTAATCGTTTTAAGCCGGAGAACAGTTGCTTATGTCTTCGCCATACTCCACAGGTAGTACTATCCGCTTCAACCTATACAGATCCTTCATTGCACTTCGATATCCACTCAAAGTGACAGACCTGGCAATACTCCTTTTGTATACCAGGAACTTTTCAAAGTAGCCAGGTGTGAACTCCATAAGATTAATATCATCAAATTCATCGAAAAATCGCCCTGTGTTTGAGTTTTCCTCAGAGAGTTCGCTCCAGATCCACCTCTTAATCACGTTGATGTTACCCGTGTACTTCTTCCTCGTCTCTGTAGAAATACAAGCGTCATGTATTGCATTAGCGTCACGTACGGGGAGTGGCTGCTGTTCCTCTCGCTCTCTGCGAGACGATGCCTGTCATGTTGACCGAAGTTTGTGCACTGCTTGAGAGTCCGGAACTGCCGATAGTCCGAAACTGGCTTGTCAGTTACACGGTTTTGACCAATCACATGAAGCGCTTATCGCAGGCTGCCTCGCTTACGATTTATCGAACGAACTCGATCCCGGAGCCACAATAGTAATGTGAAGTCAAGGAATTCGCAAATTCCTGAAAACATAAGCCAATCTGCCTACGCTTTAAAAGGAAACTCCATATAAAGCACGAGAATGAGAGATATCTCTAAAGGATTTGATCTTATTGAGAATTTCTGAGTTGTGCTGATGCAGGTTACCTGCATTCAATATAAACATAGTTAGGTCCGAAAATACCCACCGCTTAGAGTAATTATGGCACAATTATATGAAAAGCACAGCTGTTTGTAATGTCTGGTAAATAACACCAGTATCCACGATACACACCCATAATTTACAGATATGACACTTTTTACTTGTGCGCACAGAACGCTTTTAAGCATTTTAAAAAAATCGCAGTTGTAAGTTGAGCAGAAAAACTCACAGAATGTGATAGACTCAGGCATCACATTTGCAGACACTCGCGCAACAAGTGCATCCGGCTTTAAGCGCACGATATCCTTGTAGAGTAGATAACACATAGCAGACGTTCCGAACAATGTATTTCATAAATTAAGCATGGAGTGGTGCTCATGCAAGTGCTAACTCCTGCACCGCCTTGAGAAGCGATGCAGCAGTCGGCCTTTTCGCCGGGTTCTTCTGGAAACACTGCTCCTGAATTGCATCGAGCTGGTGTGGAAGATGAAGCACATTCGTTGTTTGTAACAGATAGCCGACGCCCCAAATATCAACCTTGACCGAATGCGGCGACGCAATCTCTGGAGCATGCGACGTCGGGTCCAAGTGTAGTGCGCCTTGTGTTGCTGGTGCCGAAGCACCCTCGTCAAAGTCAATGAGAAACCACTCGTCGCGATCTTGTTGGTACTTTAATACATTGTCCCATCGCAAATCGCGATGCATCAGCTTTAGTTTGTGCAGCGCAACCGGGGCCGTGAGTATATCACGCAACGCGGTCACAAGCTGCTTGACGTCCGAGGGTGGTGCAACAAGGCCAATGGGCGCCATCAACACGTGTCTTTTCTTCAGATTGGCCTTCACCAACGTCACCACGTTGGGCACAGAATGCTCCTTCATTTGACCGTGCAAAGACTTCAAATTGTTGATGATGGCGTTGCTTAGCGTGTTGGAGGGATACTCTTTCACCACACAGTCTTCTGCAAAAGATATCGTCACACCGTTAGTTCGACGAAGGATGCCATAATCAGGAATACTGAACGGTTGAATCAACTTGACCACCGGCCGGAACAGTGTCGACAGGTTCAACAACGCCAGCAAAACGAAAGACGACCATCGAGCTCACTCAAATCGTAGTGATTGATCACCTCTGCTTTCGCACCACGCGGCTTGGCGCTGTCTTTTCGAATAACCACCAAACATACTTGATATCCGACGGCAGCGTACCCAAACACGTATGGTGCATCGTCATATTTCCAGATCAGTTTCTCGTACAATTTCTTGAGTTGAACTTGCATCTCGCCACTGGATTTCTCTTCCCCGCGAAACACGCACACATTTTGCTTGGCATAGTAGAAGCATAAATCGGGACGACAGAGGTCCGTGGAAGTCGATGCATTCGAATTGCGACGGAAGTTTCCACTTGAAACACGCCGGAGAACTGTAGCAATGAGGCTGTCCCACAAGTGATGGTATGTAGCTTCGGTTGCAAAGTCGGAACCAGACGTCATTGGTTCAATAACACTCGCAACAATCGCACCCGTTTTGACTGAAAAAGCTTGGCACGGCTCAAAAGTTTGCGTATCTTGGCAGCACACCGTTGCTCAGTGTCATGCACAGATACTATCTGGGATAACCTGTCAGTAATGGGGATTTTCACACGAAGCTCGCGTTCCAGATGTGCTTGCAAACCTTCACGATCCAACGGTAGAATATCAACTCGCTCGTCGTGTAATGCTGCCATCCAGATATCTGGTGCTTCTTCCACTTTCTGCCGTTTTGCGTCTCTTTTCTCTGCTTCCATCAGCACTGTGACCCTATCGGTCGGAACCACCACCAACACATTCACAGGACCATTTCCTGCTGCTTCGTCATCTTCACCCACTTCGCCTAAGTGTTCACCAGACAACTCAACGCGTCGGAGCTTAGCTCGCGCAGCATCCAGATGCTTCAAGCCATTGGCGTCACGCACACCTTTGACCTCGTTTTCCGTCATCCACGCATCGCCTTTCTTGGCCAAGTACAGCTGCAGCTCATCCGCATCGCACGTGATCGTGTTCTTCTTCTTCGCCTTAATCGCTTCTTTCAGTCCATTTACAGACTCGCTCTCATCGATTGTTACGTCGAACGCGCTTCCTGCTGCTCCAACTAATGCAGACCACAGCTTCACCATTTTCCGAACTGTTCTTCCACGCCCATTGAGAAGCAACTATGAAAACTTTCACTTTCACTCACTTTCAAGGTTATAACCTCAACCGAGGATAATTTTGTTCCGGTTCCCAAAAGCAATATTACAATTACTGCAGTTGCACTGACGAGTCAATTCAATGCTAATTGAAATATTAATATTTGGCTCGAAACGGTTAATGAAACAGTTTGTGCTGCATTCAACATTGAGCGATCCGAAAATGCTGGCAATCGTCGTATTTGCTCTTCAATGCCGTAAGAACCTTCAAACTGCGTTCGGCGTGGAGCTGATAGTGAAGTCAAGGCGAATACCGAATGATCACAGTTGTAGGACAATTGGAGCAGGCCGACGCAATGCGGTAGTCGTGCGAGGAAGCAGCAGTGCATGATGCAGCTGGGAGATACTGCGGCACAGGAGTACCAAGGAATGAACCGCCCCCATCACCATGAGCTGTGATCATTATCATAATCGCTTTCTCAATCTCAAATTGCATTGAATCAACTTCTATGGTATGATGCTCGGTTTTAAACCGTGGTTTAAATAAAAACCGAGTGCTGTGAACGCCAATGGTCTATGCATCAGTGAGCGAGCCAAGACGCAAGTTGATCGGTTTCAAGAACACCCAACCGATGGTGTGCAATACATTAAATTTGAATCCAAAGCTTTCAGCCCTTCATGAATGTCCTCCACTGGTTTAACTCGGCCAGAAGATAATGATACCTCGTCTATTTGACGAATACATTGGCATATCCAGAGTGCTAAGACATACAAGTATCAATCAATTTAACAACAGACGATAAAACAGAAAAACAGCATTTAATCTTGATATTATTTAATAAATGTTGCATTCAATCAACCAATCGAAAATTGAATGTGACAATTAGGCGGTTTCCGGCCCTCGCCCAATCACCGCCGAGGGGGGATTGACCCATTTTCGCATTTGGTGACCAGATGAGTCTCATGGACGAGGGCAGTCGGGCGACGCTCTTCAACGCGCTGTCGTGGCTGGCGCAGCTCAAGGCGCGCGAGGGCGTGGACGCCGAGAGCGTGGACGTGGCCGTGCAGTGCCTGAGCAAGGCCTTCGACGTGGACGTGGGCGACGCGGAGCAGACGCGGCGGCTGGCGGTCAACGGAGAGGCCTCTTTCGACGAGATCTTCGCGGCGGGACTGCGGGCGCTGCATCTGGAGACGGGCACAGAAGCCAAGGAGGCAACTGCGGACGAAGATCCGGTGGTTAAGAAGCGTACGAGGACTGTGGGGAGAGTGCTGGCAAATTAGAGAGAGAGACTGATAGTGTTTTATTTTATTTTATTTTGTTTGTTTTTTATTTATTTTGTGTGTGAGGCAGACCCAGAGCTGTGGAAGAAGTGGGTGGCCAAGCTGGACAGCAAAGGCTTCTTCAAGGACGCGGCGCCCGGATCCAGTGAGCACGCCACGCGCACCTTGAAGGCGCTGGCCAAGTTTAAGGAGAAGTTCGGCGACGTCAAGCCCGAAGCAGTATGTTGCAAACTGCTGTTGAAATGAGGGGAGGAGGTTGGCTACTGACTGATCTTGTGGGTTTGGATTGCTCTGTTGTTGCATTGCAGCCGGCGATGTCGAAGGAGGAGAAGGAAGCCAAGGCGGAGGAGATGAAGGGCCAGGGCAATGCCGCGCTGAGTCAGCGCGACTACGAGGGAGCGGCGAAGCTGTACCGTGAAGCGTTGCAGCTGTCTCCCGATGGACCTTCGTCGCACATCTACCACTCGAACCTCGCGGCCGCGCTTACGTACTTGGGCAAGTACTCGGAGGTGATTGACCACTGCGAGCAGTCGATCACCTTGAAGCCATCCTACGTCAAGGCGTACTCGCGAATGGGCAGTGCCCAGGTGCAGCTGAAGGACTTCGACGGTGCCATTGACTCGTTCCGTCGCGGTCTTGAGGTTGACAGCACGAACGCTGCTTGCCGCGACGGCCTCGCCGACGCTGAACGCAAGCGCCGTCAGATGCAGACGACGCCTGCTGCTGGATCTGCTGGCGCAAGTCCTGCACAGCCTGCTGGTGCTGGCGGTATGCCGGACCTGTCGAGCCTCGCCAGCATGCTAGGCGGTGGTGGTGGTGGCGGCGGCCTCGCTGACCTGATGAGCAACCCGGCGATGCAGCAAATGGCACAGAGTATGATGCAGAACCCGCAGATGATGCAAATGGCCCAGAATATGATGCAGAACCCCGACATGCTCAACAACGTCATGGGTAATCTCGGCGGTGGTGCCGGTGCTGGAGCTGGTGCTGGAGCGGGCGCAGAAGCTGGCAGAGCTGGAGCCGGAGGCACCCCTGGTGCGGGAAGCGGCATGCCCGACATGAGTGGACTTATGAACAGCCCCGAGTTGATGGCAGCGCGGTCGGACCCTGACCTGCAGGACTTCTTCCGCGACGTGGACAACGAGGGTCCGTCGGCTGCCATGCGCCACATGTCGAACCCGAAGGTGTCGCAGCTCATGCAGCGCATCATGGCTCGGATGCAAGACTAGCCAATACAAGAGAGTAAAGCAAGCGAACTCAAGAGATGCAACCGTGCACTTGCCGCGTGGTGAGCTCCAACTCGAGTGATTTTCTCTGTAGCTAACCGACCTCACCTGTATGTGCATGCAACATCCAACCACATCTAGTGCTTGACGAAGCTGGCCGTGTTCTGCAGGAAGGCCAAGTACTCGCGCTGCTCCTTCAAGTCCGCGTACTGGTTGATGAACTGCGCCAGCTCGTCGTCGATCTTGCGCTCCGCCAGGTAGCTGTACATCTGGTCCTGCACGTCCAGCTCCAGGTCGATGAAGTTGGGGCCGAAGTAGAGCGTCTCGTCCTCGGCGTCCTTGGCAAAGTCTTTCAGGTAGCGCACGCGCTCCACCGTGAGGTTGCTGCTGGCCACGCAGTCAAACTGCAGGCCTTCGTTGTCGCGCGTCACGTCCGCCGTGAAGCGGACACCCGGCAGCTCATCCTCGTCCTCCTCGTTGTCCTCGTCGTCCCCCTCAGCGTCCTCGTCCTCGTCGTAGTCGTCCTCGTCCTCCAGCTCCACCGTGTCCTGCGCGTTGAACTTGATCTTGACGTGCTCGCTGCCGAGCGTCCCCTCCAGGAGGACGTCCATGCAACCCGAAGCTTCCTGCAGCTTGAAGACCTCGTCCACCTTGGCGCGCAGCGTCTCCAGCTCGTCGCCCTCGAAGCAGTTGGCCTTCTCCTCCTCGATCTCGCGCTGCAGAACCGACACGAGCGACGACTTCTCACGAGTCTGCAGAGCTCGCAGCGCCATGGACGGCGCGCGGCGGGCGCAGACGGAGGCGACGCGGGCGAGCATCATACTTGGAACTTGTATTTGGTGGGAGGATTTGAAAGTGATCCTGTGGCCACAGCTTTTGGGGCGAAAAACACTGGGGGTTTGTATGCCCTCCGATTAAGTGCGAGTGTTTCTGGATGAAGGGTGTTGGAGGCATTCTCGAAAGCTAACGTATTTGGTCAATCGTGTTTTGGTTATGCTGTTGAGGATGGCGAGGATGAGCAGAGTTTAAGTCTCGAGTTCTGTGAGAACTTCCTTCTTTGCGTGTGTGTGGCCTCTGTTCGAGCGGACGAAGAGCTTTACGATCTCGTCTCGAACGGGGCCACAGGAAGGGGATAGACGACTACGCTCCCATGAAAGGCTGAAGAGGCTACGAAAAAGCTCCACGCGTATGCACTCTAGATCGTGGGAGATACATCACTTTTTCCCTCTGTTTGAAGGGGAAAAAAGTGAGTTTAACATTTGGGAACGAAGAGAGACCAGAGATAAAAGGCGAAGCTGAGCCATCCATCCATTATCCACTACTGTAGCTTCAGTTCATTGAATTTGCTTGTTGTAGTGTCACCTCGTAGAGGTAGATACTGTCAAAGTCTTGGTCTGAATATTCATCGAGGAACTGGTTCTTGCTGATCGATCTGGCAGTCATCCCCCAACGCGAGAGCAGAGGGGCGATGGATCGATTGATGCTGCAAAAGAAAGTCACAGTGAGATTCCACCAGGTGCTGTAGTAAAAGATGCAAGTTGCAGTGCTGACCTTCGCAGTTGATACGTGAAGTAAAACTTGCAGGAAGGTGAGGAACTGCAGCGGAAGATCAGAGCCACCGTCGCGATCACCCTCTCGAAATCTGCAAGCACACAGGTGGGTAAGTAAGACCAGACCTACCACCAGTATTTAAACGAAAGAAGACTTTTACCTTCAAATTGGTAGAAACAGTCTGCCGCGAAGACGACCTCGACACTTTGAAAGATGGCAATCATCTCGTCCGGAACGTGCATATCTCCCCAGGTCAACGGGATGAACTCAGCGATATCCTCAATGCCATTGAGTCGGATGTTAGCCTCTGCGTTGCGCCGGATATCGGCAGCATCGGGACGATCCGTCAAGTACACCCTTTTGGGACCGCCGCAAAGCGCGGCGAGAATGGACGGCAGTCCTGTGCCGCATCCCAATTCTAGCACAACTTTCTCCCGGCAGAACCAGCTCGCTTCGTGGGCAATAAACCGCGACAACAACAGAGCTGAGGGCCAGACAAACAGCCCATAGTGCTTGTCATTGTCTTCATTCGCCTCGTCGAGGTCGCGGATCAGCTCGACAAGACGCACTTGGACGACTGCAGGTTCCTCTTTACGCTGACGCTTCGCTGCTGGTTCAGATGCTTTTAATTTACCATCCGACAACGCATTTGATGCCTCGCCAAGCACGAAGCGGAGCGTCCGCTGCGGTGCCACGGTCTCCATTCAATCGGGACTTGAGCTGACGATTTGACGATGGTCAATGCTCGGCTCACTTCAACTTGAGAACGTATCCTTGTGGCGATTGCGACGGTTGGCGCGCATAGTGATCTGGTGACAGCTTGTGACCGACGAGACCAGACGGTCGACCTGCAGCAAGTACAACTCGTTTGTACGACATTGAAGCATCGTGGACTGCAACATCATGGCTGCAAGCTCGTCGAAAATGAAGTCGGTGGCTCGAGACGAAGTCGAGCTGGACGATCAACCGCTTGGCACGACTGTGCTTTTAGCAGAGGAGCAGGCCTCGTTGTCCGAGCAGATCATCACGGACTACTTCACGAGTGACGGACCGCGAGCAAGGAGGTTCGGAGCAACAGAAAACGCCCTTGAGAGAAACATTCTGGACGAAAGTAGTGGCGATGAAGATATTCGTCAGCCCCGGATAGCGTTTCACGAAGTTGAGCAAAATGTTCATCAGCGATCATGGATGGAGGCGTTGACAATGAGGGTGACGATCATGCTGCAAGAGATGCAAGCGTGGGAACTTGTAGTCTCGGTGATCGTAGTGTTGCTAGCGATAGCGCACTGCATGTGGATGTGCAACGTACTAGATCTCAGCTTGCTGAGCTTGGAATACAAACACTGAACGACGCTCAAGAAGGGCGTATTAGACTCCACCGTGGTCAAGAAATTAATAATAAAGGCCAAGAATTAAGAAGCCGATATACGCTGCTCTCCACCGTGGTCAAGAAATTAATAATAAAGGCCAAGAATTAAGAAGCCGATATACGCTGCAGCCCGTGCTTCGTCGTGAAGAAGATTTTTTGTTTGCTGAATACACGTGCTACCCTGCGTTATGATGGAGTTACTGTGCCTGCAGACAGGTTTCAATTTGTTGCTGCATCCTCGCGACATGTTCAACAGGAACGCGTTGCAAGTCTGCTAGACTTATAGCATGCACTGCATCGCTCAAAACATGTAGCTGATCCCTATCAAGCGACTCCAATGCCTCCTGAAACAAGGTGTCAGCACTCACCAAACCTTCCAGGACCTGGATTTCATCGACTGGAGACACCTGCTGAAATTCACCCTCATCATCTTCGTCCCAATCGTCCCATGATGTTGTCGCCGGGCATGTTGAGTCGATTTGGGCGAGTTTTGCGCTGGTGTCAAGTAACGTGAGATGCAGCTGTCGTTGACTGTAGAGTCGAGCAATGGCTAGAAGAATACTTTCTGGGCAATGAGCGCCATTTCGACTGCACCTCATCCACATTTGCAGATGAATCTCCAGCAAGGACACGTAAGTTGAGGTTTTCATCCGAGCGGTTTTTGCCTGTGTGATGAACGTGCTGTTGAGGCATTGAACAATACGGTCACATTCTTCATGCTCCGCAGGAATTGACTGGTCAATCTTCGTACAACACACCAGCACACGAAGGCTTTCCAGAAGCTGCGCGTGAGCGTCAGATTTGTTAAGTGTAATCCATCGGAGCATGTCATCGCATATCAACCAAGCCAGAATAGTGCGCACCAGACAAAGCCACCGACTGTTCCAAGAGAGACAATTATCACTCGTTCTGTCATCGCCTGATGCACTATCGGTAGTACTTGGGCTGACCTCATAATGACTCGAGATATAGTGAAATGTGGCGACAACTGCGGGGAGCTGGGGCACTAGCGAAAGGCTGAATTGACGGTCCAAGGCGCTGTCGTTACTACACCATAAATCTATTCTGTCCATTCGCTCATCTAGCTGGAAGTCCTTCGGAAGTTGTGCGTGAATTACTCGCAAGGCTCCATCTAAAAACTGGTTAAGCTGTGGTGATGCCTCAGCAATCGCTCCAAAACAGAGAAATATCAACATGTTTGCTTCTACCTTGGCCACAAGTGTCTCTGCATCAACTGCGTTCGTAAGAGTATGAACATCAGTGCCCATACTTAAAACACCATCCCACAGGCTTTTCAAGCCCGCTGTAAACATCTTCAAAACAAAGTTTGCTGGATTTAGGCGTACATCCAGCATCGATACGCTTTCTTTGAGATATTGTAAGTGCAGCAAGATATACCTCACACATGTCCAACACCAGCAAGCCTCAGCTGACGTGCTTTGCAGTTGTGTCGACGATACAAACTCCAGTTGCTCTGTCCAGATCACAAGTCTCATGAGTCCGGGAAGAAGCTGTCGTGAAATTCGGCGAAGTTCAAACTGTGAGGATACGAAAGCTTCATTTGTTTGTGAGATGCATCCACTGAGCACATGCTGCCAGAATGCTGGGCTACTAGCAGGCAGTTCGTCTTTACCAGCGTTATTGTCAACCCAAGCGCTAATTATCTGGATAAGCGATCGACTGCCTGTGGTTTTCCATGTGTCGCCTTGTTTGGTTTTGGTGTTAACTTGATTTTCTTGAGCTTCAGAGCCCCCACAACCCATGTAGCTAACTGAGGCTGACCATGAGCCCAGTAGGTATTCACATCGTTAATAGAGCCCAATTTCCAACCTTGAATTCCTCTAGACTTCATCGTCGTCCTGAGCAGCTCAGCAGTATCGGTACCGCAAAGCAAAAGGCTTTCACCGAGAACATTGATAAGAACATCGATACTTAGGAGACGCCCTTCCTTCTGCTGCCAGCAAAAGGCGCTCTCTGTCTCTTGCTTCTTGGACAACGAAATCAGTATTTGAATTATAAGCTTCAATGCTGATTCACGAGAAGTTGAATGTGTCCTTGTAGACTCACTAGCTGCCTCAGCTATAGTTTCGTGGCTGATGGTGACTAAACTCAGTTTGGCCAACGCCAGCACAACATTGCTACCTTGCTGCCGAACACTAGATGCAATGTGCATAACGTATTTCTCCAGCGTGGGGAATATAACTTTCCAGTGCTTCAGCAGAAATACTGCAGGTAAGCACGGGGCAATCCGAGATAATACATCAAGTAGCCCTTCTGCTTCAAATGCATCAAGAAGCTCCGGTTCGTTTGGGACGACGACATGGTTAATTTCTTCGGTCTTCTTGATTCGGTTAATGCGATTCAACTTGCTGATGACTTCCTGGAACAGGAGTAGTCGAGTGGGTTGTTCGCAAAGGATAGCATAGTCCACTAGACATTGCGCAGCAAGTTGGCGAACAGTGAGCTGGTCATGACGAAGGCACTGGTACATCGCAGGCTTCAGTGTTTGTATCAAACACCGAGGTAATTGGGATGATGCATGACATGAGTTTGGGCCAAGGCGATATTTCATGCTCGACCTCAGAGGACCCTGCGCAAAGCTTTTAATGTCATCCTTCACTTGAGAAACCTTGCTTGCTCCATTTGTTGAAAGCTCACTCTGCGCCACGTCTACTTCAATCGATCGTAAAAGTCCCGACAACGTTTGTAGAGCACCTTCTCGCTCAGTCCACACTGTTACCTGTCTTTTGTCTCCACTTACACTTCGAGATCCAATCGAAACAGACAGCAGGTTGTCCATAAACAATTCAACATAACTTGGAGACGCGATTGCGAGGACAATTGTGACGGCACTCTTTGTACACTCTTTTCGGATTGCCGACCACAAGTCTGTCACCCCTAGCAGCAGCACGCGAATCACTTCTTCAAAAAACTTTTCCGGTGCCTCAACTGTCTTCCTGGTACTGCTGTCAAATTTGATCTGCACAGACTGTCGAAGCACCTGAAAGACAAACACCAAAAATCGCTGGCGCAATTGAGGATCTTGCAATCGCTTGACAACTCGAGCCAGGATGGAGACCCCGACTGAATTCCACTCGCTGCGAAGCAATGACCTGCAAACAAAATATGCATTAGTTTGAGGAACCTGCCAAAATGTAGCAACATCGGCCACAGCTTACTCGTGCAAATTTTCAACTGAGCTTTGAAGTTCTACAGGTTGTTCATCTCGTGATGCACTTTGCGCTTTTACACCCAAAATCGCTTTGCACCCCACGACGTCCCCTCCAAACTTTCGGATCACCAAGTAGACCAGCAGCTCTTCCAACAGAGTTTGGGATCTATTTCGACTTTCGTCTCCATTCTCCTCGTGCAGCAGGACTGGCGCTTCACAACTCAAGAAATTCACATCTACCCCATTGCCCAGCTGTAAAATAAGGCGAAGTGCCTCGCACTCCCCTCGTAATTCGCAGCCGACAGTAAGCGCCTCACGGATGCCATGTCCTTTGTCTTCTGCGCCTTCTGAAACTACTTTGCGTCGACGGTTTTTGTGGATTTCAGGATCAATATATCACTCTTAGATCATACCAGGGTAACGACATCATGTTGCACAATGGTCAGAGCACTTTCTAAGTGATGCTTCATGTATTTGCTGCGTCATGCGATGTAGTTGAACTAGGACTTGTTTACGAAAAATATCGTATACTTATCGTTTATTTTGTTTGTCAAAGTTCAAGAAACCTGCTTTAGTCGTAAAACTGTGGTGCTTGCATATTCTGGTCTTGTTCCTGCCATGTACAGTGCCCAAGCGGGTAAGACCGTCGTCCATTTTGACTTTCTGCAGTTTGTGCAGTGCTATTGTTTTGTTTACCGTAGCATAGTTCGCGTACAATAGTGATAACCACGGATTGCGGAGCTCGTCATTGACCACGACTGGGATTTTCGAGAGTACTTGATCCCATCTTTGAGCAACGAATTCGTGCGTGCGGACATATTCAGTGACGGGTGAAATCGGGATCATCTGGATGCCGTGGATCGCGTACTTCTCAGGACTGAACCAAGTTGCGTAGTTCACCTTATTATCAATCAAGATCCCTGTCACTTTGTTCGGTCTGAAGAGCGCGGGTTGGGCACGGTTGTATCCGTCAGCAGGAAATACGTCTGGACTGCACGCGCGTTGAGTTTAACCATTAGCTGACCAATGGTCTCCAGCTCCTTATCACCTGTTACCTGTCCAAATAGTGCGATGCCATAGTCGAAGTTCATGTCTTCAGACGAACTCTCATGGTCTTTTCCGTCTGCAAATGACGAGACACCGTGCGAATACGAGTGGCCACGGAACCAGTCAAAGCTTCTGAATTTCGTGAAGTATGGGTCATTCCAGGATGGATTCGCGACGTCACGTACTAGGAAGCTGGCCATGCGATTTAACTGTGCTAGACCAGACCAGGTCGGACCAAGCTTGTTCACGATCGCAGCTGCCACGATCCAGTAGCCATAATGGTAGTGGTGATCGTTGTACATTGGGTTGCCGAAATCAGCGTTCACATCTTTGGCAGCAAAACCCTGTGTGTGAGCTCACAATGCCGCGGTATAGTGTGCCATATTTCAGCATGTATGTCCATGAATTCGTCAAAAATGGAGCAAGAACCGTTTGAAGCTTAGTAAGGCATCGTTTGAGCAATTCTGCAGAGTCTGAGCCGGTAATGGACGTGTCAGCAGCCATCAGGCAAAGTGAGGCGTACTTTTGGTCTGCCTTGCCATTGAAATAGTAGCTGCCGTCATTCGGGATTGACCACTCAGAAGCAATATCAAACATCAATATCTTCTTCATCTTGTGCTCCGCCACATCGCTGGCTGAAGGCTTGCGAGGCGGGTAAAATGAAATAGGGATGATAGTAGAGTCCGTAAATTTCCACACAGGTGAAGATTTAGTTTTCCGCAGCGCTTGCATTATTCCTCTAGTTGTCGAATAGGCGGTGATACCCTCCACTTCGACAGCCGTCGACCTGTCCAATGTATGATGAATCTGTGCGTAATGAATCAAACCACCCGGCGAACTACATTTTCCGCTTGTCTTCCACACGTATGCGTAAGCATTTGCATCTTGTGCCTCGACGTTGCCACCTTTTAAAATGCAGCTAGCTGCCTTGTCAAACTCGCTCAGCTTTGATGGGTTTGGGATTAATGCCACTCGCGCCGTGCCTGTGAAAGATACAGAGCTTAATAGCGTTGAAAGCCCACCGAGCTGCAGTGTTATGTCTGACGAGAAGTAGAGTGCCCAGGTTTGGTCATTGTTGAACGTCAGAACGAACCGAGTGCCAGTCATGGTCAGACCTGGCATTGCGGTCTGTTCATTAACAGTAAGGATAGCGTTCACGGTGTCGAACCGAGGCGTAAGCTCCTCATACTTAGTGGTCACAAATGCCATGCCACTAACTAGAGTTGTTTCCAAACTGCTTCCGTTGGCGCTGCCGGTAGAAGAGGAAGACCTGAAGCGTGCTAGAACGTTAGATCGTCCCAATCCAAACACCTCGAAGGTCGGTGCAGTAGTAAATTCAGCAGCCGAAAAGGTGAAATCCGGCACATGTCCGTGTCGGTAAAATTTTATCGGCATCACCATTTCCCAAGTGTCCACCCCCAAAAACTCGAGTCGGGTATGGGTAGCTGACCGTAAGGCCGTAAGGCCGTAAGGCCGTAAGGCCGTAAGGCCGTAAGACGCAGATTGCAGCGTCGGCTGAATTGAATACGGGTTTGCCCAGATAGGTTGCACCCCAGCCTCTTGAGTGTCAGCGATCATGTTGCCCCACCAATTGTTTGTCGGAATCGGTCTCGAGCCAATGATGCCCGGTGCTATGAACTTGGGCGGCAGGAAGGTCTCCTGCTCATCCGTATACGGAAACAATGTTACTGGTGGCGCTTGGGCTTCGAACAGCGGCTTAAAGAGC
The DNA here is from genome assembly GCA_011947335.1 of Phytophthora constricta. Taxonomy (NCBI): domain Eukaryota; phylum Oomycota; class Peronosporomycetes; order Peronosporales; family Peronosporaceae; genus Phytophthora; species Phytophthora constricta. The sequence goes on along the minus strand of JAAVTI010000534.1, from coordinate 770,292 downwards.
TTGAGGTCTGCCTCGGCTGGAACTGGACGACGCTTTTTCACAAGTTCCACCGTCACGTAGACGCCTACGAACACCAGCAGCGACACTAAAGGACGCGAAGTTCCCAAACCTGGATCCGGGTGATCCCAAAGCGACGGCGAACGATGCGACTGCCATCAAGAAGCGTCTGTTTTTCCTTTGTGTGCATGGCTTCTAGCGGACAAAGTAGCGTCTTGGTCGAAATGACAGTGGTTTAAACGACGTGTGCAATGTAGACGAACAACTTCAACCCGTTACAACTTGAAGCGACGACACGACGACAGCATTCAGTTTGTCCGGTGTCGATACTGCAGCTTTAGGATAAGAACTACAGTAGTTAGGTCCACTGACAAGTGTCACTACTTCGAAGTACATCGCGAAAAGGTATACCAAGCAAGCGACAGATTAAGAGCATGCCAGTGAGATTTTCTTCGGAGGTCATGTGTGTGTATGAGGAGGGCTTAAATATTCTGGTAGCCTCTATGCCATCACGTTTTATCTGCAGATGATTTTGCATCGCTTCAATCTTGATCGCGAAATGTTGTGCATTCGAATTCGATGAATTTCCTACTGGTCCGCATAACCATTCCATTTGTTTGACTACTGATAAATGGACGTCCGATGTGGAATTGCCTGCCAAGCCGAGGTTTAAAATTCCATTGCGGTATCAAAATCAACCAAACTCGCTGACAAAACTAAAAGAAAAAAAGAGACAATGTGTGTGAGACCAATACAACGAATGCTGTTTTAGCAACGGAAATGGGTTGATCTTGCATGTAGTGATTCGAGACCTCAATTCGTTGTCGTATGGTCTGCGACGAACGGGTCTTCAGTCATCCATCTACTGACAATGGGGAATTGGTACGTATCAAGCTGGTCGTTCACTTCAGGAACTCGGATAAAATCATGGCTCGCAATTTATCGTCCACGACCAGGTGACCCGCCGCATTGAAGTGAATGCCGTCCACCAATAGCTTGTCTCGTGCATCCACAGTCATGGCGTCGAAGTGCGAAAACAAGTCCAACACTGGAACCCCTGCCTTCGTAGCTGCGTCCACACAAGCGACAGCATACTTTTTCGCCATAGCGTTAGAGCGGTCGAGTATACCTCGCTTGGAGTCGGTCCTCTCTGCAGCGATTTTTTTTCTGGCAGCATCGCCGACATGATTCGGGGTGATCAGCAATATTTTGGCGTCGGGCGTCACCGCCTTGAATCTGTTCACTATGGTGATCAGGTTTTCCGTGTAGTTCGCGACCGGAACCTGCATCTCCTTGTTGCTTCCGTTCGTCAACACTGCATCGTTCGCACCGAGCCAGATTGTGATGAGTGCTGGGTTGTACGCACCACTCTTGATTTCTTCTTCAATGCCTGGCATGACGTACTTGATGTACCACCTGAAAAGTGTGAATACATTAAGAGACTCAGTAAATGTAATTGAGTAAATGGACCGACGCCAGCTTGCGAGCATGTACCTGGTGTTGTATCCTGAAAGAGCACGCACAATCAAGTCTGCAGAGCGCGAGTATCGACCTTGCAGAAGTGAGACAAAACCATCAACTGACGGTTCGGTAGCCTGCTCCATGATCGAGTCGCCCGCGAGTAGCACTACGGTTCGGTTCTTGAACCCGGAATCCGAAGCTGCCAAAACGAACCCCGCTGACCAGAGCACGCACGTTGCGAGGGCGAAGTAGGTCAGAAAGCCACGAAGCGATAGGTGGAAGGATGTCATTGCGTTAGAGGCACCGAATTTGACAATGAAGTTATCCGCGTCAGGCCCCCAAGGGCATCACTTGCTACCATCGCATCGATCGGACATGTAGCCTATTTGTTCAACGATCATGTATCGGTAATCCGGTGCGGATGGTGCAATATGTACATACAGTGCAATGTGCGATGAAGATGCGCAAAAGCACACGAAGCTTATGCTTTGGCGTCACGTTACGCTTGGTGACAATCCGTACGTATGCGCTTACCAAAGCAATTATCTTTATAACGAAATCGTGGCGAAAACTGGAAGATGATGCTGTGCGCCGGACTGCGTCAACTACTTGCAATCGCACGATTAGTTGAGAAAAGAACGGCTGGTATCTTGCGGATCTGCTGCTCGTGAAGTCGAATGTTGAGGGCATCCATGAAGACGAACGTTTGTGACCTGTCGCTAGGTTTAGTAGAAACCAGCAGATCAACGAACCGGTCGAACAAACACACGGTATTTTAGTCGATTGATTCACCTTGGGATCTGCTGCTTGCTGCGGTTTCGCGTAATTGAAGCTCAAGCCTGACTCGCTGAACATGGACATCGTGAGAAGTTCATATGTGCAGTTAATTTCAGGTGGATAACGGTGGCATGATTGCCTGTTGAATTACCTTTGACGCCAGGACTGATATCGTTTTGTTGGATTACAACTCGAGTTGATATTTACTATGTTGGACATTGGGAAACGAGCCATCTAGCGTCAACTTTCAATTTACACACGGATATACGTTCCACTCGTCACTCGGTTTTCTATTTGCAGGCAACTTCTTGAGCTCGGATTCCAAAAGTGCAACAGCCTACGTGGCGGAATAGGCAAATTACATGAAGGTTATGTGCTGTTATCTTTCGGGTTGTTTGCCAAAAGCCATTGACTCTGAGGTGTCCACTTTCTTTATTAACCACGGCGCTACGAGAACATACATACAATTATGTGGTCGGGTGCACCACACGCCATTGGTAAGCCTGCTTCCTTGTCTATTGTAAAATACTCGTTGAGATGGACAAACCCACAGCTTCGCTATTATTACTGTACTGACTTAGCGCACATGAAATTTTGGTGCGAACCAGCCACGGGTTTCGATACTATGAGGTGACATGCTAGATTCCGAGGGCTAAAAGGAGGTAAATGAGTTGGCACTAAAAATGTACGCACAGGGTGTACACAAATTCGCGGAAACCACTTGCGTTGTCTTGTTCTACACCAAGACCTCCTAACTGTTTGCTCAACATATGAATTGGAGTTATTACTCCTGATGTACAATACAACATGACGCCACGAAATCACACAACGGTAGCCACTAGCAACGAACCAGTTCTTTACCGTTATTGCCACATTTAGTTTGTCGGGGCGGAAACCCAGGACGAGAGCGATTGTATTGGTGTATGTGCAAGATACTTCGACTCGATAGTGATCTTTAAGGTCAAGATAATTTTTTTGCCTCTACAGTCCGTTATTGGTGTGTTTGAATTTTAAGCGAGTGGGGTGGTTGTGAGGAAATTGCAGGCCAAGAGTTCAAATACTCCAGTAGTATGTTTTGCTCTATGATTCCGGTCTATGTCGAAGGAATCAACATAATGCCCACCTACGTCTATATGTCGCCGTACTTGCAAAATGTACTTTTCGATCACGGAAAGGGAAAACGCAAGCTGCACCACAGTGCAGCCAGCCTCCTCTGTTTCGTGACATTTTTTAGGGATAGAAGGAAAAGCAGGTTATGAAGCACGCAGAGCTCGAAGCAACGTTTGCTTTACACTTCCCATCAACGTGCCGTTGATTTTTCTGCGATATACGGGTCTTCGTTCACCCACTGGCTCGCGGCTGGGAATTGCCAGAGCTGAAGCTTGGCGACGACGTCAGGAAACTCCGATTCGATCTTGGCTTGAAACTGCTCATCCACAATTTTGTGACCTGCCGCGTTGAAATGGAGGCCGTCCGCCAACAACGCGTTTCTGCTTGATTCTGGCATCGCATTGAAGTATGTGTGCAAGTCCAACACCGGGACCCTGACCCTGGAACCGGCATCCACACAAGCGCGAGTAGTCCCCCGCCATCGCGTTCGAGCGGTCTATCAGACCTTTATTGGTGTCATTTCTTTCTGCAGCGTACTTGGCTCTGGCCGTATCATCGATGTGTGGTGGTGTGATCAATAAGACCTTGGCGTCGGGTGCAGTCGCTTGGAACATTGTGACAATGCTGACCAGGTTCTCCGTATAATTTGCAATTGGGACGTGCATCTCGAAGTTGCTCCCGTTTACCAACGCAGCGTCATTAGCGCCAAGCCAGACGGTGATTAGTGTTGGAATGTAGACGCCGCTCTTGATTTCACGCTCGAGCGCTGGCATTACATCATTTAGGAACCACCTAATAGATGATTATCAACACGAACAATGAATAGTGCACATGTCAGTTTCACGACGAGTTGACACGGTAGTATGAGGTCGCACCTGGTGTTGTATCCTGATAATCCGCGAACCACGATGTCGGTCGAACGCGTATATTGATACTGCAGCAGCGTGACCCAACCGTCCTTCTCGGATCGACACCTTGCTCCGTGAGAGAGTCACCCGTGAGTAGGACTACAGGTCGTTGAACATCCGAAGCTTCGGTGGCAGATGACCACGCCTCCATTTTCCAAGCAACAATCGATGCGAGGAGGATATAGGCGAAGAAACCGCGAAGAGGGAGAAGAATTGCTGCCATCGCGTTGGGGACGGATGAATTTGATAGTGAGAAGGGCAACAGCATGAATGCTATCGATCCGACATTCGGACCAACACTATGATGCCGAAAATGAGCTGTGCTCTGGCCAAGTTACGAGCCGTTTGCGGTCGGACCTTACGACCGCAAACACATCACCGATAGCTGAGGTAGGGCTACAGTATGAGAAATGGTATCAACACACTCGGTGCATGATGCACGTAGCAGATGTGCAGTAGCGTCGATACGATGCTGCACGGGGCAAGTTCAGTGCTGTCGTCGTGTCGATTTAGCCTTACCGCTCGTTGCAGTCCTGATAGAAAGTTAGAATTCAAACTTTTTCCTGACTTATGCTAGGCCGGTCGGGAATTCCACCACCACAGATTGCGTTTTGTGTCAAAGAGAAGGAACTACACGTACAACTCACTGTGGTGTATTCAAAGCATAACATTCTGTGAATTTTCCAAAAAGGTGACTCGAATCAAAAATTACTTGACTCGACACGGGCAGTCGCAACATCCTAGTGTTCGATTCCGACCGAGGGGTGACAGGGAATATCAATAGAGCTTGTATGGCAGTCGTCTGGTAAGGAAAATTCCACATGCGGGGATTACTAGTGAGGGGTTCATGATGAACCCCTAGTCTATAAACCAGCCGTGCTGCACGATTTACCGACAGGATTAGCAAATTGAGGTCTTTGGTGATTAGCCGGACATGAGCACTGCTCATGCCCGGCTAATCGGATATGCGAAAAATCGTGTACTGTATTAGTATTAGTATTACTTATTCCGAGGTCAGGATTAATATGTCGTAATACTAAGGCCATTTTTATTAGAAGAAGTATCAGTATTAATACGAAAAAGGCTAATCCTTGTGATAATACTTTTCCAGAAAACACAATAGCGCAGAGAAAACTGCTGAGGTCGCACCTCCTCTCGGTTGGCGGTGTAATCGGCGCCGAGGTCCAGTCTGTATACGGTGTATTCCCTAATCTGTCCGTCGCTGCCTGAGTTGCTTGCGTCAGAAACGAGCACGCGTCTCGGCACCTTCCGTCGGTGTTGTTGGAGCAGGTGTGGACGACGTGATCAGTACCGGCGGCACCGTGTCGGTCTGAGCACGGAAGTAGCGATTTCGGCCACCGTTGCATCGATCGTGTCGTCAGTGAAGGTCAGGGACAAAGTGGTCGCTGCATCCGCACTGTGTTGGTCTTCTTGGCCACCACATTCGTGTCGACGAGCGTAGTGTCCGCTTTCGTGGCGGTCTGGTCCACCGATGTGTCTGTTTTTGGTTCACGTACGCATCGCTCGAGGCACCTCCGAGGTTTGTAGATGGCGTGGTGACCGCATCGCTAATGTTTGCAATCCTTTTTTAGATCGAAAACATTAAGATCTAATCAAATTGGAAGTGGATATGCTACTGCGCTGAAGGAGATATATCCAATAAAGGATCCCGGGCGGAGATGTCGTTGGATAAGTTCCCGGTAAAAGTGAGAGAGAACGGGGCTGGATCATCGCTTGACTCGCGACTGCTTCTAGAGACGGAATTGTTGCCATTATATCGATCACAACCTCCGGTGTGCCAAAGTAACAAAACGTATTGCATCTAATACAAATCCGACACATCATATTAATATGGGTATTACAAAATCAGCCCGCGGGTATTAGTAATAATAAAATCAATTATTATTCGTAAGAAGTAGCAGTGAGTATTACAATACTTTGATCCGAACCTCTGGGCATGAGAGCTATCGAGAAGTGTAAAACGGACGTCCATCTTGCGATCTGCTCTTTGATGATAAAGCCTCGCCATCGAGCTGAAAAAGTGCCAGGACCAGGGGTTGGCAATACCATGGTACTAACACTTTTTCTCAACTACTTCCAGTAGTTTACCACTGCCACCTTTCTAACTACTATAGTGATCAGAAGTTTGATTTTGCTCTTCTAGACTACTACAGTACAGTAGTAGTAGTACTGTAGTACTGCCGAACTACTATCCAATAATCGCACTTAATAATAACAGGATTGTTTTTACCCTGTGTGGTTGGTGCATGTGCACACCATCTGTTGGTATAATATAATCGAGTCAGCATGCCTTCCTATTGGTAAAAATTTCTTCTGGAACTCGGCAGTTCAAAACAGTACAAAACTACTGGTTACTAAAGTAGCAGTAGCTCATAAATTCTGCAAACTACTGGCTACTGCAGTAATAGTACTACTACTATAGTACTGTTTTGTACTGGCTTACTGCTAACCCCTGGCCCAGGACTCCTTGAAGGAGAGCACATGCAAGCATGAATCAGGCGCCTTGCGACAATCAACGACATTGCATCCGTGCATCGTTACTGTACAGTTTAACACAAGAGCGAACTGGTCGTGGTGCCGTCGATATCCATACCCTAGGTTAATCAGCGATATGGATGAATATGATCAAATCTCCGACCGTACTTAAGGTTGACAATACAAACATCCAGAGAGGCCTCTGTCGGAGATAACACATAACCCGAACCTCCTGCAAATCTGATATTCATACAATCATCAAGTTGTTTTAGTCGCCTCGTTTGATGATTGGTCGGAGCCTTGGGGACGGATGTCAAGGACGCTCTAGCAAGCGAAGGTGAAGCTTGCGAGCCTCAGCGGGCGTATGGTTCGTTTCAGAGCGAGCGAAGCGAGCACGGGAGCGAAAGCGAAGCTTGCGAGCCATAGCGGACTTAGGGTCGTACCAAGGGTAGCCTCCTCGTTCAGGGTTCTTCGCGTAGCGGTGATAGATCGCGAGACACCCCGTCTAATGGCGTTTTTATGTGCAGGTCGAAGGAAGTCGGAGGGTCGGAGCTTTCAGGGTATGGTATTGTCTCTTTCGACGATTTCGCCAACCTATTTGGAGTTCTTATTTGGGGTCCTTTAGAGATTAGTAGCGAGAAAAATCGGAATGGCTCGATGGTTGAGGCATTCGGGCTTTTCCGGCTAATACGGCCTCTTGTCTGGTGACTAATCTGACCCTTATCGTCGCACATCACGCTACAAATTCAAGGTAGGGGTCAAGTCCTCCGCTTCTTATTATCAGTTTAAGACGTCGCTTTAGCCAGAAAATCGGGAAGGCAGAATAACATTTCAGTTAGGCAAGTACTTATCAGTTTTCGAGCCTAGTTAGTAACTAGAAGTAGTAGTTAGGTCGATTGGAGTCAGTGATGATGGTTTATGTCACGTGCCTTCCGCCATTGTTCACTATGCAGCTCAATCGTTTCTTGGAGCTCAGATTTATTCAGACTTTTCTCATATTTACCAGTCTCTCGACACTAGATGGAAGGGGCTGGTAGTGCAATACAATTGTATGAGCAGATGTTTGAATTAGCGTGCATAAGAGTTCGCGTGGAGTATTTGGAGGTTCAAGTAAAACTCCGCGCTATTGTCGTTTCACCTGCACGTCACGCCGGTCCTGTCCTTGGCCGCAGGATGGTTTCCGGTGGCCACAACCCCGAACTGCCCTAACACGCACCTACTCTAACTACTCACGCACGGCAGTCGGCGGCTGCCTTGTCCTTGTGCTGTGCCGGTGGAACCGGGCTCACTCCAGATGACTGCCAGATCGCCAGGTACGCCGTGCCGGGGCTCTGATACCGGGGGCTAAACGACCCTCTCTTGGGTACTAAGCGTCCTGCTGTGCGGGCTGCTGATACCGACGATCATACGGGGCTGCCGATACCCGTCTCTCTATACACTGGAGGAGCCACGATGCCAATCACGCGTCGCGCTGAATGCCGAGCTTCTTCTGCTGCTTTTCTTTATTAGTCCTTCACCACTAGCACTTGGCCGGCACTCGTGGCTGTCGTTGCGGTGAGCTGTGTACTCCACTGCAAATCCAGAACTGCCTCCTACCTCACTAGCCTACACCTGCGTCCTGCGCCGGCGACCGTTCACGCCGTCTGCCAGCCGTCCATGCCTTCACCGCCCTTCGGCTCGCGCCTCTTGGGCCCGGTGATTTTCTCTCATAAGATCTCGACCCGCTCGCTGTCGACTCGTCCCTCGCTCCTTGGTCGTCCGGTGATTGTCCTCTGCTGTCGTCCGCCGATCGCCTTCCGCTGTCGTCCTGCCTCGCCGCTTGCTGGTCCATCGCGCCCTTGCTCATCTTGGTCTTCACTTGTCCTCGCCTGCTGCGTGCCGCTCGTTGTCCACCGCGATTGCAAGAGTGCGGGACCGGCGCTTGATATTTCAGCACTCCTACTCTCTTCCCTTGCTCTCGAATCGTCCCCGATTCGCTCAGCCGGGAGCTGGTCCGTGCGGTGACTGCCTGCTTCCCCGGCTCGCATAACTTGCTCGCAGTCGTCGGTTGCGGCTGGATCGGCTAATTCGGCGTCCATGCCAGCGTTTTCCGCTTCCTCTTCGTTGTACTGATCCGTGCGCACTCGTCCCTCGTGCCATTATCGCTTGTAGTCGCGTTGGTTGATCCAAAGGCGTGCGCCTCCAACTTGGCTAGGTGGATCACTCACGAGTTCAACCTCGAACACCATATGTAGCGCCCAGTGCGAGTCCTGTACTTCCGGCGGCGACATTCCACCACGGCTTGGGTAGGACCAATATTGGCGAGCCGTTGCGGACCCACGAGACTGTCAGCTCCTCGTCGACCGCGCCCAGCGAAGACATATACCCGTGGCTCTTCGGTTTCTTCGTGACCGTCGGGTTGTGGTGCTGCGGCTTGCTGGCTGCGTACGGCTGCGTCTTCGATTGCTGCGGCTCGGTCCGGCCGCTCTGAGTGTGCAGCAGCTCCACTTCTTTCTGTCGCTGGCTGGCTGCTGTCGGCGGCGATGGTACACGCTTGCGAGGCGACTGCTCCGGTGCCTGCCGCTCCTGGTTTATCCTCGAGTGCGGTGCCGTCTGCTCGTGCCCGCACTAGGCTGTCTGCACGACTTCCAGCGCCGTCGTCGGCTTCGGTTCCCGGGTATGGCGCGTGACGCACTCGCGCCCTCGTTCTTCCTGCAATGGCGTCTCCTGTCGTTGCTGGTGTAGCAGTCCGGGCTCGCTTCCGTATCGGCTTCGATCATATGCTTGCTGCATCGTCGGCATCGCGTTGTCCAGCAGCAGGGGCTGCATGCGTCGGGGCCTGGCTGGTTTCGTCGACTGTCAATCTTGGCTGCGTGCTTCCTGCGTCTGCTGGTGACCCGGCTGGCAGATTAGAGTATGTGGTATTGCCCTCCTCGTGTGCTCCCGTGCCGCTACCCGACGTCCGCGTGCTAGCTTGGTCTGCGCCTTGCAGCTAATTCGGGCGTCGCTTCACCCTCGTCGTCTGGGTCAACGTCCGCGGCGGCAATGGCTTCCTCCCTGAGATCCCGAGCGATATTCTTCACCATCTTATCGAGCAGATTCGTATGGTAATAATAGGTTAGGAGAAAAAGGAACAGTGCATCACCAGCTCCCTTCCTGACTCCAGCATCAATACCAGATAATTATCATAGCCGGTGGCCTTAATGATCTTGCCCGGCCCTCGCCAGCAATGACCAAACTTCGTAATCCCGGGACCCGTCGCGGGCCGATATATCCACACCAACTGCCCTGGCCGGAACTCACCTCGCTGCCTCACATTCCGTTGATTGTAGTACATGGCCTGTCGAGCCTGCTCCTCTTGCCGCGCGACGGCAGCTAGTTCCCTCGCCTTCTTCAAGTCTTGCAGTAGCAACGCATGATAGTCGTCGAGCGTGCTGTGTGGGTACACGAGCCGGCTCCGCCGCAGTAGATCCGCGGGTGTACGCACCTTGCGACCCATCATTGACTCGTTTGGCTGATACCCGTGGGTTGCATGTATCGACGAATTGTACACATACAGAGCGCACGGTAGGAAGTCGTCCCAGTCGTCCTGCCCTTCCTCCACGTAGAGGCTCACCATATCTTTCCACGTACGGTGGAATCTTTCCACCAGCCCTAATAGGTTCGGCCTGTACGGCACGGGCGTCGACTGCGTTACTTGCATTAATGCCAACAACTCAGCCGTCGCTCGGCTTCCAAATTTCATGGCCCCGTCCATCATATTCTCGCGCATAGGGCCATACACCAGCACCACTTTGTCCATCTGAAAGCGCGCAATAGCCTTCGCTGTGTGCTCCTCCACTGTTGCGGCCACAGCATATCGCGTAGTATACTCCACCGCTGCGATCACATGCCTCTTGCCCCGGCGGTGGCAGCAGTCCTGCTACGTCGATGGCCCAACGGTCACACACGTCTCCTGTGCGAACGCTGCGTAGCGGTGGTACGACTGCATTCGGCCTTGTTTTCCTGTATCCGCAGTCCTGGCACGCAGACACCCAGTTGGAGGTGGCTTCGCGCATTTGTGGCCACCAGTACAGCCGCCGTAACCGCTCATACGTTTGCGGGCCCCGAAGATGGCCTGCCCATATGCTGTCGTGGGCCTCCTTGAAGGCTAGGGCCCAGTACACCGCTGGAAGCACTGTCCTGTGCTCGCCGTCGCCTACTTCCACGCTCACGAGTCCTGACTCGCTGTCAAACACTCGCTGCTCCCGGTACGTCTTCTTCTTTTTAAGCGTCTGCACCATCACGGATTTAGCCTGCTCACGCATGATGTCTTCGTCTGTAAATTGCACGATCCCCATCTCCGCAGCTCCCACACGTCGTATAGTGGCAGCTTGTATCACGTTCACAGCTGCTCGATCAATCTCGACCTCGCCTTCGTCAACCCATGCTACTTCCTGTCGGCTGTCGGCGGTATACCTCTTCCCCACGCTTTCCACGACTGGAACTTGTTGTGGCGCCCAGCCTTCGGGGTCACTCTCGGTTGATACAGCCGGGTCACTTCCGCCGTCAGCCCACCCTTGGTCATCGTAATATTACCGGCCTTGATCTTGCTCGGCCCTCTGGGGTCGATCGCTGGCTTTGCTTCCCCGTGTGCTTCCCTTGCACTGCCGTCAATTCCACCTCCTGCTCTCGTCCTTCTGGCGTGCCCTGTCCTTTTCGCGTCGCACTCGCATCTTGGCTGCCCCTCGTCTGGCCCACCTCGCGGGTCGCCCGACGGCCCAATCACTGGATCGTTGATCGCGTCTCCATCCTGGTCTGCTGCCGTACCAGAGCTGCTGGCAGGGCCATGCGACAGAGCATCTGCCACGTGGCTCTCCTTGCCTGGCCGGTACTGGATTTCGAAAGCGTATTCTTGGAGTGTAAGGGCCCAGCGATGTAACTGCCGGTTCCTTCGCCGTCATGAACCATTTCAAGGCGATGTGGTCGGTCACGATTAGAAATCGGCGTCCGTATAGGTGTGGGCGGAAGAGGCGTACAGCACACACAACAACCAAGCATTCCAACTCCGATATACTGTACTTCGAGACGGCTGGGCTGCTAACCTTGGATGCGTACGCTACGGGCTCATCACCGTGTCCCTGGTCTTGCGACAGCACCGCACCGAGCCCTCTCTTGGAGGCGTCCGTCGTCAACTTAAATGGCAATCTGTAGTCAGGGTAAATTAATACCGGCTTTGTACTTAGCCATGCCTTCGCCCACGTGAAAGCCTCCTCTTGTTCGTATCCCCAGCTCCACGCCACTCCCTTTCACAGCAGCTTTGTCAGTGGTGACATCCTCGCTCCGAACTGCGGCACAAAGCGTCGATAGTAGCCAGCCAATGCTACGAATCTTCGTATTTGCATGTCGTCCTTGGGTCGTGGGAAGTCCACGACGGCTCGGATCAACCGGTCCGTCGGCTGGATACTATCCGGCGTCAGGTCATGACCGAGGTACTCCATCCTTGTGGTCGCGAACGAACACTTCAAGGACTTCAGGCTAAGTCCCGCTGCCGACAATCGTTCCAATACAACGGCCAGCTCCACCACGTGCTGCGCGACGCTGCCCTTGGTAAAGATAATCAATCACGTCATCGAGATAGACCAAACAACAGACCCATGTTAAACCTCGTAACACACAATCCATTAACCTTTGATATGTGCTGGGGGCATTGCACAGCCCAAACGGCATGCAACGGAACTGGAAAAGTCCCCGCCTTGTCGTGAAAGCCGTCTTCTGCTTATCCTCCTTGGCGACGCCCAGCTGCCAGTAACCAGCACGTAAATCCAAGCATGTAAATCGCTGCGACCCGTACAATGCTTCCAGGGTCTCGTCCACGCGTGACAGCGGGTACACCTTTTCACTGTCACAGCGTTGAGCGATCTGTAGTCGATGCAAAACCACACACTACGATCTTTCTTCTGCACGATCACTACCGGGAAGCCCCAAGCGCATTCACCTTGTTCGATGACTCCATTGGTCAGCATCTCGTCCACTTCATTGTCTATCAACGCATTCTCAGACACAGCGTGCCTTCAGCGTCGCTGCATAATTGGTGCGGCGTCTCCTGTATTGATATGGTGTTCCACCCCGTCTTGGCCAAGGGTGGACACCCAGGTTTTCGTTCTACGATGCCTGCATACTGGCGCAGCACGGCGACCACCAAATATTTGTCCGCGGGTTCCATGTCACCGATGTCAAGCTTCGCCTCCTCCGTCAATGGCTTGGCGTCTTCCTTCTTCAGCGCGGCCACCCATTTGGCTACGCGGCTTCGCTCTAGTTCTCCATTCATCGACAATATCTGCATCGTCTCGTCTGTGGGAACCCAAGTTCCAGGCGCCTCGCGCGCGGGCAGCTTTTCTCGCTTCCCTTCCACATTCATCACTGCGACGCGCACCATACCATTGCGCACCGTGTCCACCGTCGACGCCATCAACAACTGCCGCTTGGCACTTGGCTTCGGTAGGAATATTCCGGAGATGCTGTCATCCGTGTCCACCAGCAATCGCACCACGCTGTGCGTGTTGGTGGTTAGCTTCAGTGTCTTGGCCAGCCGCACACTGCATGTCCGCTTCCACCAGCCTGTTGGAGCGACGTCACTCCGTGACAGGTGAAGGGCAGGATCACCTTCTGTCCGTCACTGTCGCGGTACGTGAGTTCCCTAGCAGCGAAATCCATTTTTATGTGCCGCTCCACCACTCAATCTTCTCCTATCAGGAACCCGTTTGACTGGCCTTCCACCACTAACGCGTCCACCGTAACCCTCTGTTGGTACTGCGTCGTACCCACGAAACGCCACACACTCAACACTTTGCTAGTGCCGCCTCCGAACCCTTCCACAATGTCCACTGGTGCATCCCTGGTGATGCAACGGCCGTACTTGCGTAGTTCAACTCCGGCCACACTAAATTGCGCGCAGCTATCCAGCCGCACCTCCTGTGTGTGCGTCTTGGACAAGGCAAGCAGCGCTGTGGGCAAACAACTCTGATCCCCACTGCTCGCTGCTCGTAGTTGCGCCACTCTCACCTGCTCACCACCACCGTTCTTTCTTAACTCCACGTCGCCGTAACAGCCTCGGCGCTCGTAGTGATAGTCCTGACGCTGCTTTCTTCGGTCATCCTTTGCCCGTGCTTCTCGTCCAGCCGCAGCTGCCGCGTTCAGCTTATCGATTCGCAGCTGCCTCTGCTGCAGTCGTCGTACGCGGCGGGCGGCTCGGTACTGCTTGGCTTTCTTCATCGCCTGTCTCCTGGAGGCTCTCATCTCGGTCAGCGTCCCTGCTTCTGCCAGATGAACAGGCACTTCGTCCTGGTAGCGAAGCTCGTGGGCCTTCCATTCGCCTTCGAACTGCCGCCAGCTGACTCTCATCTTCAGGTATACATGCCGTCGCTGGCAATGTGGGTACCCTCTGGTTTGGTGTCGCCTTCCGCTGCTTTGCGGCCAGTGACTTGGCCTCCAACTTTCACACCACAGCAGCAGCGATTTGTGCTTCGCACCGTTGTTGACGTTGCTGCTGATGGTCCCTCTGCTCCCGGAGGTCAACAGACACCCGCTGCACCGTTACTCGTAGCACCTCGGCGCGCTCCCCCGCTTCTCGCGCAATTCGGCTACCAGCAATCCACGCGTTGTCGCGACATACTTCTCCGCGCGTCGTTTGCTCCTCTTACCCGCTGTTGTCCGTCCACTGCTGAGCCAAGCCGCTCGTCGGGCCATCCCTGCCGGCGCTTGTGCACCATCACCAGTCGCTTCACTGTTGGCACAAGGCTGGTTCATCGTCAGGTTGCTCGGGCCTGCTTCTGGCACGTCCTCGTTCCGGCTAACCAACGTCGCCTCCACCGACGCCAACCGTCCTGGCACCGCGTTCCTCGTGATACCGTCGTCGTCCAGCGCGCTGCTTCCCGTCACCACATCGTCAGTTGCTGTGTTGCGCCCTGTGGGCACAACAGTAGCTGACGCCTGCGTCGCAGTGCCTGGTGTGTCACCGCTGCTCTTCCCCCAGGCTCTGCCACCCTGGTCTCTGCTCTTCCCCTGGGCTGCCCACCCTTGGGTTGTGATGAGCCAGCGTTGCTGTACTCACCATGACTATCCATTATCCTCCTTTGCACGCCTCTCTTGCGCTTGCCTCTCTTCTTGGCGGCCCGTGATCTCCCGCTGCTACCACCGTCCTCAACGTCCACCATCTCGTCATTCGCCACGGCGCCTTCACCGTCCTTGCGCCTTTCTTCGCTCCGCGCACGTCCTCGGCTCCACCTTGCCCGTCGGCACTGCTGACCTCGTCCTCGCGTCTGGGGCATTCCTGAGGCTTGGGCAGTAGCGCCCCCGCCTCTACTGCCGCTGCTCGTTTCCCTGCTTCGGCGCCGTGGTCGAAGCACTGCCAGCTGGACCACTGGTTGGCGTGGGCTTCTGTTCCTGGGACTGCTGTGGCTGCGACCGCTGCTGTTGCTGGGAGGTTTGGCTATTGAAGTCAGCTATTCGTGCAGCGCACTCACGCCACCAGTGTCCTATCCCGCCGCAGTAGCTGCACGCTGAGTCGGCCTTTCGCGGCTGGATGGAGCGGTTATCTGCCGGCCCGTAGTTCTCCAGACCGCTGCTTCTGCCGTTGTACTGGCGATCATTATTGCAACTCCGACTGCCTCCGCTGCCGCGACTTCACCAAAGATTCGTCCTCGGCTCTGTCATCCTTGGCCTTGTCCGCCGCTTCCTTGCTGGTTGCTCGTGGGCTGTGTCTGCTGGTTGACGACTGCTACCTGCGCTGTGCTCGGCTCTCCCTTGACTCTCAGCGTTTGGGCTACCTTGGCTTTGGCTGGCTCGTCAACGACCTTGTCCTTGCTAACCCCAGCCACCAGCATCAGTGCTTGAAGCGCGGCCAATGAGAGCGGGTCTCTCTTGGCCAATCCGCTGACAGCTCGTCCTGCCGTGTCAAAGCATGGGGAGAATCCGCGTCTCCGCCGAACCCTAATCCAAGCTTCTTCCAGTATATCGTGTCGGCTACATCTGCTTTCGCCTTCTTCTTGCTAGCTCCTCCTGTGTCTCTGTCCTCGGCCAGCTCGCGGTCGTCGCGATAGCGGCGCTTGGTCACGCGCCAGTCCGTGATTTTGTGCCCCTCGCCGTACTCGCCACATTTGTCGACGGCGAACTGCACGGCTTCGTCCAGCGTCAGTGGCTCTGTGGTACGTACTTAGGTTGCTGTGACTTCGTTATTGATCCCGTTAATAAACGCTTCTACGTAGGACTCCGCGGCCACGCGCTTCCCGAACCCAATATCAGTGAGACTGTCGGCGAAGCTGGTGAGGCGTCACCGGGCTGTTGTACGCGTATCGCCAAGCGCTGCTGGATTTGCCACGTGTTGTCGCGGCGTCCGTATTTCTTCCGCATCTTGTGTACCAGGTACGCGAACGTCATGTCTTCCTCACGCATGTTCTCTGAGATACCGATTCACCACTTGCTTGCTCCGTCTTTTAGGTGGGATGTTGCTTCATAATACAACTCATCAGCTGACCAGGTGTCGCCAACCAATCTCGTCTGACGCTCCACCTCCTATGGGACAGTCGCCAGCCACGCCTCCACGGACTCGCTCGCTGTCCCCTTGAAGTCGTCGATGCGCAGTTGTTTGCACTTCGCGTGTCGTGCCGGTGCAGGAGCGGGTGCGGTGACAATCACGGCTACGGCTGCTGCTGCTGGTGCTGCGGTAACTGGCGGTTCGAGGATGAACCTCTTCATCATGGCTCGTTGCTGCCCTGGGGTCAGCGCCTCCCACCAATCCATCGACTTCTCCTCGGTATTGGGAGGTGCTGGCTTCGGGTTGGCGGCGTACTCCTGCTGATTGGAGGCCGTCGCTCCTGCTGACTGCGGTGCCGTGCTGTGCTTCGGTTGGCTGGTGGTCCGTCGTCACCACTGTTGCCATTACCTCCACCGCCATCACTTGTCCCACGGTCGTTGTTGTTGCCACCGCCGCCACCACTACTACCTCTGCTTTCGTCTGGGTCGTCATCGTGCGGGTCGCCTCCGCTGCCAGCGGCGGCTATCCTGACGTCGCTGCTCACCTCCACTTCATCATTGTTGTTACCGTCACCGTCGGCGTCCAAGCGTAGCCGCGTCGGCTGCTGCACCTTACGCTGGTTGGGCGTCTGTGACCGTCGATTCGCGCGGTCTGCACTCGCTGTCATCTTTGCTCGTAGTGTATGTAAACGCGACTGAGCTTCTTCTACTTCAACTCCTTCTGTTCACCTCGTCCACAGACTTTCCTCTTCTGCCTCTCTCTTCCGTCCGTCCTCCGTTTCCTCTCTTCCTTCCGTCCTCCGCCTATCTCTCTCTTCTGTCTCTCTTCTCGCCGCGGCTGAGGTTCGTGCCGCAAGGCTAAGCCTCATGAAGGTTCCCACCGTCTCAATCGCCTCGGGGAACCAACCGTGTTGGGAGGCCCCTGTATGACCACCAAGTAACACTCCGCGCTATTGTCGTTTCACCTGCACGTCACGCCGGTCCTGTCCTTGGCCACAGGTTGGTTTCTGGTGGCCACAACCCCGAACTGCCCTAACACGCACCTACTCTAACTACTCACGCACGGCAGTCGGCGGCTGCCTTGTCCTTGTGCTGTGCCGGTGGAACCGGGCTCACTCCAGATGACTGCCAGATCGCCAGGTACGCCGTGCCGGGGCTCTGATACCGGGGGCTAAACGACCCTCTCTTTGGGTACTAAGCGTCCTGCTGTGCGGGCTGCTGATACCGACGATCCTACGGGGCTGCCGATACCCGTCTCTCTACACACTGGAGGAGCCGCGATGCCAATCACGCGTCGCGCTGAATGCCGAGCTTCTTCTGCTGCTTTGCTTTATTAGTCCTTCACCACTAGCACCTGGCCGGCACTCGTGGCTGTTGTTGCGGTGAGCTGTGTACTCCACTGCAAAACCAGAACTGCCTCCTACCGCTAGCCTACACCTGCGTCCTGTGCCGGCGACCGTTCACGCCGTCTGCCAGCCGTCCATTGCCTTCACCGCCCTTCGGCTCGCGCCTCTGGGGCACTGCGATCTTCTCTCATAAGATCTCGACCGGCTCGCTGTCGACACGTCCCTCGCTCCTTGGTCGTCCGCCGATCGCCTTCCGCTGTCGTCCTGCCTCGCCGCTTGCTGGTCTATCGCGCCCTTGCTCATCTTGGTCTTCACTTGTCCTCGCCTGCTGCGTGCTCGTTGTCCACCGCGATTGCAAGAGTGCGGGACCGGCGCTTGATATTTCAGCACTCTTACTTTCACATAATTGAAAGGGTGAACGAGAATACAATTGATCACGATTACGTCAGCAGCAGCTACTCAGAGCCGCAACAACGGTGCAATGGCAGCCAGTAAGTTAGTATCTTGTTGCACAAGCGGCCTGATGTGCAACGGCTTCGCTCTTTTCCTAGAATTGGGTTGGCATCAGCCCCGCCTCCTAGCCACGCACTTCAGTGCGCTTTTGCCACGGCATCCACCTCACCCTCATTAGGGCCATACTCGGTTGCCGCGGTGAGGGCGCACTCAGTGCTGCCCTAACCGGTGTGGCTAATGTACATGTGCAGGAAATTCGTCAATGGGTTGTGTATCGCTGCTCGATGTCTCGCCCGAAATATTACGGAAGGTCCTTACCACGCTGGCCATCTGAGTGGCACGCTGGACGTCGAGTTGCTACGGCGTTGGGCGACACGGTGATCATAATGAGCAACGAGGTTCACACGATGCACGCGATGGCCACAACGGAATGCCTAATCCTCCGAACGCCAGTCGAAATGTTTGGTTAGGTAAGTTGGCACTTGTCCATACTTCACGTTTGTATGCTGTTTGGTGTGCTGGAGTCGGGGTGACCTTCCTCTTGAAGCAGAAAAGTATGTCGAGATACGACACGGACTCGGATTTGCCACGTAATGAGGCTTGACTCGAAATGCTACTGTGTGGAGCAGCCCGTGTCAGCGAGAGAGTTCTTCGCTGTGCAAAACACGTATCGTTCGACCCGGTAACTCGTACCGACTGATGTTCTGTTTTATGCGCACAGAGAGCACATCCCATCGCCAGCGAGGCTGCATCTATTTCTCTTACCTGCACGGGAGTGCTGGCTGTCAACTATGGCGGCACACATCACTCAATGTGCGAGACCCACAGGGAGTACCAAGTGGTGAAGATGCAGGACCGTCGCTCAAGTCAATCGCCACGGCATTTTGAGCCACGGCAATGCCGATATCCTTCTGGTTCAAGGAGGAGAGATCCACCAAACCCGACGGGACCCTTCACTGGCTTTGCGAATGCCACCGGCAACGCCAGAATGCTTTGTGACGTGAGCGTTACAGACGAGCAACCAATAAAAAGAAAGCAGACTCTTAAGGCCAGCAGAAGAAACGCCGCGCAGCTAAACTTCGTGTGGTAGTTGAGCGAGAGCATCCTGCTGATGACGCCACAGCGCAACCGCAGCTACGGAGGAAGCCAATATCCGACGTGATGACCCCGTGCACTGCGAAGAAAGCCAAGAACTCCGATACCTCTGACTATCACGAAGATGGAGCTAGTGTGCACAAGCGGACGCGAAAGTCGAAGGACGCGGAAGGAATCGTACGTGCCTCGAAGAAGCAGAAGGGTTCGCCATCGACGCGACGAGGATCTCTGAAAGAGGACGACTTTCCGCCTGCTCGCAAGCCGCATCAAAGCAAGAAAGCAGGTGCATATTGCCACAGGTCGGACGGCGCTGCTGCTAAATCTGACCCGCCGGCTTCTGAAACGCAGTCTCCAGCCCTCGTGCCAAACTTCGGTCCTTCAGTCGTTTCCAGTGCGCAGCGGGGTGTTGGGCTGGCGCCCATATCACAACCAGAGGCCATCGCAGAGCCAAAGAACCCCAGCGCTGCTGATTCGTCATTGTCGTCGAGAAGTTTTCGTCTTGATTCCTGTAACGGTACGCGGTTGCGAGGAGCTGCATACAGCCGCCCAAGAAGCGCTGAGCCGGACACCGTCACTGGGAATCCAAGGACAGCCGGCGCCGTTCCCGCTCGCCGCAATTCACCCACGCACTACAGGCTCGTAGCATCTACGCATCCCATCGTCTGCCGTACTCGCCGTGTCGCTCCCTCAGCGCGGTCCACGACTCCGACGTCGCCTGTGCAAAGCTTGCTCCTGTCTGTGGCCAGAACGTCTGATGATGAGCTTCAAAAAGCCGCCAACTTCCAGACCTCTAGAAGCCGATCGAATGCATTTCATGGCGTTTGGGGGAGGTGCTGAAAATATGAGTTTGCATTTAAATCAGTATTCCTTTTCAGCGTTGCCCCTTAGCAACTGTGGCGATGAAAATCGCCAATAGGATGCTGCCATACTAGTATTATGATAATACTATTGCCTCACAAAGACGGTTCGGAACCTCTACGTGATGTTTTCCTGGAAGTGCAATCTTGTTGTCCTTACAAGTGTGTGGTATACCGAAATAGTACGTATCGGCTCAATACTTTAATCGAGATGCCGTGCTTGTACATCTACTGATTTGTATCAGCTGCACAGTTTATACTAATTCATGGAGGTAATCTCAAATGATTTCAAATAATCAAATGCAACGTCTCGTCCGACACGTGCTTAACTGCAGTGGCCAAGTGCTAGTAATGTCAATATCAGCAAGTCTTTGATTGAAAATACTGGTTCATGCCACTTTAACATGCTAGTTTGCGCGGGGCCGTTATTATTAATAGATACATGATTTTGTTGAAATGACGACACTAATTGTTACAATGTTACCTTCACAAACATATGCATCTTCACACACCGATGGCAAGTAAGTTTTTGCTCGCGTCCGCGCCTTTGTTCTTACTGTCATTTCATTAATACTGCTAACACCAACCGGCACGGCGAAGTCGGCAAACCTTCGCTGAAAATGCTCCATCATGCCACGACACCGCCAAAGTGGATCTCGCTCTTTGTCAAACGATGGATGCTCAGGGGGATGTAGAGTAAGTGCCCCTCAAATCTGCTGAAACCGGCTCCTTGGCATCGTCTCAATAAAAGCCATCTGTCCTAGAAAGCGCCGCTCAGACCAGAACTCTGCGATTCCATTCATTGGGCAGACGCTCAAGGCGATTTCGAGGCCTAAGTACGCGTTAAACTCGCTTTCAGTGATCTTTGCATGTCCATTAGCAATTAGCACGTCTGACGTCCACTTGCGCAATCGATCCTTGAAGATGGCCGTGAAAAACAGCGAGAAAACGCCGTATTCAGCCTTCAATGCGTTGTATGCACTAGCCACTTGATCTGCAATGGCAACGTGGAGACTGCTGTTGTCATGTAGAGAAGCGATGTACGCCTCGGCCACGTGACATGGATCTGTGTTGCCCCTGGAGGATTCTGAACGCTCTGGTATCTTGCGCGGAGGCAGTAGCTCTGCACTCAGAACTGTACTATCACCGAACGACATTCCATCACCTGCGTGCCCTTGTTGTGCTCTGCTATCTTCGTCTGCGGCTGACAGGACTTCGTCCGACGAATCACCTTCCTTGTGCTCTTCCATGTCGACTTCCCAGTCTCCGGTCAGTTCCACATGGGTGGCTGGGCTCATTAGAACCCTCCGGTGCCTTAGGATGTGCCGTTGCTGCAGCAGAGGGGCGGAAACCTCTATGAAGCTTATACCGCGGAATCGGAAGAGATGTGAAGTCCTAGCAGATGGTCTGTTAGAGGTCTGGGAAGACCTCTACCGACGGCAACATGATCCCAAGGGGTGCTTAAAGCTATTAGCCAATGAGATGCATCTACTCGATCTGGTAGAGGTCTCGAAGGACCTCTACCAGGCATGGCAGCTAAAAGGTTAAGAAAGCGATCAATGAGCTTGGCCTGGACAACAAGCCAGCACAGATCTGGAACTGGTGTCTCTGCCAGGGGACCTGCAACGAACGCGTCATTTGCCCGAAAGGCATGGCAGCATATCTCCAGCGATCTTCATGTAGCGAGAATGTCAGCATCATGGGGTGCATAAGCGCAGCGGGATCTCGTATTCCGCCCATGTATATTTACGCTGGTGTGCGCCGCAAAATGGAACGGATGGAACATACTCCTGATTGGCCCACATGCGCAGTGACCGAATCTTCTAACATCAATACTCAGTTGTCCCTGCTCTGGTTCAAGTGGTTCATTGACCTGCTACCTACAGATCGACCACAGCTGCTTATTTTGGATGGCCGTTTCGCTCACATTTCGGTGACTACTGTTGCGCATGGCAACAAACACGGTCTGCTTCTTTTTGTGTTGCCAGCCCATACATCGCATTTTTTTGCAACCACTCGATGTTGGTGTGTACCAGCCTTTCAAAACTCTATATGAACAACAAGTGCAACGCTATCCGTTGAACAACGGTGGTGCGCTTCCGATCAAAGATAACGTTGAAGCGATGACTCACGTACTAATCGAGAGGGCGTTCTGTACCAAAAATATAGGACGCGGATTTCGTGATACAGGCATATTTCCATTGTTTTTGGAGACGATGCTACAGCAGATGGTTGGGAACAAGCCATCTACAAAGCCGATCACGCTGCGCCATCACGCTGTCCTGGCCCCACTGTTCGATGATGAACCAGTGGATGAGCGCACGCAAGCAACTCTCAAGCGGCGTTGTCTCGATCTAGACGCATTGAATGTTGTTTATATGTCCCTGAAACAGATCATTGCTCCGAAGCCACATCAGCGACCTAAAAAAGGGTACTTCATGGACGAAACTGTCTCCGGGGGCAAGCTGCTCAGATACGAAGACATGCTAAATTCAAAAATGCCAAGGATGCAGCCAAAAGCAAGAAGGAAGAAGCAGTACGCCTTCGCAAAGAAATCGCAGCATTCAAGGCAAAACAAAAGTGTCCAGACCACTTGAATCTGCAGAGCGAGCCAGCATGGCTCTAGATGACAAGCCACTCCACCAGACACCAGGAATCTTTCGGAAGTGCGCAAAGATAAGACGTCAGGACGACTTAGCTCGAATGAGGAGCGAAGACTTCGACGCTGATGCCTGGCTAACCGGATCGTGCTTGGTGTGATCTGCCCATGCAAACTCTCTATAAGTGACCTGATACATGGCTTACTTTTTTCATGTGACATGGTATTACTTAATATTTGTAAGATGTCCTTAAGTGACCCACTACCTGGATACTCCCCTTAAGTGCGCTAAAGAGATATCACGCACAGCGCAGCGGGCGTGACTCAGTTATAGGCCCCTAAAAGGACAAAGCTGTTTCTGCATTTCACCCAATGAAGAGTCACATGACCCTCACTCTGACTTCAACTGCTTCAATATGGAGGATGCTAATGAGGCGGCGATCTTGGAGCGTCGCATGGAGGTCCGCGCGAGTCTGCGCAGCGTGGAGAACTCGCTGCGTGACGTCGGCGCCGTCACCACCGGCTACGCGAGCGCGTACGCTCTGGAGACGCACACTGAGCCCGCTCTAGAGCCATTACGCTCGTTGTTCAGGAGGCAGACGCAGCCGGTGAGTGACGTCGCGTTGGCGCGATCCCGAGCGATTCGCTTCGACTTTGACACTCCGGACGACGTCACAAGCAGCTGGAAGATGCTGCCGCTGGGACTCAACAAGTGCAGACGGATCTGGAGCTTCTTTGACGCGGACGAGGACGATTTCTGGACCTACGACGAGTTTCTCGAGTATCTGGCGGTCGTGGGCGGTGCAGGAGACTCAGTGGAGCTCAAGGCCTTTGAAGAGAGTGAGGAGGTCTGGAGGATGTTCATGAGCGACGTGTGTGAGCTGGACGAGGAGCTGCGACTGACGTTCGACGGGTTTGTGACGCTTCGAGAGAGGATGGAGGACGAACGGCCTCTTGTGAAGGATTTAAAGCTGCTCGGGATATCGCTCGAGTGGGAAGAGTTGGAGAGGGGGAAGTTGGTGAAGAAGCTGTTTGAAGAGTATGTGGATGAGGAGGTAGGCGGTGTGACGGCCAAGGCGGCGCAGTATTTGCTGGCGGAGTTTGGATTTAACTTGACAAGGCACGAGACGCTGCAGGTTATTGAGAGAAGGTACCAGCTGGCGCGGTGTCTGAAAGCTGTACTTCGGCTCAAACGTACGCTACGGCTATTTGGCTATCAACAGAAGTCAGCGCTACGGTTTGCGAACGAAACACACAATAGAGGTGGACGCAATGAGGAACAGCCACGAATTTGCGAGGTCGGGTTCTCGAGCCTTATCTTCTCTGCATGGTCTCCGTCAGTGAAGACAGTAAGTTGTTGATTTCAGGTGAGATTGACAATCGTCTGGTGATTTTAGACTAACGTGACATGGAGTGATGATTGTATTGGTGGTGACAGCGCTGGCGCAATTTTTCCTGCGCTGTCGTTTACAGTCCTTCTGTGCATTAAAGCGCCTTAAAAGTCGTGTGCATTGGGCCTTCACATACTTGCGGCATGCAGCAACTACGGGGCTTTTGTCTACGAGTTGCTTACAGTCTCGGACGCCAGGGCAAGATAAAGGTGACTACATGATGAAACTGGATGTGGGGCCCAAGTTTTCCACAAGCGCAACAGTGCATCTTACGTACAACTCAGACGCCGACTGTGAGTGTATGTTTTTCGACGTGGGGAGGATATCTGGACTAATTGGTCCCTTCGCCGTATTTGATTAGCGGCTGCTACGCTTCATGAACTGAAATACCTGGAGCGTGGTGCTGAGTGCTTTTGTACGTAGATCTTAGTTTTCGAAGTGGCACGAAAGGTTTGTAGCTGTTGTTGGATGTGAGGGATGGATTGTTGAGGAGATTAACGGCTGCAATCTGTTGATGTGACAGAAAATGATGCCCACCTCCTGGTTAATCGCCTTACGTGGTTTATCAGCGAGTTTTTCAGAGACCATATTGAGTCGTTGCCGTTTTTCCACCGGTGGTTCGTCACCTTGCCGACAAAGGCCCAGTTACGTCTAGGTCCGTCGAGCAGTGAGGCTAGTGGATCCTTGTCAACGGTGGTGCGTTTAGTGATTTTGTTCACGGGGAAATGGACTTATACTATGTGATGCAAAGCCTCGGGCTACCTTCATCTATGCAGTTTGATCATCTCCTGCAGCGATTTTCTCTACGTTGGCTGTGTAGCCACTCACTCGAGGAATTGCTGGTGACAAAATCTCTCAACGCTGGCTCGCAATGGTGCTGCCGAACGCAAATGGATATTCGGTTAAATCGTCAAGCATGGGCTCAAATTATTGCCCAGGTTGCGCATCAACTCCATGCAGAAGTCGTGCATGAACGTGAAGTCGCAGATTATATTGCTCAAGCGAAAGCCGAGCGTGATCAGACGAAGAAGATGGACGTACGGTCCGACGCGAACCAGCGGGCACCGCAGCCGTCACCATTGAATCGTCATGGCCGCGCACATGATCAAAACAGCCGAGTTCCAGCACAGAAAGCACAATTAGGACGTCAAGAGGGTGAAACTGAGAGCCATCGACATTTGTTGATCAAATGGCTTCGACGTGTTGCTCATACTCTCAGTACTCGCAACAGTTGAGTTCTACATGTACGTTCACCAATTTGAGGACGGCACTGGAGGATCAGGGGTTTCGTAGTATTCTTTCACCACAGTGGCTGGCGTTTCTTAAGCGTGTGCTGCAGACTCAGGTGGTCTTGCCTCCGAGTGGAAAATTGCAGGTGAGTCGTTGCGTGCTGAGTTTGCCGGCACAAACTACGCTATGGCTGGCACAAATCGCACTAGCCTAGGTCACCGCTCGTCGGCGGCGTCAATAGGTACCCCGCCGACATCAAGACCGACCGAGGCAGTGAAACATTCCGCTCGTGAAGCACATGAACCAAATGAGGCAACAAGAACCGTACCGGAAATGACTGAGGAAGAAAGCATGGAAGACTCGCTGCTCGAATTTTATGACTTATGTGTACGCCACCTGCAAGGAATTCACGTTGTACGCGCTGAAGCAGGCACAAGTGGGGTCACATGCGTACTCGAGGGTTGGAACATCTTCAGCCTGCTGCCTAGAATACACCAAAGCCACCTGGCAAAAAAGTATCCTTGGTGCGCTCAGGAACCTTCTCTTTGCGGCAGTCGCTTCCCAGTCAAAATCCTACAGCAAGTGCTCTGAGGCTTTGAAGCCAAATAAAACATAAACGAAGGAAAGGAATTTAATCAGCAGATCAGCTAATAGTCTCAACAGAACTGTCCTCCCCATGGGCGGTTGGTACTGCCCTTGGACAAAACCAAGGGTATACTTTCACATCACATCTGCCAAATGAACAACACCGCCCAACAAATCATTTGTCATGCAAATACTCAAGCACCTTTCGAAGGTAGATCAGAATGACCAGTATCAACAGAACTGACCACCCTAGACAACAGTTGGTGCTGCCCTGAGAAAGAAAACTTGTGTTTGCCTCGTATCCGTGCCACAATGAAAACACACTCGCAACACATGACATGCATTTAAACTTTATACCCAGCAATATGCCACTGCAGTAGTCGTACTATCGGTAATGTCACCTGAGCACCACAGTTATTCGGCGGTGCCCTGAACGGAGGCGTCGTGTTGGGTAGATCCGAGCCACTTAACACCAAACTAAATACCATAATACTATGTAGTATCACACACATGATTTCAAATGCTGATGTCCTCTCGAACGTGTAAAGAGGAATGGGTGAAGTCAGGTGACCGATTACTCAACAGAGCATCTGCAAGCTGCAGTCGTGGTACTGAAGGTGTGTCCACCTCATTCGTTATCCAGTCGCTCTGAAACTGAACGACAAGCAGCAGTCTTCATACCAGCACACCACACGAACACAAAATCCAATCATTCTACTAAACAACGTGCCATTAGCAATTGGGTGAAGTCAGTCTGATGGAGGAGTCTCTCAACAGAACATCTGCACACTTTAAATGCAGTGTTGGTACTGAGCATGCTGGAAATATTGATCCTCATCCTTCAAAGCCAATTGCTTCTACACAGAAGATCAAACACTCACACAAATGCACATGCTAGACTACGATGCAGGAATTGATGGGGCGGATGGTCAGTGTAACTATGACAAAGTGTAGTGCTCACAGAAGGAGGAGCAGCCAAAACGGCACTCACTCCTTTCACGAAATAACGTTTAGGTATCTTCACTCCATCGCCAGCGCCCAAGGACGCTAAAAGTATTCTACACAAAACATACGCACAGCGTACCAAATTCTCTACACTAAAAAGCAAGCTCTCTCTTCTCAGCAAAAGCTGAACTGACGAGTCGACAGTTTTTGCGGGCCATCAAAGCACTGGACCGCAGAGTTCGACAACCATGAAGCCACTATTGAATCCGTAATGACTTCCACGTAGTCAACTTAACTTTATGTGACTACACACCAATGTCAATCATGGCGACGATGGAAGATCGACTGCATGTGCTGGACGTGGACGTGTCTGTGGAGGGCTCTGCACGCATCGGGGATCGGTTCCAGAGCGCCGGTCAACAGCGTATTGCAATTTGCAATAAGACCCACGTGGTCGCGATCGCCAACGGCCGCTTCGTCGATTTGTACGGCGTCGACTCGAATCGCTTCACGTTTTTGACGCAAATTTCTCTTGGGGACTATGTGAAGCACTCCCCAAGCGGTGCAATCAACGAGAAACACGTCGGTGATGACCCAGAGATGGAAATTGTGGTGGTCACATGTGTGGCGTTTCCTACCCCCGGTTTTATGCTGGTTGGTGGGGCAGTGGTGGCATTGGATCAGGATCTGGAGACCTCTACCGAAGTTGAGTCCCACGCGTTGCTGCTTGGGTTCCGGTTGTATTCGGGTTCTGCATCGAGATTTAGTGGACATGTACGGAGTGAGACGCCCCGTAATGCCTCGGCGTTGGTGCAGGTTCACTTTAGTTTTCTGGAACCAATTGTGGGCACTTCGAAGAGAATGAGTTCGATGCAACCGATTCGTCGTGATATGACACCAGATTCAGGAGCTGTGGTCCTTGTTTTCGAAGATTCTGATGTGTTCGGAGTGTTCAATTGGAGAGAGCGATTCAGTGACAGACAGGTGTGTCTGGCGCAGTTAACACCGCGCTCTGGTCGGATAGTCGCTGCTGCTACCAGTTCCAGTGGTCGATATCTCGTGTTTGGAGACGCTGAAGGGAGATTACGACTGCTTGATTTTCGAGATTACCCGTGGGGTAAATATGGAGGAGTGTCTTCGGGTGAACATCAAATCATAAGCGGCAAGCGACTGCAGCTAGGGCTGTGCTCTCGCTCTGGAGTAGTTGCGCGCGACAACTCGCTTGAACATGTCCGACTTGTGCATACTACAGCAGGCACTGATGCGCGTTTGGCATGTACGAGTACTTGCTGGTGGAGTTGCAATGTACGCGGGCAAACAAAAGAATTTGTTTTTGCTGGCAAACAAGATGGCTCGCTCAGTGTAAGTGTAGAATGTTTCCAGGATGTGTCTGCCAAAATCCGCTAACTGTTGATCATGTGGATCGCAGGTTCTTCAACTCGTTGGAACAGAAGGTGCCGATACAAACTCTGAGGCTGTTCAGCTGAAGATGCTTCAGGTTGGTTTCTCGTGACAACGCCACGTAAATGAGTTTTCTTAACCATGAATATCCTCGTTCTGGTAGATATATCCAGGATTAGCTTCAGGCAAGCACGACGCCATCCGAATCATCTCTGAGCCCCAGAAGACATCTCAGTCTATTTCATCAAATGCGTACTGGCTCGAGTTTTTACAATCTCAGAGATGCGCTGGAGAGTTTGGCGGGCAAAAATTGAGGGGTTGGATCGTCGTCTAAGCAATATCGTTTGATTTGGCCATCGTTGAAAGACTCGCTCGATTTTGTGACATTCAATGTAAGTACCATCATCCCTCCTAGACTTGCAGGTTATTGATAACCGTTAATGTATTGATGTGTGCAGCTTTCGATCAAAGATTTATCGGGCATCGCAGTCCTAGCTAAATCAACTGAGTTCTCGCAAACGATTGCCAAAGCATTTTCAGTTGCAAATCCAGATCACACCGTGCGGGGCCAGGTTTCGCTGGTAATAGCAGAAAATCGTCTCCAAGTGGTCGGTGTGTTAACTAAATCGGCTATAGCTCTGTCTGTGGCGTCATCAGCGTCAGAGAGTGATGCAGTTACTGTCAACGAAGATGATGTTTCCAAGAGCGATGACTTGCAGGAAGATCGTGACAAAGAGTCTCACGATGAGTCAACAGGTGGCATTCTTCGTCAGAGTCAGAAAGATAAACATGGACCGACAACAATTCAAGACAAATACAAGCTCCCTCCGATGGAATGGAAGAATAAATCTTCTGTGCTAAGTGCTCCTAGTCGGGATGAAAACGCAACACCGTCGAAAAAGAAGATTTGGGAGGTGCTACAGGCACCACTTCACGGACGTCAAAGCTCAGTCGAGTTGACTACGATACGGTAAATATTCACTGCAATATTAGTTGTCGTACGCTGCTAACACCTTTGTTGCATGCAAATGCTGCAGCGGGTTGAATCCGTCATTAGACGCGTCGACAACTTGAGTGGGGTGATGAAGACGATGCGAACTTCGTTTCAACTGTTTTCGAGGGATGTCCAGCAGCACATGAATCTCGTTTCGGAGCAGCTCGAGGAATTGAGTCGCCGACGAGTCGCACATGAATCGAAATGAGAAACGGACATTCTCGAACACAAATATTAATCCTCCGTACTTGGTGTCTTGCTGATTGTTGTAAAAAGCAGGGCCCATGGAGAAGGGATACCTTCAAGCTCAGGCTGAAATTGCGCGATTCGATGACGGGGAGTACGACCCCATGGAAACACCAACAACCAAACGCCTTCTCCAGTGATTCCACACGTGATGGACAAGTACGATCCCGATCACCCCGATGCAGATTGGGGTGGCTACGTTCGCAGATCGCACAAGAAGCGCTTCTACACGAACCAATCCTCCGTCAAAGACGTACGAGAGTTTATTTTCGTGTTTACATGCTAAGCAGAGGCGCAAAAATGAACTCAACTTCGCTTACTTGTCTGCTATCCTTATGTAGAGTCTAACCTATGACGAGAAGGGTATCATGCCTCGCGAATCGGCAGCAATCACGATGACGACCGGGAAGAAGCTGTTTGAACCTCATCAAGTCGCATCAGGCGATCAAGTCCAGGGCATCCCCTTCCAGAGTGCAGCGTATCAAGTACGGTGGATGTAATTTCTTGGTAGCTAGGTGCATTGCTTTCAATGAACTTTGTCCTCCTTTTACCTGACTAGGTCGGGCCAGGGAACAATGTGAGCTGCAGCGACTGGAAGACGTAGGTTATTTGTTGTTTTTGGAACGTTATAGTTATACACAGCCAGCTCATTCTGATGTTGTTCCTAGATCGTATGCATTGCAAACGTCGATGGAGGCTACACCTATAGGCGATTTTGCGGTCGGAACGCTGCAAAATTCTCAGCACAAACGTCATGTGACCCCGATGGTAGGGACTTTATAGGAGTTCTTAAAGTTGCCTAAGAGTGCTAACGACAAACGTTTGATTTTGTCTAGTATGAGCTAGCACAGGGATCACGACAGAACTCTGCACGAGCTCAATCACCTTTTGAAAGTGGCCAAATCTTGGTGCAGTCGTCGCCTGGGTTAAGTGGTAGCAGCAGCAGCGGGGTTCTCTCTGGACGCCGTCTCGACTCGCGACGTTCTTTACTCGCTGGGATCGGCAAGCTTGTAGCTGCGGAGGACCTCAGTGGAATTCAGCCGTGAGTTTACGATGGTAAAGTAAGTGACAAACACGATCAAGGCTAACAATTGCTACTCTTCTTGCAGACCACCTGAGCGACACCTCTCACCGAGTTACACAACCCCGTCGTGCAAGACTTTGCTAGCAGAGAACTAGTGAGCTCGAAAAACTTTGCATGTTATTTTGCGGTCAAAAAGTTCTGACGCTCGTTTGTTGTGTTGGTTGGTGAATCGCAGCCATGGCTCTACTGTCGGGTACACTGGACGTCGCAACTTGTGAATGCATATGCTCGAAAAACATTCGTACGAGTTGAATTGAGGAAATTAATGCTAGGATACTTTGATCCATGCGTATTGCAGTCCCTAATACACAGCGACTCCTACATAGAATGCATGTCAATCCGGAGCGCCACAAGACTAATAACTGCACCTAAAAGCGATAGCGCACCTCCCACAAACACCGGCAGAGCGTACCCCAGCGACGTCTCCACCAGTGCAGCTCCTACCAGGAAATTGAGCAGTTGACCAACACAATTCGCGGAGTTCACGGCACCTACGTACATGCCGACTTGCGCATCACAGCCGAATACGTAAATGATTAGAGGAACAATGAGCGCAAAGATCGTAGCCTGAGTGATGGCAGTCAGGATGACGATAAGTACGTCCGCAGCTACTAGCTTCGTAAAAGCCATAACCATCAGCAGCGCTTGAGGGATGCACGCCACCGTGATGACCCAACGTGCTCCAATCCGGTAAACAAGGAACGGCAACACCCACGAATACAAATATCCGAGCACATTAAAAAGCAAGTCCGCTAGACCCCCGCAATGTGCACACCATCGTTGTAGTGCTCCTGGTCCGTCGTGCATTGACTTGGACCACAGATATCTGCCTCCGTTGCATTGCCTCCGAAGACTTCGATACCAAAAAATTGGCCTTTGTTGCCATTATAGGCTGTGAAACCAAACTGGACGCAAAAGAGAACGACGCAATACACCGCCAGAGTGCGGGGTAGTGTCTTCAGACCGTAATAGATGCAGGCAAATGCCTCGCCGATGCGCTTCATCGTGCTGGTACTGTCCTCTTCCGGGACCAACAACCCCACGTCCTTGGAGGGTGGCAACTGTTCCTTGGCAAACACGCAAACAGCGCCCACTGAAGCCAACATCGTTACTGAGAGCATACCGAGGAACCACCGAAGTGTCAAATGGGCTGCACCAAAGATATAGATGTAACCCGCCACCCAAATGGAGCCTAGCGTCGAGCTGGCCTGACCAATGCTTGCTCCCAAAGTTTGACGATCTCCGGCAAAGTCAGCGATGATGAGGAAAGCTGGCGTTTGCACCACATTCACCGTGACATCCATCCAGGTATAGAACAAAATCGTGATCCAAGCCGTCCATGGGCGCGAGCCTTCCCCGAGTCACCAAGGAGTTCTCCAAACTCACGTGTGTATCCCATTAGAGTCCAGCACACAGCACACGTGACAGCTCCATATATGAGGAAAGGGCGACGACGACCCCACTTGCAGGTGCTACGATCGCTAAGAACACCGATAGTTGGCGCCACAACGATGCCAGAGAGCGGTCCAATTAGCTGCGTGAGCTGCACCGCGTATCGCGGGAGCAACGTGCCAAGATAGGGTCCAAGGGCAGCCCACTGCGCAGACCAAGCCATGTTGATTGCCATTCGGGGCAGAGCAAGCAACACCAGCATTGCAACAGAGCACCCCGTATTGTGTCTAGTTCCCTCGCCAGAATCGTTGATGTCGAGATGTGAAAATGTTGAGAGTCTCGGGGGTGGTCTTGAGTCCCAACGCTGCAACTTCGTGGTGCTGCGGAGTCTCGGCAGGGTCATACGTCGGTGTAGTAACTTCAACGTGAGCAGTCATGATGTCAGGAGCTCACAATTCCAAGGTGATGAGCAGGGCAGAAGTAGGTGACAGGAAGCTGCGCAGGTGAAGGGGGTTTCGTAAATGAGCTCGTCTTCAACAAGCAACAAGTCAACAGTGATCGAGGGGCATATTTCCTTCTTCGCGACTGCAGCGCAACTTGATTGAAAGGTCCAGGTTCAACTAGCATTTAGTCTCACAAACGTGCTCAGGCGTACGGCCACTTCAGAATACGCGAATGCTTCAGATTCGACAGCAATGGCGTGCCAACAGAATCAGATCAGCGTCTACTGCTCATACGCCGGCCTGCTCATGACTTCAGGAACTTCCGTTGTTTTTTTCTTCTGACGGTAAAAAGTCCTCAATGCTTGACAATTGTTGGGTTAGTCCAACCATCGAGATATGCTAGTAAGCGCTCAGACGTTCCAATGGCTAATTACTAACCAGACAAAGCCAACTTGCACTGCTTTCAAAGCTTGGTTGTACCTCGTCTGCAACGGCACACATTTTCCATCCTCGAATCGTACACTGCAAGGCGTTGATCGAAGTATTCTCATGAATTCGGTATTGACGCATTCTATGCCGAAGCGTTGGACTTATTTGCGCGCTCGCGTGCCTTCTGCATCTCGTGCCGCATCCGCTGCTTGGTCCGCTCCTTCAGTGTCCTGAAAAACGCCATATCATCCTGCAGCTCAATCAGCACTTCATGGTTCATGCCTTCCTCCTGCGCTTCTCGATACGCCTTCCTCAAATTTCCCAAGATCCCCAGCACCTCCTTCAGATGCAACGTGTCTCGGTCCCTCTGGTCCGTGAGTTTGTGGTATTCCTGTAGCTGCATCTTGGTTTTACCCAACCGAATGGACTCCATCAACTGGTCCGTGACCACCGTCCGACAGCTCCCACAGAGCTGCCCTTCAGTCGTCACGTTCTGCGTATAACTATTAGCAATCCCACTCAGAATTTCCAAGTCTGTAGTAGGATTAGCTGATCCTGTAGGTTTGGGAAGATTTGAAGAAGGCGCCGCGTACTGCATGGGCAATACAGGCACCATATTGGGCTGAGCTCCGTCATAGAAGCCCTGCAGCTCTGTGGCTGTAGGTGTAGCCGTCTCTCCTTGACCTTGACCTTGACCTTGAGCGTGGCTTTGATTGTTCGGCAACTGTCTCGTCTTGACTAAACTATTGACTGTATGAGCATCTGCGTCCGATGTTCCCGTGGCGCTGTCGTCGTCGTCATCGTCTTCTTCGCTGCGCTTGTCCATCTGGTCGTCCCTCAGCGGTGGCTGCATATTTGACCCATTTGTGCTGCCGTCGTCTTTGCGTAAGAGCAAAATGTACCCATTTTTATTATCGTTGGCGTTGGGACCCTTTTTATGGGTCGAAGCCCCCGACGGTAACACTCGGCACGTAGGTCGTGCGCGCGGTGGCGCTCGTAGGGCTCCGGCAGCCGGCGGGTCTTGTCCACGTCCGCGTCGTTCGACAGCAGCGAATCGATGTCCGCGCCGTTCGAGTGCACGTCCCCCACGAGAGAGCCGCCGGCGTCCATGAGCGCCACGATGCTGGTGCGTGCCCACAGCTTTATCTTGGTTTCAGTATGGGGAGGCGTCCAATGCCCATTTTTTTCTTGCGAGAAGCGGGTGTGAAATGGGTTTCTGCATTCTTTGGGGTCAGTTTGAGTAAATTGGGATAGTCGGAAAAAGGTTCAACTAATACAACTAGCTGGGATCACTTGTGTCCAATCGTGTTGGTCGGAAGCTGTATTATATCTGTAAATAGTTTGTTGTTAGACAGAATGATGGGCACCAAGTTGAAGTTGACATGCACTCCTGCATTGTCATTTCGATTGCATCTCTTGGAACGGCACACAGAGCGGCAAGGACGATGCTTGTGCCTGCTATAATTGCGCAAGAACGTGAAGATTAGCGGCTCGTTTATCATTCGCGTCTAAATGGAGCTTTCCTCTCCCTCGGATCATATCCCTCTTACCTGTCTGTGTATTTCTGTCCCTCCGACGCTGCTGCTTGGCCTGATGTCGGCAGTTCTCCATCATACGAGCCGAGAGAAAGAAGGGAACAACTGCACGGAGCCATGGACCTTGCACCTGTCGACACGGCGGAGGTAGAGCGCCTGAGGCAGGAGGTGCACGCCAAGGAGGAAACTCTTAACGCACTGAAGGCCAAGACCAAAGCGTTCGTGGACAATATGCGCAGCCAGCTAGCCGACGAGCAAAAGAAGGTGAAGGCCTTGGAGAAGCAGCTGCAGGAGTCCACCGCTGCTGTTGTTGCAGGACCCCCATCGATTGATAATTCAGCCGAGCAGCAACGACACGTGGAGGAGATTGAGAAGCTCAAAAGGAGACTGCCGCGATGGAGAGCGAGTTCAAGGCGGGGGCCAAGCACTTTGCAGACTCGATGAAATCGCAGCTGGAGGCCGAGAAGAAGAAGAACCAGGATCTGGAGCAGCAGTTAGAGCAACAGAAGGCAACTCTCGCGCAGGCTGAAGCTGCTGCTAAGGCTATGAGTGAGCAGCCTGTGATGGTTGACCTGGTGCCCGCTTCTTCCCATTCAGATGAAGAGTTTAACGCGCTGCAGGCTCAATTGGCATCAGCCAACTTTGACATGAACGACATGCGCGAGCGTATACGCAGTGCGGAAGAAGAAGCTTTGCAGGCGTCTCAGGAGGGTGCTCGGTCCCGTGACGAGTTGAAGGGCCTTCGTGTGTCTGCAGAGCAGCAGTGCAGCCGATTGCACGAAGAGATTGAGTCGCTGAAAGCGCGCGAGAGTTCGCTTCGGATGGAACTCAGCTCACAGCAAAACGAAAGGAAGGACGAAGAAGCTGGTCATCTCGAGGCGGAGATTTCAAAGATCAAAGAGCTTGAATACCAGCTTGAGCAACACAAGATCGAGAACCAGCACCTCCAGAAGCAGTTGTCTGACAAAGACTATCATCTGGAGCAGTTGGACAGCTATCGACAAAGAGCAGACGAGAGTGAATCGAAGGTCCTCCAAACGCAAGGTGAAATCGCCACGCTGCAGAACCAGCTTCAAGTAAGTCAAGGCGAGATTTCGACGTTGCAGGACCACTTGCAAGCTAAGTGCGACGAGATGGCGTCATTTTCGTGCAGCAAATGCGCTGAAATGGAGGAGAAACTTGCAGAGATTACTCAACTGTACGAAAAGGTCAACCTCGGCAGAAGTCGCAGCGACAGCTTAATTGCTGAGACTCAATCGCAGTTGGGAGAGATGCAAACTATTAAGCAGCAGTACCTAGCTTCCCAAGAGCGCCTTGAGGACTTCATGAAGCAAAACATGAAGCTCAACGAGACGATCTCTGAAAAAGAGGTCGAGGTAGCTACGTTGAAGTCGGAGATGAAGAAGTGGAGTGTGGAGATGGCTGAACTCCAGACTCAGCACAGTGTGCTAAAGACGGATAGTACCGAGCACCGTCAGCGTTCTGCATCCGTCAATGCAGACCTGCAGAAGGTGGAAGGAGCTTTGAAGGATTTCCAAACGAGGTGCACGGAGCTTCAAAGAAGAACCAAGAGCTGACTACATCCATCGATGCCATCAATGCAGAAAACAAGGACAAGCGTCAGAAGGCAAAAGCACTCGTGCAGTCTTTAGTGAGTGAGAAGACGAGTCTGCTGGGGTCAAAGAGTGATCTTCAAAAGGAAGTTGATCGACTGCGCATGGAAGTCAACCAACGCAATGTTGACAAGGATCAACAGCTAAAGCAGCTCCGTGAAGAAGCCAACGAAAAGGTAGCTCAAGGCGCTTCGACCATCCAGAGTCTCACGGATGAAATCGCTACGCTGAAGCACACATTGACATCTGTCCAAGAGTCTGAGAAGGTTCAACAGCGAGCCAAGGAGCTCGCAGCTGCAAAGCGTGAAATTGACGACTCGAACAAAAAGCGACTGGCGGCGAAGGCCGAGACTCAGAAGCTTGCAGTCGAGCTCGAAAGCGCTCACAAATGCCTCGACCACATTTTGACGCATGTGAACGCAAATTGCACGGATAATATTCAGCGGATTGCAATGGTGCAAGGACATGTCAAAGAAGCGATTCAAGTTTTGGAAAAGCGCGCTGCAATTGTCAATCCCCACGGCAAGACCCAGCACACAGAGGACGTAGATGCCGAGGTTCGCAAAGTGGAAGCGATCTCGGGGATGCGAAGCGGAAGTGTGGCCCAAAACCCTGGAGCAAAGCGGTTGGAGGAGAACGTCTCGCGTGTCAGCGAACAGGTATGTGCACAAAGCGTTGGATAATGTTGAGCGTTAGAGCAAATCTAAACGGTGGTCGTGTTATTTTTCTTGATACAGTTAAAGCTGCTTGTCGACATCACCGAGCAGTTGTGTGACATCGCGATGGAGGAGAACGATGTCAACCTCAAGAATGTTGTCGTCAACTTGCTGACCAAATCGTTCACGCAATGCTTCTCGGAGAAAATTATGAGCGTCTACAACAAAGCCGACGAGAATGCGAGTCTGCTGGATTCCCACGTAACTTCAGAGACCAGCTCCAGCGCAGTTAGACCCATCGGGTAATACCAAGACAGCGAATGAGGTTCAAAGCTACCTACACATATTAACACCTCCGTATGACTCGCTAATTCATATTAGCTGCCATTGAAGCAGTATCTACATCGCTCTAACTCGACTCATCGCTCTCGTTCTCGTCGGGGTTGGCTCCTTCCTCTTCTTCAATCGGTGGTGTGAGTCCACCAGCTGACGACGCATTATCATCCTTCGATGGAAAGAGTTGCTCAAACAAATCCGGGTGAGCACGGCATTTTTCCGACAGCACGTGCATCAGCGCATGTGGCTGCGGACTATCTTCATCTGCCTCTTCTTCTTCTTGTTTGGTTTCCTCATCCTGCACAACTGCTAGGCGACGCACAACGCCCTTGCTGTGCTCGAGGATTTCCTCATGAGCTGATAGGACACTTCGTCGTTCCAGCGCAGCGATCAAAACCTCTCCACTGGCAGCACCTTCAACTGTGGACGTAGGCTTTTCCATGCCAGTATGCTCAAGCAGTCCCACTAGTAATTCTGCAACATCTTCCCACACGGTCGGAAACTTAGAACACGTCAGTAGCTTTGAGAGCTCTTCGCACACCACTAGGGATAATAGTTGCACTACCACCACATGTGGTCGCAAAGCCAACGGATCTTTCATAGTTGATGGTCGCCGACGACGACCAGTAGGCGGTACAGGTTCTTTGAGAGCGTTATTCGGATGCTGCAACGAACTTGCATCGTCAACGGAAGGCAATTGTCGACGATAGTACAAAAATGACGAGTTGGTTTCTTCCTCGTCGTCGCCGAAGTGCAATGCACCACCAGAACTCTTTGGCCCGCTGCCGTTCAGCAGGTCAAAACCAACAGGGACAAGTCCATAGCGCAAAACGTCCAGCCAGGCTGTCGGTCTAAAGGACTGTTCCGTTCCTGTGTGTTCACGTAGCATGTGCTTCAAGCCTTCGATCGCCGTCACGACAAGCTCATTTGAGAGCGCTTCCTTGATCTGATTCAGCAGCAGGTGTCGCGACACAACAGCCATTCCACCCAAAAATCGCAGGCGCTCTTCGACATAGTTTGGCGCATCAGGTCGGAGGGTGTCAAACATGAATAGGAGAATGTCGATGGGGCGCGATGGGGCCCATGAATCATGTGGATCACGGGATTTCATCGCAAACATGATCATCTTCGTGTAGCAGTCACTAATAAGAATCTCGTTTCCGTCCACATTCCAAATCTTCTCCGTCACGAGGCGTTCGAGAAGCCCAAAGGCATGCGATGCCGCGTGTGGCATTCCAACAGACCAGCTGATCAGGTTGCAGATTGTTAACCAATCCATACGAGTGTATCGCAGGTTGTTTGGTTGCACCAGTGCGACGTATCGATCCAGGCCGCACATGATTGACGTCAGGAATGGCCGAATAAGCTCATCGTCACCGCTCATGTCCATCAAACTGCCCAGAAAGTTCACTAACAGTAACCCATTAGCGTCGCTGCGAGTGCGTGTTACCCATGCAAACAAGCCATTAATCGACTTATGCAATAGGAAGCACGCATTTTCATAGGTCAGTCCATTCGGACTGTGGTTGGTAAGTAACACTGGTCGCAAAAACTCCAGTATTTGACTGTAGTGTGCCTTAAGTACAGCAGAGATTCCGTCTTCGTCGTCAACACCACCATCGAAGAGAGAGCCGCTTAGCGCGATAATCTGGCTTAGGAGGTGCTCGTATAGCACCCAACCACCTTGACTTAGTGACGGCCTCGCCGATTTTCTCCGATCTTTTTGCGCGTCCTTCTCATCCGAACCTCTCAGCACTGATATAATTTCATCGTGCAGAGCTTCAATAACCTCAGCGAGGGCACGAGACGGCAAGCTGGCAATATCCTGAATCAAGAATTCCAGACGGTAAGGCTGCAGTGTTAATCGGATCCACTGGTCAGTACCAAATTCACCCTTATTCTTGTGTTCGTCGTCTGCCTCCTGCTTCCTTGGCATTTTCCCTCAATGATGAGGTCCTCTGTGTGCGAGGCCAACTCAGCAGGGCTAAGCTGGTATTGTTCAAACCCAGGAGAAAGCTGCGACTTAGCCGGCAAGGATGATCCTGGCACGGATCCACCAAGGTTGGAGTCGAGTGCTGATAGTAGCCATGCGACGCCACTGAAAAAGCCACCACTAGTATCGTTGCCACCGTCTTGATCCTGGGCACTGAGCGCAATCTTCCTCTCGAGCTCTTCTTTATTATGATAAACTACGTCGATGAACTCGAGTCGCTCATCAGCACTCATTAGCTCCAGGTGTGTTTCGTCACTTGGATACAAAATTCCAGAAGGTAGCGCATGGAATTCCCGCAATCCGCTGACAACGTGGAAAAATACTTCCACGATCGGCTTTGCAACGACAAACTGCACGTGCTAACGAGTTTCAGCACAGCGGCTGTCGCTACTGGAGCACTTTGGTTGTCGCAGTACACCCAGATACCGTTTTCACGACCATTGTACCCCACAGGGTAAATGTCTGAAGAAAGCAGCGCTGTGTACTTGCAAAGACGAATGAACAGTGTGTTGCAATGTTCAACCAACGATAGATGAGATGCAACCGCCGCGCACAGCACAAACCCATTGCACGCAAGTTGCAGCGCGCTCTTTTGCGGGACGTAGTGCATCTCATACTCACTGCCGACCGATAGATCTTCCCCGCGTGCTGCATCCTTTGCATTCGAATCCGCGACAAACTGCTGGAAAACGCTGCCAAATGCTTGCACGAGGCTCTGCTGGATCAGTTCGAAGATGTGGCGGTCGTACTGATTACCTGATGAGCTATCAAAGGCACCAAACCGTCGAAATCATCCTGCTGCTTCCATCGACTAACGCTTTTAGGCGGGGTAGTTGTCAGACCGTTTGCCGGACTAGAAGCGCTCTTAGTTAGCCGAGCCTGCTTCATCGTTCGCATGACGTCTGGTGCTAGAGGGGCTGGAGCACCGTGAGCAGCTCCAATACCACGAGGTGTACTCGACGAGCGGAGAGATGGGTGGTGCACGATTAAGCGTGAGTTGCGAGGATCGCTTTCTGCTTGATTAAGCAGATCTTTCCACCGATCACTTGTAACTTCACCATGTTTGCCACCGTCTTCAAACGTCTTAATCTCGTCCTTGGCAATAGTG
Source organism: Phytophthora constricta (assembly GCA_011947335.1). Lineage (NCBI taxonomy): Eukaryota > Oomycota > Peronosporomycetes > Peronosporales > Peronosporaceae > Phytophthora > Phytophthora constricta. The sequence goes on along the minus strand of JAAVTI010000534.1, from coordinate 730,320 downwards.
TTGTACAACTCGGTCAGGAAGTCCTCCGGTAAGTCCAGGCCCTTTGAAACCTCTTGACCGTAGTTCTTGTTATTCTTAATAAAGTCTTCCAGCTTCATCTTCTTGTCGAAGCGGATGTTCGGGTTGTGCAAGTCGGTGTTCAACATAATCAGACTGAAAGAGAGCAAGTATGCCACGTCCACCGATGCCATAAGAAATCGCTCGCGGCACTGTTCGTACACTTGCAGAGAAAAAGTATTGAGAATGCGGTCAATTTGTTGAGCTTCTCCGGGTAAACGAAAGCTTGCCAAGAACATGCGCAGCGCAGTAACAATGCTCTCGCCTTCGAAGTGGAATGATCGCACAAAATTCGTCATGACATCGCGATGGAAGTCCATTGTATCTGCCTCGTGAATCTCGGTCTTCTCAAAGCCCTTAACTTCTTTGCCCATGGCGCCTAGGTACACGCCCACCGCATTTTTATTCAGACCCTGAGGCAAGGACCGCAGGAACGTAGCAAGAGCCATGCTGTTGAGCGGCGTCGGTAAAAATGTATTCTGCTGCAAATACTTGATTCCTGCCAGTGGTTTACGATTGAACTCCTGGATGCCGTGCTGGAAAAACTTTTTGCGTTGTCGCTTCTTGAACAGCACTTCTGCAGAGGCAAAATCGGCAGTGTTTGCAGAAGTAGTCTCCTCCTGGTCCACTAACAAGGTGTCTTCATGGCCTTCTTCGTCACTTGGCACACCGATGCTACTACTGTCACCAGTCACAACTGAGCTCGTCTGTGGGTGCGTACGAAGATGTACGACGTAGAGGGCGTTAAACATTCCACGGAGAGCGATCTCGCCAACAGACTGTGCCCACAGAAAGTGCGTTTCCTCGTGCGACTCGAAGCAGGCAATATGCGACTGCTGCACGACTTGTGAAAGCAGCTCGAAAAGATTTTGCGTCAGGTCGCAGCGGTTTCCGTCACAGTCGTAGTTGACGTATAGATCAGGGAGAAGCGTAGCCTCCGCAAGTAAGTCCACCAGACAGTCTAGAATCTCGAACGAAATGTTAAATAGCCGGGACTTGGACATCATTTCTCCAGAGAACTCGTCAGTTGCAGCGTCAACCACCGCCACAGTTTTTCGCTGACTTCACTGTTTGCCCCTCCGGTTGGTCTTACAACATCTCCACGCGGAAAATCCGGATTGTTTACGTCAAGATTTTCGATCGTCCAGTGCAATGCGTGGTTGAAGACACCATCAAATATCGCTTCAACCTGCATCTTCAGCTCGGAGCGGAGCTTTGACCAAAGCAGACGAATGATCTCGAGGCAAATAACCGGGATCTTGAGTTCCGAGCATGCTCTGAGGCAAATCATGATATGAGTACAAATGCGAGCAAAATACAGCGGAAGAAAAATAAAAGCACCTCGTACCCGAGACGACAGTAGCGAAGGATGGCGCTACACAGATCGTCTTTAATAAAGAGCATCAGTGAAGGCACACCCGTAATCAAATCTGCATCACAGGCAATAAGTGCACGCTGAAGGAGACCGAAGGACAGCAATACTTCATGTCGACTCGTTATTCCTCCTGTTGACGATGGCGGGGCTCCTGGGGCAGGAGGAGGCGAGAAGTTTTTCTGATGCAGCTTCTGGCAGAGAAATCCCACGATCTTCACTGCGCAGGGCAACCCAAAGCCCGGTCGGAGCTTCTCCGACGCAGACGTTGCAGGGGCCCCCAAACTCGCAGAGTCCGAATAGATAGCTGGGTTGGAAAAGATAAACGCCACCGTGTCATGCAAGAAGTTCGTCGCCGTCGAGCGCAACGGCAGCGTGATGTGTGGCTAACAAAACCAGCATTCCCACCATAACAAAATGATAAACAACAATTCTGCTGATCAGCAACCAACAAGGTCACAAAAACTCGAGCAGCACAGAACTCATCACCACGTACATCCTGCCGATTGCTGCGACTCAGAGCATAAAGTGACTCGACAAGCTGCCACATGGAGTGATCTGACAGCCGAGTGCCACACGGCGACCGCACCACCGCGTGCAGCACCTGCACCACCAGCACGAGCACGTTCTGGTCGCTCTCCACGCCTGTCTCCTGGAATCTGCAGTGGCTGACGGCGTCCACGATGTCCGACACGGCGTCAGCTGCCGCGTTCTGGTCCTTCACTTGTGCCCACGGCCACGTGTGCAGAAAGTTGTTGACCGCTTGCAGCGCCGCCCCCGTGACGTTGCTGCTGGCGTTTTGGTGGCGAATCACGTCCAGAAACGGCTTCACCACGTTCACAGGCGAGAGTTCCGCCATATCTAAAGGATAAAACCCCATTAAAACCCACGTGTTTTATCCGTTAAACCACTGCGTTTTAACGTACTTTCACAGCGGAGGAGCCGACCGCGTAGCAGCGCGAAGCTCTGGAAGACCGCGACGGGGTTGTCCTGGACGTTAAAACCAAGTGTTTAGAGCGTGGTTGTGCCGTTTTTACGGCGTCAAATCGCGGTCTGTACCTGCTTGGGCGTCTGCCCCGTCAGTAGGAAGCCATAGCGCCGTCTGGCGAGGCTCAGCACGCTCTGGATGTCGCTCAGCAGCACGGAGCGTCCGGCCGCCATGTCTCGACCTATTCGGGAAAAAGGCACAATGGGACTACACACCGAATTTTGTACCCAAACACGTACCGTACTCCACACATGTGTATATGACTTGGACGATGACTATCGCAGTTTTTAATTGGTACTTAAATAACTGTAACTTCTTACACAGTGATTTAAAAACATATGCAGTAGTCATTCCAAGTCTATTCCAAATCATGATGGTGCAAGGACTGGTCATAACGCGTACGAGTACTTCCTTCCCCTCCCAAGTGGTCAAGATGCAGGTGGTGGCGCTCGTGAGCGGCGGCAAGGACAGCTGCTACGCCATGATGGAGTGCGTGCGCTACGGCCACGAGATCGCGTGTCTGGCGCATCTGCATCCGCCCGTGGAGCTGTCGGCGGACGCGGCCGAGATCGACTCGTTCATGTTCCAGTCCGTGGGCCACCAGGTGGTGGCGATGGTGGCCGGTAGTATGGAGCTGCCGCTGGTCTCGGAGACCATCACTGGCACTGCCGTCAAGACGGAGATTGACTACCACGAGTCGGCAGTTGGTGACGAGGTTGAAGACCTTTTCCGTCTGCTACAACGCGTCAAGCAGCAGTTCCCAATGGTGCAAGGAGTGTGCACCGGCGCCATCTTCTCGTCGTACCAACGCAACCGGGTGGAGAATGTGTGCGTGGACGGCTGTGCAATGGAATCAGATGAGTTTGAAGTTGAAGTGGTGTGACTGATGGTGCTTTTTGGGGTGATAGATGCTCGCGACTTGGGCTCACGTCGCTTGGATACTTGTGGCGCCGCGAGCAGACGGAGTTGTTGCAGGAGATGATCGACTCGGAGATGGATGCCATTGTGGTCAAAGTGGCATCCATTGGGTTGCACCCGCAGAGACATTTGGGCAAGACCATCGCGGAACTGCAGCCGCAGTTTATGAATCTGGTAAGGGAGGGAGACAAGTTTTATTGGTTGAGGAGAGTTGTCGGGGTTTTGACGTCGGTTTGCGTGTTGTTTGTGCTCATGACAGAAAGAAAAGTATCAGATGAACGTGTGTGGCGAAGGTGGCGAGTACGAAACGTTTACTCTAGACTGTCCACTTTTCAAGAAGCGCATCGTCATGTAAGGTCTACTATGTGTGTGTTGCTACATTGGCAGTTGTAGTTTGAAAGGCTAACATTGCCCTATTCTTGCTATGTAAAGTGACGAGTCTCACACGGTTCTCCATTCAGATGACTACATCGCGCCGGTGGCGTTCCTCTCGATTGATAAGTGCCACCTTGAGGACAAAGAGCCCCCGAATCCAGATCAGCTGTCTTCCAGAATCCCGCCAGCTCTGCCTTCAACCCCCGCCAACATCACCAAGGCCAGCACGAATGCAAAACCAGCTACGGTGCTAGCGCTCGCACCAGAGGCCACGCGGGCGATTGTTCCCACGTTCGGTCGGTTCCGCGATCAACTACACCTTTCGGGTATCATGAGCAGCAAAGCTGGTGATGCATCGATGACCCTGCAGGAAGAAGTAGCTGACGTCGTCGCACAGGTGAAGGCTATCTTGAAGGAAAACAACATGGTACTGGCCGACGTGTGCTTTGTGCACCTGTACGTTCAGGATATGTCTACCTTCGGACAGATCAACGCCGAATACATTCGGTACCTCGGTCAAAGTCTGCCGCCATCGCGTAGCTGCGTGGAACTGGCGTCACTAGCAGACATTCCCGCCCGTCTACTTTTGGACTGCTTTGCGCTGCGTGGTAGTGGTGAACAGAAGTTGCTTCCTCTGCGGGTGCGGCGCGATGTGCTTCACGTGAAAAGTATTTCCGCCTGGGCACCCTGCAGCATCGGCCCATACAGTCAAGCCAACGTACTGCACAAGGCACTTATTATCCTGGCTGGCCAAATCGCGTTGAACCCTCAGACAATGGATCTCGTCGCTGGTGGATGTACTGAACAAACTTTGCAATGCTTTCGCAACGCCTGCCGCGTACTGGAGGCGCTCCAGTCGAATCTTCGCCACGTGTTCTCAGGTATTATCTACACTACTGGAGATACAACCGACAGCCAAGCCCGGGAGCGTCTGCTAGCGGACTGTCGTCGTCAACTAGTATCCAATGCAGGCTTGAACGATGAATATGAACTCGATGAGGACAGCGACGAAAGCGATGACGAGGTTGACAAAAACGAAGCTCGCGTGGAGTTTGTGAAGCACGCGCCGTTGGTGGTGGTGCAGCTGTCGCGCTTACCGCGAAATGCGCTTGTGGAAGTAGAGCTCCAGTCACTCACGCATGTGGCTCTAAAATATCTGGTACCGCGGAGCTTGGCACGCACACACCTATCAGACGGCTTGCGATTCGAGCATCAACACGCCGTCATCCCTCGTGCGCTTTGCCAGATCATGACGACAGCATCAGTAGCTACCCCGAATGATGAGCAGTCCGATACGAGTGTGTTGGCTAAGGCTGTGGCACAGGGAGTATGGGAGTGCGCGCTGGAGAGTCTGGTGGAGGCTCTACTGCCGTGGACCCGCGTGATCCACGTGCGCGTGTTTTACGTGGCCACGGCATTTGCGAGCGAATTAGAGCTTGCCAATGCCTGCCTGGATGCCGTCACAGCACAAGGAAAGGTAGACTATCTGCCAGGCATGACGTTCGTGCCTATGGATGCTATCCAGGGTGATGCCGTGGTCTTGCTGCAAATTACGGCTCAGGATCTTGATAAGCTCGAGACTGAGCTCTGGTTGCACAAACAGATCTAAGCACTAGGCACATTGATCTTGATAGCCATCGCAGGCATGTAGATAGATGCGAGTTGATGCAAGGCTAACGTGTTGCTCTAACTTTTCGCTCGCTCTGTTATTTATTTCGTGGTTTAGTTGGAAAATGCTGGACGGGATCACTTAGCCACAACAGCGCTACACCTAGTTCTTTCTCGCCTAACGCCGCCGTTTGTGGCGTTGGTCGCCGCCACCGCCGCCACCACCGCCACCACCGCCGCCGCCGCCGCCACCACCTCGGCTAGTAGCAGATGTGCTCTCGTCCCGACCCTTGCGTTTGCGAGAATCACGGTCTCGGGATCGGGAGCGTCCGCCCCTTTCTACTCGACTTCGGCCTCCTCGATCTCTCTCTTGGCCACCTGCACCTCTTCCCCCTCGGGCATCACGCTCTCGTGGAGGTCCCCTTTCACGGTCACGGGTACGATCGCGCTCACGATCGCGTTCACGGTCACGATCACGATCGCGATCACGGCCGCGCTCACGTTCACGTTCACGGTCACGGTCGCGGTCGCGATCGCGTCCACGATCTCGCTCCTGTTCGCGACTCCGACCTTTTTCACCACCCTACCTCCAGTGTCATCCCGTCGGCTGCCCCTACCTCCAGCGTCATCCCGTCGGCTGCTACCCCGCGAGTCATCGCGTTGAGGGCGAGAGCGGGATCTTGAGCGATCGCGACTAGCCTCTCTCGACTTACCACCGCTATGCCGAGATGAGTGTCTATCGTCACGGTCGTCCTTGCCGCCGCGACCACGTTCATCAAAAGAGCCACCTCGACCACGCCCCCTGCCACCACCTGGACCACCCATCCAAGGAGGGCCTCTTCCTGGACCAGATCCCCACGGTGCACCCATGGGAGGGCCATTCCAGTTCTGCTGCATGAAAGCGCCCGGCGGCGGGCCCATTCCAGGGTGCCAACCCCGCGGAGGAGGGCCCATAAAGCCACCTCGTGGCGGTGCTCCACCCATTGGCGGCTGTCCACCAGGCCCCCATTCCCCTCCACTAGGCGGGCCGTTGCGGTCTTCACCTCCCCGCTCTGGCTGACCTGGAAATCCTCGCGGCGGTCCACCTTGCATCTTGGCGTCACGTTCACGTACCGCTTGCTGCTGTGTGGCCGCACTCACAGCCTGCCTCGACGCTTGCTCTCGCGACTTCTCCACAGCTAGCTCCCGTCTCAAGCGTAGCTGTCGGGCCGCATACTCGCGCCAACTGTGTTCGTCAAAGCCGTAGTTGAAGTAGTCCGAGATATCCACACCTGGCTTCCGCCACGGACGATCCTCCAACAGATCAATATCCACATCGAATGCTGTACGTCTTCCGCCAAACATGGCCATATCATCCACGCCGTCCGCTGCAGCGCCAAGCTCGCCCTGCTGATGAGATCCAGGCGTTGCCCCAGCTCCAGGGGCCCCAGGCCCTGTGTGTTGAGGTCCACCACGGACATAGCGGTTACCTCCGCCAGTGAAGCGGAGCGTGGGTTTGGCTCCGGCGTGGTCGGTGCTCAGCACGATGGCCACGTCTTCGTCCTCCTCGTCGTCGTCTGAGTCCGCCGGGTCGTCACTGGGCTTAACATTGGCACCGGCCGCCGCTGCAGCAGCTGAAGCTTCAGCCTGAGACGTGGCCGAGGCGTTCAGCTTGATGGAGACGCCGCCGTAAAGCTCCTCGTCCTCGTCCTGCTCAGCCTTGGCGGGCGCCTTCTCAGGCTCGTGCTTGGCTGTCTGGCCGCCGCTCTCCTCCCACGTGGCGCGAGACTCCTCTGTCTTGGCCTCCTCCTTGACGCTGGCGCCGTTGGCCTGCGTGGTCACCAGCACATCCTCGCCGAACTCCTCGTCCTGGAACAGCAACAAGTTTTGAGGAGTTAGCGGAGGTTACAGACGGGTACAGAGGGTGGGGCTGACATCATCGTGTAGGTGAGAGCGTCCTCTTTTCAGGGATATGCATGAGTGCAACAGTAGACGCCTGCAGACGCGGCTATAGACCGCTGAGCGCAGCGCTTTGGTTCGTACGCACCTCCATGTTCGAGCGCTCCCCTTCAGATCTGGAGTGTACCGCCCCGCGTAACCCCGGGTTACATGACGCCCATCAATTGGCTGATTTGCGTATCGTCGAATCAAATCGAGTTACATATTAAGTACGTGGTAAGTAGTCGCGAAGGTGGCTACCTACTTAATAACGCCACTTCATGAAGTAAATGGACGGGAACCGCCAGCTCCTGTACCAGCAACTTGGTGCGGCGACCATTTGCTTAAGTACGATTTAATTGACTGGCTGAAAACGTTCAGTCTAGCGCCGCCCGAGCCTGGGTTTCTAGCGCAGTTCTTCTTGTCTCGTTCGACTTTTGCAGGTAAGAGCTTCCGCCGTGCATGAAGAAGAGGAGCAGGCACTGGCAGCTTGCAACCTCCAGCCAAGTAATAGCGATTGCCAAGGCCCCATTGCACCGCGGACAGAGCCTCAGGACGACTGCAATGCTCAGACGCAGATGACAACAACAGACAGGCCTCTCACTCAAGGAAGAATCCGCTGCAATGGGCCTGGGCTCCTGCAATGGCCCTGCAATGCTGCTGCAATGCCTGCTCCTCCCTTTCCTCGTGGGGATTGGGCCACTAAACTGCGTGGGTGCAAGATGAGAGTTTTCTGACGGTCTGTGTGCTGCTGCAGTTTAGTCAAAGATGCCGCACTCCTTCGGTTACCGCGCTCGCACGCGCGACATGTTCGCGCGCCCGTTCCGCCAGAGCGGCATGATCAAGATGTCGACGTACCTGCGCACGTTCAAGGTGGGCGACTACGTGGACATCAAGGCCAACGGTGCCGTGCAGAAGGGCATGCCCCACAAGTTCTACCACGGCCGCACCGGCCGCGTGTACAACGTGACCAAGCGCGCCGTCGGCGTGCGCGTGAACAAGGTGGTGGGCAACCGCATCATCCACAAGCACATCAACGTGCGCGTTGAGCACGTGCACCAGTCCAAGTGCCGTCTCGGCTTCCTCACCCGCGTCAAGGAGAACGAGCTCAAGAAGAAAGAGGCTCATGCCACGGGCGTGCGCGCGCAGATCAAGCGCGTGCCGGCGCAGCCCAAGGCTGGCTACACCCTCAAGACCAAGGGCTCCAAGCCGATCACCATGGCGGCGCAGCCGTTCGTGGACCTCATGTAAGCGGCTTTGCTGGTCCCACACCATTGCAACGCGTTGGGCACTTGCGCTGGGCTTGTGGAGGAGACTGCTAGTCACTTCTGGGCACGTGTAACCCCAACGAGCTGGGCAAAATGAAAGAACGAGTCGAATCACGGCGTCCCTGTTGTCTATCCTTGCTATCAGCTACGTCTTCATCTTCGCCTTCATCGCGTTCTGTTTCAGCTAGTCGGCATGTTTCCTCCGTATCAGCATGCAGTTCTATAGCGTAGTACAGTCGATCTCCTGCTATTCGATGCCCTGTCTTCTGTCATATTTACGTGAATCCAAGTCATTTCCACATTCGTGACTCTTCGCCGACATCGCCATGGACGCTCGGATGGACGAGGCTGCCATGGAGCAGTACGCCGACGTACGCACCGGTCTTAATGCATACAAAACCCCATGAAAATCTCTAAAAGATGACCCCAATGCTGGTCGATTTGTCGCTGCCAGTGGCTGGACAACCTGGAGAAGACGGACCCAGCAGGCTACAAGCAGTTCGTCGCCACGATGCAGAGCCAGCTGCAGGCCGCAGGATTGGGCCCTGAAGGGCTCGCCAATGGGGAACAGGGCGACACCAACGCCGCGCTCTTTGACATGCTGAAAAGCTCAGCAGGGGCTCAAGGAGGCTCAGCAGACGCCAATTCTGCAGGTTTGGGACGTGGATCTGTGTGACGAGAAGTTTGCAGCCTGATACGAGCTCTGGGTGTGTCGGAATGCTGTGCAATGGAGCAGAGTTCAAGCCTAAGTTTCCGGGTGACAAGGTCATGGAGACGGACGGGTTGAAGGCCACTCCGGAAGGGGTAGGACGGCATGTGGCTTTGAGTTGTGGAGAGTTTTAAGCTTATTCGTTTTTATTGTGGTGTGGTGATTAGATGTACATCGATGTTACGTCTGGCTTCGTGATGAAGACGATTGATGTCAGGAACAAGAAGAAGGTGAAGAAACTAACTGGTCCCGCGTCGTGTGAAGCTTTCGAGATGGCCTTTTAGTTTCTGACAAGGTGGCTGGGTTTGTAGGTATTCGTGAATGTGGTCTATGCTGATGACATCCAAGCATTTTCAGAGAAGAAGAAGTTGGACGACGAAGGCAAAGAGCAAGAGGTACGAGGATCGGGATATTGGCTCGATGCGGTGAATATTTTAGTCAATTGACACGAATGCTACGGCACGTCCAGGGGATTCATGTGCCACTTAGCCTGGGAGCACCGCACGAGGTCAAGGATAAAAGGGAGTGAGCTCGTTGGCATTCGACGTTGCAGTGAACACAAAAGTTGTGGAGGACTGTCAAGCCGATAAGACAGGAGCCTTTCGCAACTTTGTGTGCGAGTTGGCGATTGAATACATTGATCAGAAGGTACGATTGCAGCTTCGAGATACCGGCGTCCTATTGATGAAAGCTTACTCAGTCCTCGACGATGTATTCTAGTATAAAATCAAGCTTGATGGTCGCTATAAGCTGCCACGGCTCACTTACCGCGGAGAGCTGCCACCACCAAAACACTACATTCGGAAAACACAGGCTCCTATCATCCAGGAAGTTGCTCCAACTGCTTCGTCTTCTAAGAAAACACGTCCTGTGAAGACTGCGACGCCAAAGGTAAAGCCAACTGCGAATGAGCCAAAGACGGCCACAGCACAGTACAAGATTTTCGAAGAGCGTGGCAGCAAGAGTGATAGGGCGATCTGCTCCAGAGCTCCTTCTGTATTAATGGGTGCAGCGTTGTCACCTGATGTACTTGAGCAAGCGGGGACTCGGTTGGTTGCATCTATTCAATTTGCAAATGCAGTTCATGCGGCTAGTGATATCGAGTTGGAACTGCACGCCGAACTTCTGAGAATCAGAGCTCGTGGCCACCACGACTTAGGTGAGCGGTGTTGTTTAACACAGCTTTCTGTCATTTACGGGTAGCATGTACTTATTCAATGTTCTGTTTTATTTTTCTCGGTTACTAGAAATCTTCCTGCCGTACCCAGTGGAGGTGGATTCGGCAAGAGTTCGTTTGGATCGGAGTCGCAACACAATGGAGATAGCACTCACGATAGACAAGTCATGGAATACTGTTGGACCAGACTGTGGTTCAGCGCCTTGGCTACTTGCTCGTGCACTAGATGAAGAAAACGAAGAAACCAAGGAAGCGACGGCTGCAAAAACTGTCCAGGAGAAGCCCAAGTCATTGATAGAGATGTTTCACCTTGCCAAGACCAATGACTCATCGTCCGATAACGGACCTGCGTCGAAGACTGCCCCACGATGGGACCCGGTGATGGAACACGAAGAGTTACCTGAGGATCGGTTCCACCGCAAGGACATGATGTCCATGCACATTTTGGAGCAGCGTCGGCTTGAGCGTGAGCAAAAACAAAGGAAACGGAGGAGAAGCGCAAGCAGCAGCGCGCAGAGGTAGAAGAGAAGCAGCAAAAGGCAAAAGAGGCCGGTAAAACGTGGCGTGAGATGTATCCAGACGAGCCGGAGACGACCTACATCGACATGGAGGACATCGTGCGCCAAGAAAAGGAAAGACTTGACAATCACCTGAAGCAGAAACAGGAAGAAGAAGACGACCCAACTGCAAGAGTGTGTGTGTCTTCCGAGCAAGCCAAGCGTGCAGCGGCGGCGTGGTCCGAGAACAGCAAGAATGGCCTCGACTTACAGTCAGCATTGGCATTTGACCTGCTATAAAACAGGCGAAATGAATTCCGATTGTGAGCACAAGTATGCGCCACAGCTTTACTGTTCGTCCTTCTTTGCGTAGTTACGCGCTCCGAAGATGGTCGACCCCACACGAACGTGCGTGCTTCCGCAGGCAATCTGCACACACATCGTTAAAAGCCCAACAAACTATTAGTACAACACATTCCAATCAACTTCAACGTTCTTCATCACTCTTACCGCGAGCTCAAAGTCCCCGGACATGCCCATGCTGAGGTCCAGCTCGTTCTCAGCGACGCCAAGAGCTTCAGCAATTTTCTTCCGGCACGCCACCAAGCGGTCAAAACACTCGGACGTGGTGTCTCCGTAGCGACCAATGGTCATGAGCCCCGTAAGGTTCAGGTGCTCACAGGACGACACGATGTGGCGTGCCAGCTCCACGGACCCGTCCGTATCAATACCGGACTTTTGCTCTTCCTCACTGGTGTTCACCTGCACCAGGACGTTGAGCTTCTGGCTTCGGAACTCGCCCGACGCCTTGTTGAGCGCATTGGCGATCTTGATGGAGTCCACCGTCTCGACCACGAACAAGTTGGGCACGTCTCGGACCAGTGGCTTAGCCTTGTTGGACTGTACGTGGCCAATGTAGTGCCACTTGACGTCCGCAGGCATCAGCGGCGACTTCTGCACCAACTCCTGGATCTGCCATAAATAAGCGCCATAAATGACGGGTCAATACCATAAATAGTAGGAATTTATGAATATTCCCTGACACGCACGTAGTTCTCGCCGAAGTGGCGCTGGTCCGACTCGTAGGCTTCTTGCAGGTCCTCGATGGGCTTGGTCTTGCTCACCGCCACGAGCGTGCATGTCTGCTTCCACGCACTCTTGGTCACGGCCTCGGCCACCTTGGCGCGCACCGCCTGCAGGTTCCTCGCTACCGACATGGTCTCTGCTATTTTGAATTATTGGGTTTAGTAGTATGCCTTCTGATTGGCCAAGCGAGCGAAATACACGGATACAGCCTATCAAATGCCAGAAATACTGAGCCATAAACTACCGACGCTAGGTTCAACTAATGCCGTGCGTTGCCCGGAGAAGCTCTGGATATTTGTATCGCTGGCAAAACCATTTTCCGGAAATGGTCACACTTTAAAGCAGCTACACAACTGAAGTGCGAGCAGCAGGAGCCTCGATCCAAGCAGCTGCACCAGCGACTCAAGCAGTACCAGCGACCGATGTGTCCACTAGCATCTTTCGTGTCCGTCTTACGGAAAAAGATGGAAGACCGCTTCCGATTCACAACAAAATGCTCGCAGGGTTGAAGTATTAAACTATACTCAAATTGTGTTTGCCCAGTGTGCAATCTTCAATAATACTGCAAGTTTGCCCTGCTCGTTGCGCTCAGGCACCGCGGCAGAAGTCTGCTAAGTCAATTAGTGTTTCTAATGTTACATGAATGCTTTACGAATGTGGCCTATTGTGAGGTCGTATGAAGGTTGTTAGAGTCCGGATGGGTCAACATTCACCAATTTGCGATAAGAAGTGAGACAGGTATTCGATTTCCCGACCGTTTATGGCTGCGTGCAATAGAGAGTCAGGTTTCGTTAAATTACGAAATGTACTGCAATATGCGTTTAAACAAGTTTGGCGAGGGTCAGCGATCCCACCTAAAACTCTGGATAATAAATATCCAGAGAACAGCAACAACTTTTTCAAATGAAATGGCTTTTGTATTGCTACACTTGCCTTTTTCGCTTACATTGCATTGCTACAATGGCCTTTTAGCTGCGCTTATCACATTCCAGATCCGTCGCTTGGTTACATCGTTCCGTTCATCGTTTACTTTGGACACCTTCCAGCCTCCTCACTTGTCCTTGGGCTTGGCGTCCCCTTCCTTCTTGGTTTCCTTCGTCTTGCTCTCCTTCTCAGTGGGCTTCGTGGAGGCCTCCTTCGGCTCCGTCATTGACTCCTTCTTGCCATCCGAACCACTCGCAGACTCGTAGCCGAAGTACGGTGGGTAGCCATAGCCATAGCCATAGCCAAAGCCACCGCCGTACGGGTAGTCCGGGTAGAATCCCCCGCCGTACGGGTAGCCACCACCGTACGAGTAGTCCGGGTAGTAGCCGTAGCCGCCACCGTAGCCGCCACCGTAGCCAAAGCCGCCTCCATAGCCGTAGTAGTCCTTGCCATAGTCGTAGTCGTCGCAACCACATCCATAGCCATAGTCATCATAGCCGTAGCCCTTGCCGTAGTCATCGTAGCCGTAGTCCTTGCCGTAGTCATCGTAGCCGTAGCCCTTGTAGTCGTAGTCGTAGTGACCGTGGCCCTTATATCCCTTGTGCTCGTAGTCGTCGCCCTTGACACCCTTGTAGTCGTCATAGCCCTTCTCGTAATCAGACGACTCGGTGGCCTTGACGTCCTCGAGACGGCGACGGTAGTTCCACGGGCCCTTATCATGGCGCTTCTTCGACTGCTCGTGCTTTTGTGGTGAACCCTGGTCCTTCTTCCAGCCAAGGTTACGGCGCGGCGATAGACCAGGTGCGTCGTTCGCTTCAGTTGGTTGCAGGAGCGAGGTGGCGACGCACAGGCCCAACACGATGAGAAGCTTGGAGTGCATATCGATGGACAAGAGTTGAAGAGCTGGTGATCTGCTGGAGGTCGAGTGCGGAGGAAACAGCGAATTGAAAACTGAGGGAGGAACGAGATGCCGAAAGCGCAGACACAGGGCCAAGTCTTCCTGGGCCGTGAACGTGGGCTGGTATTTTGATGCGTCTAGTCTACATCGATAGCTTTCATCGGTCTCTTGCTTGTTACTAGTCGAAGTCGAGTAAGTTGTTGTTTGGCAAGTATCAAGCGAGTCAAAGTCTCTGACTATCGAGATCCAGAGAATGAATGATGTGTCATTTTTCATAAATTGAAAGCTGGACGTGGACTTGGTTGGTAAACGATTTCTCTTACAATGGGGTCAATCTAGTTGCCCACCGTGACGTCTTCAGACCCTGCTTGAGAGTCGGCTACGGATGTTAAACCAGCGTCCAAGGTGCTGCCTTCTGCCGAATTGTTATGGGAACCGGTAAAAGAACCGACCAGCAAGTCATCAAGAGAGACATCAACCGAGCCCGATCCCACGTTTGCAGTCCCCTGGCTTGCAGAGTCCGACCCTGCATTCACGACCTCTTGAGCGCTACTGGAAGCTAATCCAACGTTAGGAGTCCCATCGGCACTCGAAGTCGATGCCGACCCAGCATTTGGAAGATAGAGAGCACTGCTCGCGGAGTCGGATCCCGCGTTCGGGTCACTCTGGACACTGCTCGATGCCGACCCAGCGTTTGGTCGTCTTTCGGATGTTGATCCAGCGTTAGGTCCTTCTGGTGCACTTCCTGAAGTTGACCCTGCGTTCGGGTCTCCTTGGACACTCCCTGAGGCTGATCCCACCTCCGGTCCTTCTTGGGCACTTCCAGAAGCCGACCCTGCGTTCGGGTCAGCCTGAGCACTTCCTGCCGAATGTGACCCTGTTACTGAGGCCTGCTCGACGATGTCAGCTGGTTCGCTCTCGAAATCATGCATCCAGCTTTCAATGGAGCCGGCCTGCGACTCGCTAGCCGAGGCATCCTGCGAGTCGGATCGATCCTCATAGATGGCCGAGCCGATCGCAGTTTCAAATGCGTCACCCGGCGAGCTCTCACTGGCAGCCGAATCCGTAGTCGAATCCCCCGAAGCATCATCAGCCGGCTCATTGCTGGTCGATCCGCTGTCTACTGATGTGCTCATTGCCGATGCGTTCTCTGCAGACGCATTCTCCGGCATCTCACTCTGCGAGAAAGCCTCGTCGTGGAAGCTTCCAGACAGTGATGACTTACTCGCTCCGTTTTTTCAGCCCCTAGGCTACTTGATCCGCTAATAATCGAAGCACCGCCAATGTTCGTGTTCACTACTGACTCAGTGCTCGCGTTCTCGCTAGCAGTTCCTGAGCCACTCATCGAAGCAATTGCGATGACAGCGAAGACGACTCCACACACCGCGAGCAGTGCTATCGCATTGCGTGTTGTCCACGGACGTGGCAACGGAGTTGGTACCGATCGCAAAACAGCATATCTCTGGATAGCGCCTCCACCTTCAATTTCCTCGATGCGATCGAAGCCTCGATCTCCTCCACTCCCGGAGTTGTAAAGCAGGTTGTTATTCTCGGTCATCATGTTGTCGACTTGTCCGCTTCGGTGATGCACCTGGAGCGCTGTCTAGAGAAGGAGGGGTTTGAACTGCCACAGTCAAGTAGAGAAGTGAGAACGACCATACTAATGCACACTTGTGGATTACCTGCATCGGCCCTGACCGTTTGAAACGGATGAATGAACTGCGATTGATCACACCAATACTTTTTTTTGCCCACATCCCATTCACAATCCCAATTTCATCGAGAATACTTGATTGGCCACGCAGCGATCGATCGCAGCAACATTGTCATGGCATCTCGACACAAAGACCGAATAACTGACAAGCAAGCAACCAGCTCGTAACATGCCAGGAGAGAAACCAACCTGCGATCCATCAGCAGAAAAGCTCGATAGCTCTTCTTCCAATATCGTCAGCAGTGAAATCGTTGCCAGGTACAAATTCCATAAGTCTGTTGTCATTATTTCTACTGAACAATGCTGTGAGAATCTCTGTGTTCTCAAAACCACTTCAACTTGATAAATCACAGTGCTTTCTTATTTGGCGCCAAATGACTACCCTACTTTTTCCGAGTCACCGTTGGTGTATACAAAAGCCAAGTGCAAGAATTCCAACGGATGATATACAAAGTCCCAGTCAAAAAGCACCCCTTTTGGAACCACATACTTCCTGCAGCCAATAATGCTGCAGTGCTTGTTGGCTCGACGCGGAGTGGCGTCCCGCCGTCTCCACGGGCTCCCGCCAGCAGATTCCTCTGGTTTCCGGCAGTTAATCGTCTCCTTTTCTTCTCAGCCACTCGGTACCCAACGACTCAATCTATGGAGTGCTCAGACGTGGACTGCCAAAGTGGCACCAGCTCTACGGACTTTCGAGAAACTGGAACATCATCTCATGGTGCCGGTCACGTTCATCGTGCCCTGTGGAGATCTGCAATGGCCTAAAGAGGCCTGGGGGTATCCGTTGGGCTCCCACTGCAAGCAGCTGAAGATGCTCAAACATACCAAGAAAGCTCTTCCATCTTTCGCGGTAAACGACCTGGAAATACTAAACTTTCCGTGGCTCGTCCGGCAGTACAAATGGGACGTCATGGTGCTACCAGCACTAAGGAAATTCCATGAGTTACACGGTCACACCAAGGTGGAGATGGGGTTTATCGTTCCCAAAGAGAACGAGGCCTGGCCGAAGCAACTGAGGGGTTTCGACTGGGCAAGACAGTCGCGAGTATTCGGTACGCAGACGCATTCGCACCTCAACGATCGGTGTGCAAGGACGAGTTGGAGAGACTTGAGTTCACGACAGAGTGGAAGTCCAGGCGAGAACGCATGTGGAGCGATCGAATTCTGCCGGCGTTGACCACGTTCCGACAGAAATTTGGTCACTGTAATGTGCATTTCAACTTTGTTGTGCCGGATGGTCCGGAGTGGCCAAAGGCGTCACAAGGCATGCGGCTGGGAGCTACTGTCGCCAATATGCGCAGCAGAGGCAATTACGAGGATCTGGCAGACCGAGATAAAGATAAGCTGAAAGCGATCGACTTTGTGTGGAGCCCGGAAGGGGAGAGATGGAAGGATAAAATCCTGCCGGCGCTTGAAACGTACGGCAAGGTGAACGGGCATGGCTGGGTGCCAGTCGATTTCGTCGTACCAGATGAAGAAATATGGCCGGAGCAGACGCGCGGTTTAAGGCTGGGGAACGTCTTCATGAAAATTCGACATACCGGCGCCTACGCATCGTACGTGGAAAAAGATCGAGATCGCCTGGAAGCTAACGGCATCGACTTTAAGGCTCCATACGACCCTACCATTGTTCAGAAGACCAACAATCAGCGCCAGCACTGAGGTTGGAGCTGCCTGTAAGCAAGACGCTCGGAGGGGCTGCTTACCAGGACTGGGCGCGAGAAGCATCGAGTCCAAACCTACCAATAGAACATAATACGCATTCGACACTGTCTAAATGACCCATTGGCAATCAACATGCAACGATGGTCTCAACACAATATCAAAAACTCCAATGGATTTATAAGTTTGGCCGTCTTCGCTGTGGAATTCGACTTGCTAGCTAGAACTGGTTTTACTACATTCACTCACTCACTTACTCCTGTCAAGTCACACTCGACTCTCGAGACGGTCTAGTCATAGTCGCTGTCGATGTCATACATATTGGGCGACGACGACGCTGGCAATGCCAGGTGCCCACCTTGATGACGCTCTGTGGCTTGCCACTCTGCTAAACGGTTCTCGCGCATCTCATTCGCGCTAGAGTGTGGGTTTGAATGCGAACGCTGGTTAGCTCTGTTCACGCTCATCTTGGCGTACTCAGTTTGTAGGGAACGCAGCAACGCTTCCTGCTCTCCGATGGAGTGTTCCATTTGATGGAACCCCGTCGTGGCTTGCAATGCAGCCGTGGCTGCTGCCGCAGCTTCTGGCGTCGAGTACATACTCGAGCTGGATGACGAGTAGGGTGCCGATGAGGACGATCCGATTGAGTTGTTCATCATCGGCTGGCTGCTCCTCCGACTAATGGGCGGACGATTGGCATGACGCAATTGCTGTTCGCTGCGTTGTATTTGCTGCTGCTCGTGTTGCTGCTCCATGACGAAGCGTTCGACCGGTGTCTGATTACCACGCGAGAGATATTTGCGCTTCTCATTTTCCAGGTAACGCTGCTTCAGACGTTGCAATCGCTGTGCTTCTGAGATGGCAGCGTGCATGGTATTGCCTGGGCTATCACCGAGCATTGCGAATTCAACAACAGACACATCGTCATCTTCATCTTCGTCGACTTCGTCGTCGATGGTTGGCCCTGTTGTGGATGGGGCGAGCTGGTTGCCCATAAGGAAGCCATCCATGCGTTGGCCCTTGCGATCCAGTCGGCCTGAATACAAGCAGCGCAAACAGAAGCGCTCTGGGATCACTGCACTCGGGTGCTCAGGGCTGCGGCGTTCGTGGTTCGGAAGACACAAGGTGTACGTCATAAGACACCGGCCGCAGGCAGCTTCCCGCAAGCGCGGCACTGTGTCAAGTGGCGCTTGAGTCGGCCGAAGCGCTTCCCGCAGGCTGTACATTGCAGACGGTGGCGGCCATGGGCTTTCAGTGCGTTGCGTCGCGCAAAGAATGCCTCCCTTGGAAGCACGAGTCCGGTCCGCATAATGTACTTGACATCAGCGCTGTGCTCGACCTCAACGAGTGTGGGCGCTAGACGTGTTAAGAATGCACCTGTCATCATTGCTGGCGCGCTACCACACGGATCAATGTGACCACGCGCAATCACCTGTACGTTGTTGGCACGCTTGTCGTGTCGATACACCGTGGTGCAATTCATCTGTGCTCGCACGAGGTCAAACTCGCGGCGATTCATGGGCTCAACATGCTTCGTGCTGAGAGATTGCTGCACCTTGATAAGTAATGGTTCACCCTTGGGGCCTACCGCGCGCTGGGAATATTCAACAAAGGCAAAATCTCGAGGCGAGATAAACTTGTCTGCCGGACTGAGGTGGGCGAGCCACTTGATGCCGAAGAAGTGGAACGGGTCCTCTGGAGACTGCGTCTCAAAGCTCCGCAGCACGGCGGCATCCAGAAACAGTTCGCGGTACAAGTCCGTCATGACGGCACGCTCGTCCAGCGTGGCATCACAGTAGAGTCCGTACTCGACATCCTCGAGCGACATGTCGTGGATCTGGCCGCTGACCACGAAGTGCCGCAAGCCGCCATTGCTGTCATCCGTCGCGTCCTCGCGTTCGTCCGCGGTAGCTTCTTTTCCTCGCTTCTTCCGGTACAGTGTCACATGTGGGCGTCGGTAGTGCGCCTTCCACTGTTCGCGGTGCTCTCCAACGAGCTCGTTGCTGTTGCTGTCCTCCCACGCGAACATGCTGGTGAGCTGGAGCGCGTCTGTCACGAGTTGCTCACACGTCTCACGCAAATCTTCCACTTGCTCGGAAGTCACGTGGACGAGAGGCAAATACTCATCTGCCAGTGGGAAGCGTCTCCGCGGGTTCAGGAACTGCATCTCAATGGAGAGTGTATCTCCGCCTGCACTGCGGAAGCCGTAGCCATTGGTGGTGCCGGCCACACTCACAGGTCCCGCGGTGGTCGAGGCGCTGTCCGAGCTGTTGGAACGCCGCGAAGACAAGTGACCGCTGCTCATGTTTGGAAAGGAGAGCTGTTGTGCTGCCCCGAAGTGATCTAACAATGCAGAAAGGTCAAAGAGCGAACACGGCGGGGGCACGAAGGCAAGTGCCTCGCTTGCTGGACGACGTGAAAGGGTCCCCGCATCAGCGTTCAGTGCACATGCACATGGGCAGGGCCGTGAACCGGATAGTGCAGGAAAGAAGGGCGTGTCAAGAAGGTCTTGTTACTTTCGGCACTTTTTGACACCTTTTCGATGATAGTCGCACACTTATTCGGCGACATGTACACAAAGATGGACAGTCTCCGCTATTTGATTGGCTGGGGAAAAGGCGCAAAGTAACGGCCGGATTTTATCTTGACAGATGCTACACTTGAAGTTTGTATAATGTCTCACTTTCGCCAGCAAACAAAAAGTAAAGTTACAGCAAGGAAGAGACGAGCTTATGCACGCGTTAGCGTCGATACAAATCTAAGGCGATAGAGATGCATCTGCATCCTGCGACTTGGTGGAGGGATTTTGCCAGTGTATTGCTGGAAATCTTGTCGTGTGTTTGGCTTTTGCATTTTACTTCTTTTGGTTTTGCAGCGAAAAAGTCCGCAGTGGCGCGCCCAGGAAACACGTGCCGGTGTTTTGAACTGGTGGAGTTCTACCAAGTGGATTACTACGCTCCGACTCTGCTCGGCACGGCAGACTCTGGTCTCGGAGAACGATCCGAATGCACCGTCATCGGACAAACGCATGGGTCGGCGTGGGTGCTCTCTGGAAGTTGACTACAATGGTTGTGGTCGTGCCACCCGCCTGCTTCAGATCAGGCGCGGCGCTCAACAAATTGTTGACACCGACGGGAGATGGTGAGGCCCAGCAAAGACGCGTCCAGCGGATGCGTCAATCAACTGGCGAGACGCTCGAATACAGCAGAGAGCCTCGCTGGAGTCTCTATGGCTGACACTTTCTGAGATGTGATGCCTGTCCTCATGACAGTCCTGAGCTGCAACGAACTTCATTGAGCTGGAAGCTGGCGCAAGCTTTGCTAAATTGGCAACGCCTATGCTTTTCCTGGGGGTCGTGGATTTTCCGGATCGCTCTGAGCGTCTTGGAGACGACTTTCGGGATTGTTGGATGTTGCTCAGCAAGCCGTGTCCAGCCCGTGGGATGCTGGCGAACGTCAGTGGAGGGAGTGATCGTCGATTTGACGGGCTCTGATCGACGTCTGCACGGTGCAGAGCCCATCGTCGCGTTGCAAGCGTCGTGTGGACAGGTGTTAACTTCAACAGGGAGCAGCGAGTATTTCAGCGCTGCATTGCATTACTGGAGTGCTGGACTGGTCAAGATTGCAGCCGGATTCAGCGTCGGGGTTTCACTGACTTTTGACGTGCTGGCCATGCTGCGAGTTGCAATCCACGTCGCCCTCGCGTCGAGTAGAGCGCGCTGTGCTGCACTAGCGTCGTGATTGGGAAGTAGAAGTTGCCTCAATGGATCCATGTCAGGCGCGCCGGCAAATCGAGTCGGCATGGGTCACCACGCGCATTGCAGTCGTGCGTTGCGTTTGCCATGGAGCCTCCTGCCGGACATCTCTATGAGATAACGTGACTGCTACATGTTATCTTGCAGTTCAACGATTGCGGAGGCTCCGTTCTTAGGTTATTGCCAAGAACGGCGTTAAACATGAGCCTGTTCAAGGGATATTATCCATACAGGCGACTCGCGAGAAGCAGTGTCACAAAGAAGAAGAGTAGCCTGCTGCTTGGATCTACGTACTGGTAGTTGCTGCTGCTGTTGCTCACACCTGAATCAAGTGCAGTGCTACGAGGTGCCCGCATGCTTGAAGAAACTACTTGGTGCTCTCTGGCAAACCGACGACTTCACTTCACGTTGCATTCGGGGCTGTATCAATGTGATAGAGTGCAACAGATAACTCGTGGTGTCCGTCCGAATCACTCACGATATCATTCGTCCGTTGCGTCTATCCAATTCACACCTATAAGCTCAAGTTGTTCTGCGTATGAACAGTCTCACAACCTTCCACCAGCTGATCCCATCACTTCACCATCAAATTCTCCATGTATCCGACCTGCCCCCTTTGCTTACGAGTGTCCAGGTAGTTTGGCGCGAATGGCAAGAAGCGTTGGGCTACCTCCCGCACGTAGCAGCGTTGATATCGTCGTTTCTAGACGTCTCCGAGCTCTGGAATGTGCCTCAAGTTCTGGACTTCGGCTATCTGCACCTGCTGCAGCGTCTCGGTCTCACCTCTCGGCGGTTGCGACCGCTTTCCACTCGCCGCTGCTTCCTGTCGGCAGCACAGCGCGGTGACATTGACATGTTGCAATGGTTCATTGCATTCGACCCGGAGTTCAAAAGCTTCGGGTCGGTACTGGACCATGCGGCCGAACATGGGCAGCTAGAAGTGGTGCAGTGGCTAGATGCTGCGTTCCCTGACCTGCAGGCCAGCACTAAAGCCATGGACTTGGCAGCTTCACGTGGACATCTCAAGCTGGTGCAGTGGCTGCACGAACATCGGAGCGAGGGCTGCACTCACCACGCAATGGATGAAGCTGCAGCTCACGGACACGTCGAAGTTGTCCAATGGCTTGCAGCTCACCGCCAGGAAGGGTGCACCACGTACGCCATGAACTTCGCTGTGTGGTATGGCAACACGCAAATGGTGTACTGGCTGCATGAAAACCGAAGCGAAGGATGCACAGTACACGCGATGATTTTCGCTGCCAAACGTGGAGATCTCGTACTGCTGCAGTGGCTGTATGAGCACAGAGTAGAGCTGCTGTCTCCTGGTGCAGATGACAGCTCGCCTTTGATAATGGACCATGCAGCCGAGTTTGGTCATTTTGAAGTGGTGCAATGGCTGCACGCTAACACTAGTGGAGGTTGTACAGTGGATGCGATGAATGGAGCAGCAAGAGGTGGTTATCTGGACGTCGTCAAGTTCTTGCTGGAAAATCGTCACGAAGGCTGTACGACCAGCGCGATGGATGGGGCTGCACGAGGTGGTCACCTGGACGTGGTGAAGTTCTTGCATGAGAACAGTCGTGAGGGTTGCTCGTATCTGGCAATGGACCGTGCGGCTGCCGAAGGCCATTATGGAGTTGTGCACTTCCTTCATGAGAATCGCAACGAAGGCTGTAGTCCTTGGGCTATGAACTCAGCAGCAGGTGGTGGTCATTTGAATATTGTCAAGTTCCTACACGAAAATCGTACCGAAGGATGCACAGAGAGAGCCATCGATCGTGCCGCCGGTGGTGGGCATCTTGACGTCGTAGATTTTCTTCACGAAAACCGATCGGAAGGATGCACAACCGAGGCGATGGCTTCGGCCGCTTGCTTTGGACATCTGAATGTTGTACAATTCCTTCACGCCAATCGAACTGAAGGGTGTACGCAGAACGCAATGGATGCTGCTGCACGATGTGGGCACCTTGAAGTGGTTCGATGGCTGCATGAGCACCGTTCCGAGGGCTGTACGACAGAAGCAATGGACGGCGCGTCTTGGTTTGGCCACAAGGATGTTCTCCACTACCTGCACGAAAATCGCAGTGAGGGTGTACACGACGAGCTGTGCGAGATGCTGTAATCGGTGGACACAACGAGGTGGTCCAGTGGCTCGAAGAAAATTATCACAATGCCAGGTAAATGGCGGCGCGTAACAAATATATCAACTCGAGACAACACGCTTTCGAGCAGTCTCGATAAGTAGGGACAATGCTGGGTTTATTATTCGCTAGACCACGGCCTTGGCTTATTGCTTCGAACTGTGGGTTGATCATTGTACACTAGCTGGATGATAGAGGCAGAAGTACAGGTCATCAAGATGCATGTTTTCGCTTTCTTTAAGGTAGCTAAACCTCGTTAACGTAGAATGAAACACATCCGGGTCCTGCTTGTGCCTCAGCACAATCGTCACTTAGATGTGCACTTAGCGCAACCTTTTGAGTCTAGTTGGCCTCGCAGCGCCGCCTGACGCAGCAATGGTAGGCTTGATGTTCACTTGCCCCTTATCAGACGCAGGTGTTGCTCCTGATCCGGAAGTTGCGTTTTCAGTGACTACCCTTGTTTCCGAGTCTGCACAGGCTCTCTTGCTGTTGGCTGCATTAGCACCAACCCGTCGTGTTTTTGATGGCGGTGGTCGAGACCGATCGATAAGCTTGGGAAGGCGCTGCGCTGGGAGGAACGCAATTGACACGGACCTGAATGGGCAAATCACGTTGGTCAGAAAAACTGGGCACAAACTCGCCGTAATACTACTCGAAGTAGATGTGAACTTACTCAATATCATCCTTCAGTAAGGGGTGTCTAGTTGCTTTAGCTCACCGCCTGTCCGGTTCTTGATTGCCAGCTCCACTAACCGACCGATGCTATACAGAACGTAGTAATGGAAAAATAATTAGTCAAACCAGGTAATGATCATATATACAGGCCACACAGGTTAGCAGGAAAGAAAGGTAGTCGTACTTATGATAAGCGACAAAGTTGAGGAACTCGAGCGATGCGCGTGACATTTTATCGAGGCTCAGCCATTGGCGAAACTGCTGAGCCTTGTTGTTCATGAAGTTCAATTTTCGGCCTCTCGCAAACACGTCGTAGATGGACCAATCCATTGTTTTTGTGCGCTCGTCTGCAAAACGTATCCGCTCCTACACAAGTAACCAGAGCATAAGTTAGCTATTAAATGATGTGTCGCTCTTGCGCTCCAGCGCTTCTGGTACCGTACCAAAAACGTTTCGTTAAACACCGCATCCGTTTCGGACACGGCAAAGAGATCAAGTTCTTCTGCGAGTTCCTCTTCTTCGACGTCCTCCAGTTCATTCTCCTCGTGCTTCGTCTCGCCGCGGAATTCTCTCCAGCGGCCGTAGTAGATAGCTTCCTCCTCAAAAATTTCAACAAGAGTCTGGAACAAAACGCAAACCAGCGGAGATTAGTACAAGTAGCAGAACATACACCAATTGAGTTGTCAAACGCACTCTTAGACACGATGATGCTGACAGTATTTCGGGGTTCACCATGCCTAACGTGTTGCGCATGTGCTCGCCAACTGTTCACCAATACACCACAACATCAACAATCACACCGACAACATACCACTGCTCAAAATCCACCAGCTACTCACCTAGCGCCTGCACCTCTTCCGTAGCTGTCATACAGGACTGCGTACTGTCACCAAAAGTGCTCATCATCGCACTGATCGTTCGCAGCAACATCGAGGCCTTTTTGTTCCCGCGCGCAACCTCATGCTTCACTCCGCACGCGCACACCTCATCAAAGAACTCTGCATCTGCAACCTGCCATCGTGGCTTAAACTTGGGCTTCACCTCGTAATGCTGCACCTCTGCCGGCGCGACGTACGCGCTGTTCGGGTGTGACGAGGCTGCTCCTTCTGCCTCCTCCACAGGGCCGGACGAGCGCAACCTCCGCTGCTGCAGCATCTTCAAATAAGGATCAGCCTTGACTGCCATCGCTGGGTCAGCCTCCTCTTCTTCTTCAGTATCAGGCTTGCACTTGTCCGTAGCCTCCACCTCCTTCTCGACTGCTGTACTGGGCTCCTGCTTGCGTTCCCGCTTGTCTCGAATGTATTCCAGCATCTTCTTCTTCTGGTCCAATGGTAAGGTCTTCCACGCGTTCGTCTACAGTAAAAACAGACTATTAGCATTGTTTTTCTTGCATTTAACTACTTTTAACCGACTTTTTCCTAATTGGCACCTCCTTGTACGGGTATCGGCACTGGATGGCGTGGAAAGGCGGTGCACCTGCTCCAGCAGCGGTAGTCGCGCCAGGTCCTGCAGTCCGTACTCGTTGGCGGCGTCTGCGGTCGCATCGGCGCCCGGCGAGGTCTCCGAGTCCGCCATTATTGCGCTGTTTGAGCTCCTCGTTGAATTGGTGGCAGTTATTGCGGAAAACGTGGTGTGCACCACGCCAAGGTGCCGATTTAGTGGTACGGCTGCTTCAACATGACGCGGTGTGCACCACGTCAACGTGCCGCTTTCGTGGTACGTCTGCTTCAACAGTGACGACCGTCGGGAATGGACATCGACCGCTGGCATGGAGATTTTTGTTAGCAAGGTGTTTACAAGGGTGTTTATGATGATTTTTTGCCTTGCTGATTGAGATGCATCGGTTTGCTAAGACGTGGCTTGCTGCTCGGAAACCAAACCGTTGGTCTTATTAATAGTGACGAATCTGTTGGTGAAGTGCATTTTCGAAGCTACCGGTAGATTCGATATGCGAAGCATTCGCTCGCATTGGTGGTGCGTCAAACTTGGACGGAATACCTGTATGTACAATATTTCATGGAGCTAACGACGTGCGGCGGTGCCAACTTGGCGGTGCCCAGGATGTGTGCAAAATTGAGCCACCGCTGACGTTGCGTCGTGCAGCAGGTGTCGTCATGACATTGGGCGCGTGCTGTTTGTACTGTGCAATGCAGTGCAGTACCGTAGGTGCGAAGACAGCAGAAAGCTGGTTTAACATCCTCTGCTCGAGTTGTCTGTCACTCTGCTGTTCATGGACATGGTTGTGGTTAAAAGCGGCAAGAACTTCTGACTTCAGAATCTGAGCTCTTGCCGTCACTACAAGTCATCGCTGCAGCCCCATTGCTCGTCAAGACAAATCCCCGGCACACATGCACTAAAAACACCCTTCAGAAGGATTCCTTCCCTTGAGCCCGTCCCAGCACAACCATTCCATGGTGACCGCATTCCAACCAGCAGCACGTGCAAATAAGACGCCGAGGTCTCAGCAAGTCACCAACGTTTCATAGACAAGCGCAGCGCATCCAGATGAAGCACGCTCCTTGTCATTCCCCATCTAGCGCCGCGTCGATCATGGCACGAGGCAGCAATGAGACCGAAACCTGCAGCGTTAAAAGCTTCTACGACGGCCTTTTCCACTCGCCCATCTACGCCGAGCACCACCGCGTGTGTTGCAACGTGGGCTTCCACCCTCGGGGCGACTGCCACGTCAACTCGAGCGCCGCCGCCGTCGCCACCGTCACCGCCGCGGGGGACTCGCCCACCAACAGGCTGCAGGCTCGCTACCCGGCGGACAGGCACCAGCTGCAGCTGTACGACGTGCTTTTGGACGTGGACGACCAGCACCAGATCCGACGTGACGAGGCGCTCACGATCTTGGACCTCGGGTGCGGCGCAGGTGGCGGCCTGTGCGAGCTGCAGACGCTGTACCCGAAGGCGCAGCTCGTGGGGCTGGACGTGTCCATCCAGGCGCTGGAGCGCAGCAAGGAGACGTGGAACCGCTTCATCACGGACACGCCCGAGTTCCAGCACCAGCAGCTACGTCTGTATCACCATTCGTGTGATAGGATGAAGGGGTGCTCACACACTCGGTGGACGTTGCAGTCGGCGTGCAAAGCTTGCAAGAGGTGGCCAATCTCGGACAAGCGGTGAACGAGATCGCTCGGGTGCTCAAGCCCGGCGGTCTGCTGTTCGTGGCTGACTTTATCCCGCCGGACGTGGCGGCGGACCACCTCGAGCACTCGCTGCTGTCGCCGATCTCGTCGGCGCAGAACAAGGCGCCGTTGTTTGAGATTGTGCAGGAGCAGTTGGTGTCGTATGAAGCAGCTATGGGGCCAAGCTCAGCTCGAGGAAAGCACGAGAGCTCATTCACGAGTTCACGCCAGAGGAGTTCCATGCAGAGCTGGAGGCCTTTTCTTCGTCGAGCGCTCGCAGCTCTATGAGTTGCTACGTCGCGACCAGATGGGATACCGCTTGCTGTGTCTCCGCAAGTGCGATGAAAGCAGCACGGACGAGGAGGAAGACCACCGTCACATGAACGAGTGGGCGGAGGAGACAGCGTCCGATGAAGAGATCCAAGACAGTGACGCGCCGAACTACTACCCGTACCAAGAGTTTTTTCCGCAACTCGATCTTCTTAAGGACAACTACAATGTGATCCTGGAGGAGATGCAAGCCGTTCAGCAGACGGCGACGTGGCCCTTTGGCCGGAGAAGCACTACTCCCAGCAAGACAGCGAGTGGCGTGTGTTCCCGTTCTGCTACACATTTCCGGCCTACGATGCCACGAAGACAACGTGGGTCTCCCCCACGTGCGCGTTGTGTCCTCGCACCGTTGAACTACTCAAGTCCCTCCCTGGAATTCGCACGGCGCTTTTCTCAAAGCTCGGACCGAACACGACACTAGCCGCGCATCGAGGCTGGGCGGACTTATCTAACCACATTTTGCGCTGCCACTTCCCCCTTGTAGTACCAACGCTCTCCGACGGGGCTCCGTGCTGCGCCATGGTTGTGGGCGGCGAGACCACCTTCCATGCCGAGCGCGAATTCATAGTGTTTGACGACAGCAAGCTGCACTATGCCTTCAACCACCACCCGGAGAAGACGCGCCTCGTGCTCATTATCGACTTCCACCGCCCAGATCATCTGCCAAGGGGACGTGCTCGTGGCGGTCACTCGGACGAACTGGACGAGTTTATCGAGACGTTCGGCAAGAAGGCTCTCCTGGGTGACCAGTGCTGATTAAGTACAAAGCAACGTGAATGGAAGGGGTGGGCGCGTGCGTGATTAGCTCGAGGTAAACTGCCACCCAGTCTAGGCGCCTTGCTTGATCTTAATGTTAAATAAACCTGTCATCACAGCAAAAGTCACAAACACAAGCCCCACACATCCGTCAGCCACTTCCTCTTTCAAAAACCTTCTCTCAGCACCTTCACGTACATCCAGGCAGCGCGCGGACGTCCGGGACGTCGGCATTGACGATGGCAGTGAGGCCGAGGTTGGCGAGCGCTCCTCGGATCATCCCGCACGGGAAGACGAGGAACAGCAGCGCCATCTCCCTGGTTTCCTGCTCCGTGGCGGCCGAGATGCCCGCCAGCCAGCGGAAACTGAAGTCCTGCACCACGAACACGCCGCGGTGGTTGGTCTGCAGCTTGTCGATCTGCTTCTTGAAGATGGCGATCCACAGGTCCTTGCACACGAACTTGATCACGTCCAGGGGCTCCAGCATGCGCGGCCTGTCTCTGGCCACCCGCTCCGCGAAGCGGCAGCCCACGTCGTAGCCCATGGCCTCCAGCTTCATGATGACGGCCTCGCGATGAGCCGATACGTCATCTGGTGTCTGCTCGGCGTCCCCTGAGCGCTCCTTCGTCCACGGGAACTGCTGCAACTGCGCCAAACATATGAAGATAAGTATACGCAACAACGAGAGACACATAGCGAGCTGATTGACGCACCACGGAGCGCACCACCTCGCCGAAGAGCTGCTGGAAGCAGCAGTCTGCCACCTCCTTCATGGCCGTCGTGTCGGAATCCAAAGTGGCGTCGTTTTGGCCAATGAGAACGCTCAAGTCTCGTTTTAGTGACGTGGGTTTAGTGACACGTGGCCTTTGTCATGGACTCATCGACCATAATCACTTTAAGTGTCGAGCAGCTCAAGAGCAGCCTGATGCTGATCCTGACAGCTAAAAGCCCCGAGGTGGTGGACGGCATGATCGACGACAGTCTGCTAGGCATCCTCATCATCCTACTGGTCGTCATGCTCAGCACTGGCTACGTGTACGTGCAGCAGCTGCAGCAGGGGGACGCGCAGCAGGTCGCTGGGGCCCGTCGAGCGCCGTCCACCGCCGCGGCGCTCGCTGCGTCGCCGCAGCACGCCGTGATCTCCACCAACGGGCTGTCGGACCGACAGCTGCGTCTGCACTACACGCTGCCGCTGCGCAACGGCGCCAGGACCGTCACCATCAGCGCCGAGACGCTGCTCCAGACGGACGACCACGAGGCTCTGGCCTGGACGAGCGACGAGGTGCCGACGCTGCTGGCCGACCTCTCGCGCGTCGCAGAC
Organism: Phytophthora constricta; assembly: GCA_011947335.1. Lineage (NCBI taxonomy): Eukaryota > Oomycota > Peronosporomycetes > Peronosporales > Peronosporaceae > Phytophthora > Phytophthora constricta. The sequence continues at coordinate 701,042 of JAAVTI010000534.1, read as the reverse complement.
GTGTACCTGCTGTGCACGTCAAAGGACGCAAAGGATACCAAGAGGATGCAGCGAGTCCGCGAGTTCGTATCGACGCATCCGGACTTGAAGAGCAACGAGTCGACGCCAGGAGGCATCAAAGCTCACAAGATTTTGTTCTGCACGACCAGCATTGGCAAAATCGCATTCGTGCGACAGATTGAGCCGCACGTTCACGTGGAAGGTGAGGAGGTGCATGGAGGTGTGGATGGGAAGAGGTGCAGCAGACTGAAGTGTGTCTTTTGATGTTGGTGTAGCTGACGCGGGTGTGGTCCGAGAGCTGGAGAAACACGTGCCGCGTATTGTGCACATCGCGACGTCACCTCAGGACGCGGTGATGCCGTCAGTCCCCAATGTGATTCATGTGGGGGACAGCTTCACTGGGTATTTCTCGCGGGTCAGCGCAAAGAACGACTTTAAAACGATGCTCCTGCTAAAGCTGGCTTTGATGAAGAATTTACAGACCTGTCATGTAGTACAGGGCTCAGCAGGTCTTGAAGCTGCACTTGTCAAAAAGATCATGTCGATCCGAAAAAGCTGTTCTAGGGTCTGCAGCATGAGAAATAGCAACGTGTCGATGCGCCTCCAGGGATGCACGAGGCCGTAGTCTGCAGGATCGGCGAACACGAGTTCAGGAATCTGAATAGGGCCCGCTGCTGTGTTCACAGTCCTTGCAGAGTCAAGCACATAGCCATATGATTGAGCCTCCTTATCGCTGTCCTGGAGCTTCATATTGCTGAGTGCTTCGAGAAGTACTCGTCTTCGGCCACCTTCGAGCTGGTTTGATGCCGGCTCCTCGTCATTTTCAACTGAACATGCTTTACTCAAAGTGCTTCGCAATGCACTAACCACTTCGATGAGGGCGTCGGCAAGAATTTGACGAGATATTGATGTCACTTGTCTGCTAGCATTCTTTTCTCTGCTCGTCTGCAGCCAGCGCACGATGGCAAGCTCAGTCGCTCCTCCTCCACGGCAACTGTAAACCACAGAAGAGTGTTTCGTCCCATGACTGCGGGTTGTTGCAATTTCTGCATCGGGCAGTTCCAGCCAGCTTCTGAGTACACGTAGGCTTTTGACGATTGCTGCATAATACTGCTTGTACACCCCTTTAGATGAAGCATGGATTAAGAGCTGCGGAACGACAACGTCTTTCTCTCTTTGTTGGTCGTCACTCAGTAGTTCTTCGTTGTCCTGATTATCAGGCTCTGCAAGTCCCCGGAACCGCAGGCAAGCATGCTGCTGGAATCGCACCCTGGAGATTCCATTAAGACACAAGCCAACATGCTTTGCGGCTTGGATTTTGTCAAACACACTTGCCAGTGGAAATGTCCCGGCGCTAATGCAAAGAGCTTCGACATCTTCCGGTTCAGCTAGCTGCACACAAGCAATGCCCTGGCGAGTGCAGACCGCGATTACATTTTCGTCGAGAGCTTCGGTGCTTATGACAAGCTGAACGTGATACTCGTCACGCAGACAGCGCATATACCTTGCGATGAACAGACGTGTCGCATCTTGCGCTGTGAACAGTTCCTCGTGTGTACTCGTGGCTAGCTCGATTAGATTGGATCCAGTAGACAATGAAATTACGCACGAGAAACACACAAAGCGCGCTGGTCTTCGACATTGGTCAAGCATACCGGGAGGCTGTGACGACACGACGGACTTCTTGAGGATAAAATCGTCGCGTGGCACCACATACGAAGCGAACACCGAGGGCGATGCCATGAAAATAATCGCTTCTGGTGCCCGCTTAAGGAATTGTTGCAGTCGACGGAACAGTAGCTTGCGATCGTCCTCTGTCTCTTGGTAGCGCTGCTCTGCGTGCGGTGGCGCCGTGAACACCCACTTCAGCACCAACTCAACCACAAACTCCAGTACTTTCTCGCCAAGTACTCCATTCAATGCAGAACATAAGATATTAGTAGCAGCTTCACGGAACTGCGCAACAGCATGAGTGCACCACAATACTGTCAGAACAGAACTCCTTCAAACACAAGCAACAGTCCCAACAAGTATCTCTCTGATTACCTGTTTCGACGGTTGCAGCGTCTTTGAATTAATCTCAATCAACGTTGCCACCAGCAGCCTCTGACGTTGTGCTCGTGAGCTCAGCAGTTCACTCTGCAGCTCCCATTTGAGCTCTCCGAAAGCTCTCGCCAGCATCGAGCGATCAACTTGGTGTCTCGCAGTATTCTCTCCACCAAGCCAATCGTTCGCGCGCCTCACCGCCGCGTCCAGCAGCAGGATGAACTCGCTCGATCCGTCTCCGAGCTGCCGATGCACCCCGCTAACTGCATCCAGCAGGAACTTGACGAGCGGCTGGTGCCTGTCCACTCCTCGTGTCCACGCCGACAGAACGGCGTGGCCCTCACCAGTGACCACCGGCGCCTCCGGGGCTCGAAACAGCAGCGTCTCCTCTCCGCAAGGGCCGAAGCTGCGTCGGCAGAGCGCGGCCAGGCTGCCGGTGGCGCGCTCCAACTCTGTGGAGCTCATTGACACAATTGACAAGTGTCGCTTCGCCTGCCGATCTTTGTGATGGAGTGACGCGTCTCTGTACGATGACATGGGTACACTGCGTGGTCACGTGGCGTCCGCCTGGTGAGAATGGAGTCAGCAAGCTAAGCTGCATGTACTAGCGAAGAAGCAGTGATGAAGACCGAGGCATGGGTCTAAGACTATCTGTATTATTTTTTTGCTTAACCTGTGGTGGAGTACTCAAAGACAACGCGAAGTGCAGGCAGATGCAGGAAATGGAGATAAACAGATGCCACGAGAGCGAGCTCCGCGTCGACTACTCGGCAGACTGGAGCTGGTAAAGGGTAGCTCCGCTGCATCCCTCGCGCGGCTTCTCGGCTTGACAATCTGAGGAAGAGCCTAGTTCTCTCCGCCCTTCTTGCCCGTCTTGGACTTGATCGTCTCCATGCCGGCAGCGGCAGAGTGCTTGGCCATCTCCAGCCCCGTAGCGGACGCCGCGCGTGCCTACCAATCACCGACGACTCCATCAGCGCCTTTACCCTCAAACACGACACTACCACCCAATACAGCAGCCTCACCTTCTCCAGAGCTCCCGACGCGACCACCGACGTCCGCTCGTAAGCGCCGCTAGCCAGCGTGGACGATTTCTTGAAGGCCTCCGTCTCCTTAAGCTTGCCGTACTGCTCCTGTCCGGCTGTGGCGGCGCTGCTCAGTCCACCAGCGATGGTCTTACCGGCGTTCGAAGCTTTGGCAGTCTCCAGTGCCGCCGACGACTTCTCCTTGAACATGGAGAAGGTTTGGCCCAGCACCCTGATAAAAGTTGCCACAAATTACACAAAATTTGCGTTAGAGCCGGCGAAAGAACACGGCGAGGTGGCGCTTCGGCGCCTACTTGGAGGCCGTGTTGGCGCCGTTCTTGAGCTTGTCCACGGGCAGCACATTGCTGAGCGACGAGCGGTCCTTGGCCGAGGTCGTCGACTTCTTCTCGTCGCTGTCCGAGTCCTCGTGCGTCTGCGGCTGCGTCTGCGTCTGCGGCTGGTTCTCCTTGGCCGGCGAGGCCTCGTCCTTCTCGCTGAAGATGAGGCTGTCCAGCTCCTTGTCGTCCGACTGCTTCTGCTTGAGCGACACGTCGTCCATGGCTGTCGAGATAGTTAACTACAGTTGTGAAGTACTAAGCTGGCTCCTGTGGCTCCGATACTGAAGGGCGGAAAGTGAGGGAAACGGAAGGGCGAAGCGGTAAAGAGATGCACGCACGCGCATTGGCTGAAATTCGCGACGGGAAATCAGTGCAGAGTCTGGCTTGTCGTGCGTGGCAGCAATTGGGTCGCGTGACTGCCTCGCCTCGACTAACGTCCGAGACCATGACGTGGCTTTTGCCTTTCCGACCCGCTCCAAGTTGCCGACAGCGAACCATTTCGCTCAGAGTGGGACGGTGGCGGCCTCGGATCAGGCTCGACCTCGGCATCAGATATCGATACACGACTGTCCAGGGCAAGTCGCCGATCTTAGTCAGCCCCGCTTTACGGTAAAGGCTTTACTGGTACCCGGTTGCAGTCGCTCGCTTGACTGGAGTGGCACTGCAGCGATGGGGCACCGATCTGGCTCTGACGTGGTGGTTGCACTGCAACTTGCAGCTCACAGCTCGCCACGTTGAGACGTGGACGGGCAAATCTCGGCGCTGCGGACCAGATACCGCCATGACTCTCGATCCGCTGGTTGCCTGCATCGCTAGCAGTCAGTCCGCAATTCGCGCGCCATTGCACAAGCAATACCCCAAGCTGTAATACCCTTACTCGTCGAAGTACAAGCATGACGTCCGGACGGCTCCAGATGTGGAGTCTGCTGCTCCTGATGGCGGTTGGATTCGTTGCTGCCACCAACGAGGTCGTCGAGACGGCTGTGGACCCGGAGGTGGGTATGACTACACCTCAGCTCATCGCTAAGCGCGGATATGACGTTGAAACGCACAAGGTCACCACGACGGACGGCTACATCCTCACCATGCACCGGCTGCCGAAGAGCTACGACGAGAGTCAATCGGGTACTGCTGCCGCGACCAACAAGCCTGCCGTACTGCTGCAGCACGGACTGATCGAGAGCAGCTTTGCATGGGTCTGCAACTACCGCAACCAGAGTCTGGCCTACGTTCTTGCAGATGCTGGATACGACGTCTGGCTGGGCAACAGTCGAGGCAACACGTACTCGAACCAGTCGGTGAAATACACTACCGATGACGATGAGTTCTGGGACTTTACGTGGGAGGAAATGGGCATCTACGACCTCCCTGCCACGATCAACTACATCCAGGACACTACGGGACGCTCCAAAATCAGCTACGTTGGTCACTCGCAAGGTGTCACCCAGGCGCTCGTCGGGTTCGCCGCAAACCAGACCCTGGCTCAAAGCGTGTCGTACTTCGGAGCAATGGCACCTGTCTCGTGGCTCGGACACTCGAAAGCAGAGCTGTTCGTGGCCCTAGCCGATGCACACCTTGAGCTGATCTACGAAGCTTTGGGCATTGTTGAGCTGCTTGCGCACAGTGACTTGCTCACGAAGTTCCTCGCTGGCTACACGTGCACGGCCATCGATGAAATCTGTGGGAGCGCCATCTCGCTGCTTTTTGGCACCACTACAAGCCTTAACATCTCACACGTGCCCGTGATCATTTCGCAGACACCTGCGGGCACATCGGTGAAAGATGTGGCTCACTACGCTCAAGGTATTCGCGAGAACACTTTTGCGTCCTACGACTACGGCTGCAGCTGTGTGCAGGCACTGGGTCTCGCTTTGTGCTCGACGTCCATCTGCAAGAACAAGGCAAAGTACGGCTCGTTCGATCCGCCAGCCTACGATCTCAGCAAAATGGTATATCCGCGCACGGGGCTCTACGTTGGCGCGGAAGACACGCTGACCGAACCTGCCGACCTTGAACAGCTCCGCTCGTCGCTGCCGTCAGGGACGGTCGTCCACGACCGCACCATCGACATCTACAGCCACCTGGACTTCATCTGGGCGTACAACGCGAACGAATATGTATACCAAGAGCTACTCGCACAGATTGCAGAGTACGAAGGCGTCGGCTATTGATCGTCGCTCCATATCGACTAGAATTTAGTTACACTTAAATGAACAGCCTGTCATGCAAGCCATCTTCTTTGAAGCCACGTAGCGCTAATCTCTGCGGCTATCCATGAACAGGATCAGCGACTAAAATGCCTTCAAGCGAACTCTAACAAAGAAGACAAGACAAACCAATTATATTTACATAGTTTTGTTCCCTATGATGCAAAGCTGCCTACAGCGAGCTATGTTCCTAGGTCAAGGCGCTCGCGCAGCTGGGAATGCCACCTTCTACCGTGGTTTCCTTATAATTGTCGAGTGGTAGCAGCTCTGCTCAATGAACAGCAAAAATGACCTTCTAGACCACGAAGTCGGATTTCTAATCAGCTTCGTCTTCAGCCTCCGGTTCATCTTCACTTTGGATCTCTTCCACAACTTGAGGGCGTCCCATTTTAATATCCTCCTCCTCGAGTCCAGCGAGTACCAAAGGCGAGAACGACACCGAGCGACGACGGCCATCCTTCACTGAGGAGCTCGCCTGTGAGGCAGTGTCAAATGACCACTCACTGACAGACGACTGCTCGGCACTCTCCTTCTCCTGCTCGTCTTCAGGCTGGGCAACCCGGAGCCTGGGGTAGTCCTCACTCTCGTACTCCGCCACGTCGACGTCCATGTCAATGTCGTCATCGTGGTCCAGGTCGCTCAGGTCGTAGTCACTCTGACTGGCACTGCTCGAGGCTTCGTCCTCGTCCTCCTCTCCCTCGTCATCCTCACCAGCCTCGGACGCGATGAACGTCGTCTTGGCACAGGTGGACACCATGGACTGGATCAGGTTGTTCTTGCAGTTGAAGATGGCCATGGACTTCTCGACCGCGCGCTTCTCCTGGATCAGACTCTTCTTGACGCGGACGCGGGACTTGACTGTGCGCTTCAAGTTCCGCAGCAGCACCTGCTCGCGATGGTCCTCCTCCTTCACGGCCTTGAGCTCGTCCGACAGGTCCTTGAGGATGTCGGCGTTGCCGAGTGTCTGGGCTCGTTCAATGTCCTCCTGGATGTCCTGGAGCTGCTGCAGCCGCTGGCGCTGGTTCATGACGTTCTCCATGATGTCGGCGCGTAGCAACTCCGTCTCGTCGGTCACAGCCTGCAGGCGTTTCACCAGTCGCTCGCGCTTGCGCTTGATCATGTCGCTCACCTGCATGCTGGAGAAGGCCACGCACTTGAGCGCCTTGAGCACCTGCTTGGAGTTCTCCACGGGGTCCTCGGACGGCGACAGCTGCGGTACAGTCATGGCCGACCACGACATGGCGAGCGTCGACATGGCCAATAACTTAAAAAGTGGAAATTTAAATACGAGAAGGAGGTGGGAGCTCCAAGGCAGAATGGGGAATGAAGTCAAGTGGAGCAAGATGACTTCCGGTCATCTTGCACCCCATGTTGCGGCTGGTCGCAGGAAACGCGCGAGCTGTCGGATTTATGCTGCAGACGGGCGATTGACCGGGCGATTGTATGCGCGGATTTAACGTGTTTTTTCACCGCTGCCAAGACTAGATAGCGAGCTCTTGGACGAGGCTCTGCTTGCTATTGGGGTCGTGGACCACGGGGTCTGACTGGCATCCCTCGCTTCAACCGTGAGCTCCAAATATGTTTTGGCAAGAATTGCCCGAGGTGTGCTTCTTGATAGTGCAGTGCGTTTTTAGCGTTGGCGCTGCGAGCCCTTTTGAGTCGATTAGCGCGAGGATCGCGGCCGGATGCGTATCAATAACGGTCGCAGCTCAAGGCCACTCAAATCTTTGTCCACACACCCGAAAGCACGTGGTGCGCAATGCCCAACCCCAGCTCGCTAATGGCGAGCTGTAGCGCCGGCTGGCCACAGGGTGTCGCGAATGAATGGGGCCGGCGTTGGTGTCGAGGTGCACTGACAGAGAGGCCAGCAACCTGCTGGACGGCGCCCTTGCTTTCGTTGGTGCTGCCTGGCCATGAGCATGCCGCATGCCCTCGCGTATCTTTTCCGCTTCAACTCCGTGACACGGGCATGTCACCAGCCCTGAGGCCAATTCTCTTTCGTTAAGCAAGCGCTGGTCCATGACTTGCGCGCCTTCTTCTTGGTGCGCGGGGTGGCAAAGCGATGTCGCCACCACATCGAACGATGCCGAGTACACCAGGATGCGCTGGAATCCACATCCGACCCGGATGAGCTCCCACTGCATTTGCAGTGTTCATGCTCGTCACCCGCACGCATCGGCGACTTCGTGCAGGTCTCCGTTATGCAATCGGACGGAACGCTCGACCACCACATGATCGGCCTGTTAATGTACTATTAGAGCCCTCTGAACATCTCCAGCCAACTGCTGCGTCTGCATCCGCTCAACCAGAATGATTGCCCGACAGCAATTTGCACGATTCAAACGATTCTTTTTCATTCACATACAGCTCTTACGTTCAACAATCCCAAACCCTCCAATACAACCTTCAAGTTCCACAATCCCAAATACCACGCCGCTCATATCCGACCATCACTCCTATTTCTCGCCGTCATGAGCAAGCGCACGGTGGTGGAGTGGTCTCCGCACGACGCGTCGCTCTTCGCCGCGGGCGCCGACAACCTGCGGCTGTTCGAAGTCACCACCTCCTCAAGCGACGTCACCGATGCCGACGCCGACGCGCCGCTCACCACGCAGCGCAAACGCGCCTTCCGCGTCGTGCGCATCAACGCCAAGGTGACGCAGCTCAAGAGTTTGCAGTGGTATCCGTTCGACGCCAAGCCGCTGCTGATCGCCACGGGCACAGGCTCAGGCAAAGTGCTGCTGTGTGACTTTGAGGACCCGCGGGCGCGCGTCATGCGCGAGTTCCTGCCCAAGTACAGCCGGCCGTGCCACGCCGTGGCCTGGAACCCGTCGGTGCCCAACCAGCTGGCGGCAGGCTTCGAGAAGGTCCGCAGCGACTTCTGCACGCTCGTGTGGGACCTGAACACGGCCAGTGCGACTGGCGGGATGACGAGCAGTGGCAGCAGCGGGAACATTGAAGGGCTCCCGGACCAGGACGACCGGGGCATGAACGTGAGGAAGGCGGGCAGCAATGCAGGGGGCAGTGCCAGTGTGGGCGTCGGAGCTGGGAGCTCGTTTGCAGCGGACTCCAAGCCGGTGCATGAACTGTCCAACTCGGAAGCGACGATGGCGCTGTCGTGGTTGCCGCTGCAACCGACGTGCTTGGCGGCAGGAACGGGCTTTAAGTGGTTGCGAGTGTACGATCTGAGAGCCAAGGCGTCCGCGCCGATGAGTGTGGTCGCCCATAATAAGGCGGTGCTGGGCGTCGTGTTTGATCAGCATCGACCGCATATGCTGGCCACGTATAGTGACGCCCCGCAGGAGCCGGTGAAAGTGTGGGATATCCGGCAGTTGGAGTCGTCATCCGGGCCGCTGCTTTCGCTGTATCAAACGAGTAAGAATTTGGCGCAGGTCTCGTGGTGTCCTTCGAAGCCGGGCATTCTTGTGACGGCGTCGACTGATGAGAAATGGGTGTCGTTGTGGGACGTCAATAAGCAAGAGAGTGGCTCAACAACACTTAAAAAGCCGTTCCGCAGACGCTACACGTCGGAGCCGCTAACGTCTTTCTCGTGGCAGCATGTGGACTCGCCATCGCGGATGCAGCGTGCAACAAATATGGGCAAGAGCAGTAACGCACAAAAGCACCAACTTACGGCGGCAGCCTTCCCGAACAGGCTGCTTACGGCGTCTGTCACCGGAGAGCTGGGGGATATTTCAGTGCATGATGCCATGCCACTCTCCCTTTCCTCGCATGGGGCAGTGACGTTTGGTTGTGGTAAGCTATTGTTTGGTGGATCCGTAAGTTCCCGAGGGCTGGGTACATCTGCCGTAACTCGGTTAGCTCTCGAAGAGGAGATCAACTCCGGGTCTCGTATGGACGAGGATATATCGAATGAAATGTACAAGCTAGCCAAGCAAGGTTACTCCATCGGGCTATCCAAGAACTTAAAGCTTTTTAACGATTCAACTACGCGAGGTCGACAGCTGCGCAGTTTGTGGTTTTGGGTCGACCAAGTTGAGGCACTTCGCCGAATCCGAGCTTCACGTGTAGACCAATCGCGATCTTCCAGTAATGGCCTCGGAAACGGTGCTGGTAACGCTGTTACGGCTGGTCCTCTGCGTGGATGGCCAGTTGATCCCAATACACTTTGCACCGCTGGAGTAAAAGACTTGCTGATGAAAACTGGAGAAACTCCTGCAACTGCGAAAGGTGGATCCTCTTCAACGGTGCAAGAAGAATCGACGCAAGGCGGTCCTGAAAGTATAGTTTCTGTCATGAAGACTGACCAAGGTCTTGGATGCCAGTACTTTGAAGGACCCGGACGACGATTGGGCTTACTGGCATGCAACTGGGACCCAGACAATGGTCAGGGGGTATTCCGCTCATCATCATCGGGAGTAGGTGGACCAGGCCTTGATAGCGCAGCAGGGAGAAACATGCATCGAAGTAGCTCAAGCATCTGGAACCCACAGAAGCAGTACGACGACAACGCGCATTTTGCAAATCAGTCGTGGAATGAGAACGCTCGGCACGAGTTGCAAAACATTTTAAATCGCAGCGAATTGGAGGGCAATTACGCGCGAGCTGCAGCTCTCGCTGTTTTTCACGGCGATTTAAATGCTGCAGTGACGTTACTGCAAAAGGAGCCACGTGGCTGACTCAGATGCAGCATCTTAATGTCGGTGTTGCATCACCGTACTCACCTGACTTGCTGCAGCTCATTGCAATGTCGGTCGCAGGTTACTCGTCCTCCATCGCAAGTGCAGGTGGACTATCACTGTGGTCCAATATGACTCAACAATTGCTAAAGAGGAGTGAGATTATGTCACAGGCCAACCCCCGATACTTCCACGCAATGCTCTCATTTTTGTGTGCCGCTAGTTCTTCTTCTTCATCCAACTCGACGAATATGAATGCTGTTCGGGCTAATCAACAACCACCACGACGTATAAGTAGCCGAAGGCAGTGGGGAAGTGTCGATGGGCTGGCAGTGTTTTCGGGAGCTCGCCCTGCGAGTGCTGGCGTGTACTCTGCGATTCTCAACGATATTACACTTCCACTAAGCGACCGATTAGCGTTTGCTTGTCGATACCTTCAAGCTGAGGACTTGTTGGCGTTTGTTGCTCAACATGAAGAAGACAGCGAGCAATTTGGGCGCCTGGAGGGATTGATTGTGACCGGAATAAATGGAGATGGAATTCGGCTGCTGCAGAAGTACCTGGATATGACTGGCGACATTCAAACACTGGCGCTGCTTGCAGCTCGACTTCCATCATCGTATGTGGCAAAAGCGCCTCCGCTTGAAAACTGGATCCAAATTTACAAGGACCTACTGAACCAGTGGCAACTTTTCCATGAACGAGCACGCTTTGATGTGGGGCGCTCGCAATTAGAAGACCTACTAAACGGTTTTGCTAGCTTTTCACGCGACATTGATGCAGAAGAACTTCAGGCAGAACTCTCGGCTCCATCCACGCTCTCTGTTCCACCGCAGTTGTTCGTACGTTGTAATTTCTGCAACGCGTCGCTGTCTTTGGCTAGTTTGCTTCGTCTGGGTGGGTCGCACTCCTCGTGGCTAAATCGTGCTAAACCGAAGCTAGCGTGCTGTCCTACGTGCCGCAAGCCGCTTCCGCAGTGTGCGCTATGCTTACTGCCCTTTGGGTCACTAAATCCTTACTTTGAGCTAGCCCACCGGCGTTCACGGCAAACGTCTGATGCTGTCAACACTTTAGTGAGCAGTGTGGCAGCTGACAGCGGAGGGGTGCTGAAGGAACCTAAATCAGGCAAGAATGAGTACGAGAATCTGGCCCAGCTATCGAGTATTCCGTTCGTCGAGTGGTTTACTTGGTGTCAATCGTGCAAGCATGGCGGTCACGCGCATCACTTGGCCGACTGGTTTAAATCGCACACAGTGTGTCCTGTCACCGACTGCGACTGTCATTGCCAGCATTTGGATTTGCCAATAGTAGGCGATGACAATCAAACCCAGATAATCGAGAGCCAGCGAGCAAGCGCGGCGGCTGTGGCCACACAACGAGCAGCTGCATCAGCAGGGAAGAAAAAGCAACAGCAGTACCAGCAGAAGAAGCAACAGCAGCAGGACATGAACGCGCCCATGCGTGGTGGTAAGAAGGCATTCTTGGAGAAGCAACAGCAATCGATGACGTCGCAGAGCTCGCACACCTTCACGTCGTCCACAATGATAGGCACGGGTTCCGCGTATCGCACCTATTCGTCAGCACAACTCCGTCCAAGTGGCTCTGGTGCTGGATATCCGCCGCCGTTCTCCTTGTCATCCAGCGCGTCTGTCGCGAACCTCTCCAGCACAGCCAATGGAGCTGGTAGCAACATTAGCAGCGGAACGGTTAGCGATGGGATCGCCCTCGGTAACAAGCTCGATCAGCTGGAAAAGGACAAGGGCAGCTTCCAGTATATGTGAGGTTGGCTGATTCACACACTAATCTATGAGCAAGGTACAAGGTAGTACGTGCAAGGAGTTGGGAAGTGGACTGGTTTTGATATTGTGTAACAGGATGCGAAATGGCAAAACACCCGGCCCAACTTTAATCATAGCTGCAACGGTAGTGAGTTTGGGATGCCCAAGCGGGAGACTCTGCGGCTGTAGTCGTCCAGGATCTCCTGCTCGCTGGTGCCCAGCCGCTTGATGGCCTTGTCACGATGGAGCTGCTCATCGTTGAACCCGAACATGAATTCGACCTTAGAATTTGGCTCCTGCTGTGAGATTCCAGTGTATCGACGCAGCTCCTCGCTTCGGACGATATCGACATCGCAGATGCCTAACTTCTTCATCCCTTTCTCCTTTTTCAGGATGTCAGCGTTCACACCCAGGCGATCCAGCGCGTGAGGACTGATCTCGTCGACCGAATAGGTGATGCGGCGCTTGCTCTGCTGTTGGATTGCGCTTGGAGAGCCCAAGAGTGGTGGCAGCCTCTTTGGCGGCAGTATCGGTTCCAAGTTGGCCGTCAGCACCCACGACACATTTTCGATCTTCGACGAGCGGTCAAGCTGAGGCTGCTGCGACTGTGGTGGGATATTCTCCGAAGCTGGCGACTTGGCCTCGACTGGGAACTCTGCCTCGATTGGGGATGTATCGGAGGCCGACGACTTCTCGCTCACGTCGATGTCGAGCTGCAGTAGGGATTGTGTCGCGGGCGACTGCGCTCGTAGCGACTGTCGTCGAGTCTCAATGGGAAGTTCCTCATCGGCGATGCTCTGCGGCAGGTAGTAAGGTGGAGAGGATGCACCTTCGCCGTCAACCTCCGATACCTCGGTGTTGTCTGGAGCTTCCATCGGGTGGGGTAAAAGCTGGAGTGAGCTCTCCGTCGACTACAGCAAGATGGAATGTGGAAAGAAGACTCATGGATCCGGCCGTCATCGGTTTTCGGCGGCGCTTTGGCTCGAAACGCCGTTTGCATTTGCAATCTGTGACGCGCGCAGTTCGTGTTGATCATGAAGCAAAGTTCAAGCACGACATGGCAGATGCGCGCTCCCAGTGTGTGACCTGCAGCAGTCAAGCAGTAAACGCGTGAGAATGAGCTTATGGCCAGGGATAAGCTTTGGTGTCGAATTCTACCTGGTGAAAGATCTGGACATCTGCAACACGCAGCAAGACTTCGTCGGTAGCTGTGGCCACGGAGAGCTGCAAATATTCACCGACCATCCACTCCATCGGTGGCAGATTGAAAACGACTTCCCAGCTATTGCGCACCACACCATGCAAGTCGAGATATGTGCCTTCGAGCACGACATGGTTCGTGTGCTGATCCCAGCAGCTTGAGCGTAGAAGCTGCCACCAGAAGCGTGTCCTTAGGGTGTCTATCTTCTTGCCAGCAAAGGCTACTGGAAACTGTACGCGCGCAAGCAAACGGAACACCCCAGTAGTGTGGATATAGCCTCTCCAGACCACGCCTTCCCATAAGAACGAGGACGAATCAACTTCCTGGTCTTTTGGTGGCGAGGTCATCTGTCGTTTCGCCTTCATGTGCCATTGGATTGCTGTTCCGGCGAGATTCTGCGGGATGCTAGCGAGCAGGTGACGCTTGTCTTGCGGCTACAAAACACGGGGCGCATGAAGATATTAGTCCCGTGGTGTATGACACAACCTTCCTAGCATCCTGGATATGTTTGCTTACGTGGTGCGGAATTAGAGCGACATCTTTGATGAAGACTTTGAACCGTCGAATCGACTTCGTATTGCTGTCATCGTCACCCCTGAAGGAGATGCCAACTCCAAGTGATATGATATCGTCGCTGTCGCAGTAAACCACCGAAGAGTTGAGCACATAGCATCCTGTGAGGCATTTACCTTAGTATTGAGTATCAAAGCACGCAAGCCAAGCAAGCAGCGCACCTTCTTGATCCTGTGAAGACCACGCTGAACATGCTTCATCTTCCAGTGACCCTCGCACTTCGCACTTCCGTTGTACTAGCACCTTCCACACAATTGGAATGTTTGGTGAAAATGATGTAAGGCGATTCCCTCCGTCGGCCGCATCGTTGACGAGTTCTTTCGCGTTGGACTGCTTCATTCTCACTGCCATTTTCCACTTCAAGCTGAATCGGCCACCTTTCGCTATCTTACGCTGCCAGAATGTTGAAGACTTAAATGCCTTGGGCTCTTGCGTTGACAAAGTCAGCTCCATCATTGTACTGAGCAGGTGTCGCTTGCCCTGCGCGGTTATATCATCCCTGGGTTTTGAAATTGTCATTGCTGCCTCGGCATTGACTGAATCAAGTACGATCTGGTCGTCGGTGATGCGATTCTTGTCCAGCGCAATCTGAAGCGTGTGAACTTGATCCTTACTTGCACCTAAGCTGCAGGCACACAAATGCATATTATCAATGGACACATCAGCTTCTACAATCTGCAGTACCGATAAAATGCCTTACCTGTCCAGCTCTCCCAAGCTTCGTAGGCTGCAATGCATCCTGATGGCATCACTTAAAGAGCCAAGTGCTCCCTTTGCCTGCTGCAGATTGTCTGCGATCATCTCGTTTTGCGAGAGATCGAGTTGAGTGAGGACGTGGTTTTGATTTAGTAACTTGATCACGTCTGCGGTGGCGTCACTACGAATTTCGTTGCGACTCAGGTTCAAAGCTGTCAGTCGCTCGTTTGTGCTCAATGCCGCTAAAATTACTCGTGCACCCATAGATTTAGTGCGGTTGCAGCGCAGATTGAGCTGTGTAAGCGTTGCATAGTCCTCCATCCGTAGTGCTGCCGCGACCACCTGGGCTCCCGGGATTCCGATGAATGCGAACGACAAATCCAATGCTATCAGTCGATTCGCCATCGTGACAATGTTGAGCACAACCTTGCGCGACAGCTCGGCATAGCATAACCCAAGTGACTGAAGGCTGCTGTTCTTCCCTCGTTGCTGAAGATGCTCAGCCAAGCAGTGGCTGAATTCAAAGGCAGCGCTTGTGGTTTCTGTAGACTTGCCTTTGGTTCGGGTTGGTACCTGTCGATCGGACTGTCTTGAAAGTGGCGTACGCTGGTCGAGCACGCTTAGACGGAAGTTCAAGAGAGACTCATTCACTGCTACCGCTGCAATATTGGCATGGTGTGAATACCGGTTAGAAGATTATTGTCAAGGAACGCTTGTGGGCAGCATATCCTAACCTTTTGCGAACAACCGTGCAATTTCACCAGCCGAGCTACCTCCGTCGGCAAAAAGATATTCCCGTGCAGATCAAGCGACAACAGCTTTGCTTGATGACGCAGACGCTCGCAGATCGTTCGTGCTGCCAGTCGCCCTAGTAAGTTTCGCGACAGGTCAAGAGACTGCAGTCCAGAACAGCACATCAGGTCTCCTGATCAGACATGAACATGAACGTATGACAAGTCAGTCTACAGTCAATCTGTAGCAACACCACAAAATCTGCCCTCACGGATCTCCTTGCTGCCAGAGTCATCGAGCTGGTTGTTTGAGAGATTTACAGATCGCAGCGCACTAAACAAGAACAGGTTCTTGCTTAGTGTGCGCAAGTGTTGAATATGCAGACCCTGGTTGGAGAGAATCAAGGAGCGAATATCTCGTAGCTGCACGGGATTAACCTCCACGAAACAATCGCGAAAGTGCTTTTGGGAGATATGTGCTTCGTCCAAAGGCTCTTGGACAGGTGGCTGCATATTTTTCGTGGTACGCTCCTTTCGAGTGAAACTATTGTGGGTAAGAGCATCAAGGTGAGGTGATGACTCCTCATCTTCGTCGTCGTAAGGTTCATCGCGTCTTCTTCCACGTGGATCTGTAATTCGGTTGTTCTCGTTAGAGTCACTTGAGTTGTCGCCATCCTCTCGAAGCTGATCTTCCAACTGCTCCAGATATTTTTCCTTCTTTACAAGTGCTGCATGAAGCAAGAAGGGAAATAAACAACGCAGTCAGAATGCTGCTGACATTCCGCACATCGACATTTAGCAACTTACTCCGGATTTCCTGGAGCAAGTCTTCTTCCAGATAAGTATCGATTGCCTCGTTGTCGCTGCTACTACTACTGCAATCGTCGTCATCACGAAACCTTGGCGGAATCGAGTGCAAAGGCGAAACTTGAGCTCGGCGAGCTATAGGTGACATCGGAGTTGCTATCGACAAAGCAGGGCGCTTGAGGACATTGGACTTGCGCTGACTCATTGTCATCGACGACAAGTGAGCTCAATGGTGACGATATCCTTGTGCAAGCGACGCTTCGACAGAGCATGAAGATTGTCATCCAGAGTCGTTTCTTGCCGCTGTCTTGTCATCATTGCAAAGAGGAGACCAAGCACTTCATGACGACCACCTGAAGTTAAAATGTAGTGCTGCTTTATTTACAATCGTACTAGCAGCCTAGGCAGGTCAATACGCCGGCCTGATAGATAGATACATAGCATAGCATAGATAGATCAACCAACACCCCAACGGAGCATACACATAGCCAGCTGAGATACACGAAGACGCTGCGTTGGCTTGGACTCGGCCGCTTGTGCCGAAGTCTAGGCGTTTACACAGCGCATGCGTGAGGGTGAAGGCAGGCATTTCGCCCGCCTGGTTGAGATCATGAAGAGGTGGCGCACTGCTCGTCGTTGCTGCCGTCCGCCCCATAAATTGAAGACACCAGAAGGCTCAAACGGGCGCGAAGACGGTCGTTGCGCTCGCGCAAGTCATGCACCGCCTGTTGGAAGCAGCAGTAACAACAGTGCATATGTTAGAGGTGTATCTACGACCACGTACTAAAGCTAAACGTTTTTCATCAGTCCATACCTGCTGGCTTTTCTCCAGAACCAGTTTCTTGCGAAGGCGCGCTCTCCGAGCGTGCAACCGGTTTCGCTCGCGACGCACCCGCTCGCGCTCCTCTTTGGAGCAGGCGAGCAAGTTGCTGCTGCTGGACGTGGCAGAATACGGTCGTTTCCCGTTAGCATTGAGCTGCGTGCCCACGCACGTGCAGGCCTCGCTCGAGCCTTCCTTGTCGTGGCACACACAGCCCTTCTCGTGCTCGTTCGCCTCGTGCTCATGCTCGTGTTCGTCCTCACTCTCGTTGGCGCTCTTGGCTGCTTCACAGATCTGTCCGTCCTCGATGGCGCTGATGCCCACCTGGTCCAACTTCTGCACACAGGGAAGGTCCGTGCCGTCCCCCAGCGTGAGCAGCGACACGGCCGTGGCGTGGAACTCGTAGGCCTGTTTCAGCAGCTCGTACTCGTCCTGCAGCGCCTCGATGCGCTCTTTAAGACTCTCCAGCAGCTCGCGCTTGCGGATGCGGGTCCGCTGCGCATGCAGGCGGTTGCGCTCCCTGCTGACGCGCAGCTTCTCCGCCTCGCCAAGGGGCGAATGGCTCTGCTCCTGGTCCTCGTGGCTCGGCGAGGGCGAGTCCAGCTGCAGCGGCGACAGCGTCGTCTTGGCCGCGCTCGGGTCCTTCTTGACGGGCGACGAGCTGGGCGGGAAGCCCGGGCCGAGCTGCACGCTCGTGGGCGTGCGCAGGCTGGGCGAGTCCTCGGGCAGCGGCAGCTGGCGCGGCTTGGGCACGGGCACGCCGAAGTAGCGCGCCATGTCCTCCTCGTAGCGCTCGCGCTGCTCCTCGCTCTCGTAGTTCAAGTAGCTGGAGAGGCTGCCGGCGAATAGCGGCCCGATGGGCGGCAGCACGATGGTGCGGCCCAACTCGGTGGTCATGCGGGACACTTCCTGCTCTTCTGTCTGTTGTTGGCTTTGTATGGCGTTTTGGGCACTGGGTGGCCTGGAGGCGAATGCGCTGACTGACGTATGGAAAGCGATGGTGCGCTTCTCTGCGGAAAGGAGTGATGGTCGCACGACGCCTCTTTTTTTTTTTTCGAAGGCAGGCGATCCGGGTGCGGCGTGACGCCTCCCTCGGTTTAAGGATTGTGGATGGTATTATGGATGGCGTTTTGTGAAGGGGGAAGATAGATGCCTGGGTTGAAGGACAAGAGAGGTAGCGACTACGTCGCGCGAGAAAAGATCCCGCGGTGTTCCGTGAGGGACGGGATTGGCTGAAATCGCGTTTTAAAGACACGCAGATCCCCTAGTCGCCGATGGGGCGCGCGCAGCCGGGCAGGATTTGGACCGCCACACAACTCAAGTACGTCAGCACCAGCCACGCACCAATACAAAGCGCAAGTCAAGCGTCGCAACGCCGCTCCGCCAGACAAGCACGCCGTCCTGTCATTTTCCGGCCCAGTCAGCAATAGGCTGCCAGCCCCCGCCCTTGTCATCCATGACTGGCATCTCCAATACCCCTGCACAGCACCCTTGTCCTGAACGCCCCCACAGCGCGGCGCGCCGTGCACGTTCGGTGCGGATCTTTGTGGGCCACCCGAAACGGCGCGTGTGGGGCCTAGAAACGTCGCCGCTTGAACCTTCGCTTAAGTGCGACGACCCACAAAAAGAAGCCAGACCGGCTGATCACGTCCGTGTTGGCGGTCTGCCGACTGCAAACTGCAACCGCGTGAACGTATCGCCTTCAACCACATGCTCGCGAACAAACACACACACACATGCAATCCAGTCCACCATCCGGCCAGCACATACAGCCCGCCACTTCAATTAATCCATAAATGAACTGAGCGCGATCTTTCGCCGAAAATAGCTGCTCATTGTCGGCCGCGACCCTTCGTGGCATTCGAGGAGATGGGCACCCAGTCACCCGCGACTTCAACTTGGGAGATCGCTGACACGCTGCGTCAGCTGCACGCTTCATCGAGGGTTGTGCAGGAAGCAGAGGCGGCGCGGCGCCAGCTGCAGCGGGAACGCACGCGGAGCCTCGTGCGGCTCATGCAGCTCGACACTCGCGACTGCCTCAAGATAGCGCAACATGCAGGTCGGTTCGGAACTGTGTGCCATAATGACTGCGCTGCTAACCTTCGCACCGGTATTGTCATTCTTGCTCTTGCTCTTGCTATTCGGTAGAGTGCGACGCTGTACAACCAGCGCGCGGCGGTGCTCGAACAGATTGCGGCGTTGCAGACCCGGTACCAGGCCGTGAAGAAGCGGCTGCCGGAGATTCCGGAACGGCAGGAGCGACACGAGCGGCTGCAACGCGCCAAAGCAGCGAAGGACGAGGAGGTGGGCGAGCTGAAGCAGCAGTTGGCGCAGCTTGAGGTGCATGCGACTGCAGTGGCGCGTCCTGGGAGCTCGTCGCAATGGGGACGCGCTGGGGTGCCGTCAGTGTCGCTTCCTGACGTTGTGGCCAGGAATGGGAAGCAGCTTGGCCGCTCGGAAGCTGTGACGGCGACGACGTACAAGGAGCTGATGGAGCAGGTTCGCGCGATTAAACTGGAGCGACACACGTTGCTGGACCCGTACGAAGCGAACTTGAAGGTGCGAGTCTTATTGAAGCGAGTGGGGGGTGATAGTGAACTGAGTTGACGTTTGGAGCTATTGCTTCCCGAAGCTCGCTCGACTTTGGGATCGCCTGCGTGATACGGCGCGCTGCTTGGAAAATTACAACGCGGCGTGTCGAGTGATGAAGGAGAAGCACCTAGCACAGATTCCTCCAGAGATACTGGAGGATATGCTGGAGAGTCAGCGACTTCGGGTAGGTGCTTCGTTTAACACGAGGAAGGAACGCGCTAACGGGGTTCTCACCATGACTTTCAGCGAAGAGAGGCGCTGCATTTTCTGTTCTCGCGTGCGCTGCTGCGAAAGCAACGCAAGGAAGCTGCTGGTATGATAAAGTAGCGACTCGCACCACCGGGATCATAGAGGTCGTTTGATGGATAACAATGCGTTAGTTGTTGCGCTTGTAGATCTTCTTTCGAGGTTCTTGGAGCTTTCACTCCCAGAGGACCGCCTGAAAGACGTTGCCTATGCTGAAAGGTGTGTTGGCGGTATATTGCGTTGGTGGCTATCTGCTGGTTAGGTACTTACTTCCACTTGTTTTGCCAAGAATATTGCGCGAGCAAGAGTACATTGAAGACCCAACGCTAGCAACCCCGGACGATATAACTTTCGCTATTCGCAATACGAACAGCCTGGGGCAGTACGTGTGCCCTGCCCCCAATCGACTGTCCTTTGTCACTAAATCAATGCACTTTTTCGTTGCCCAACATCTCGTAGCTTGACAGATCTTCGCTTTCGGTTGTTAAAAGAACTATTGATCGCGGTACCAACAGATCCATGTAAGTGCGTTGCTATGTAATGACGTCTGGAAGAGTTTGCTTTGAAAGCGCTCGCTAATATTTCACGCCTTTTTAATGCGATGCAGACCTTATCGAGTCCGTTGCGAATATCCACGTCCGCAAAGGCGAGTTCGCAGCAGCAGAGGCATTCACTTCCCAATTTGTAGAACTCCCGTTGGTCAAGCGAATATCGCTGTTCTCTACCTTTTCGGAGCTGCGGTGCGGGATCTAGCGCGACGACGCCCTCACTTCATTGGCATTGCAAGGATCGACCGTCATGTCTTGCGCCATGATGTTAAGTCAGGACAGCTTTGAGTAAGTAAGTGTCATGTCTGACGCAATACAGCTTTGCATGTGATTTCACGCTTTGCTCTCAAAACTCAGTGTTCGTGATACTACTACCGTAGTACAAGTCATCAGTCTGGATGATGTTGGCCATCACTTTCGCGACGATTCTCGTCACATCAAGCATACTTACTCGTTATGAAAGGAATCACCAGCAGTTGAATGCATTTGGTGATGCCAACAGCAAGAATAAAGCGCTTAGAGCTTTTTCCATTCCTCCGGAGGGTAGCAGCGCTTGGTCGAAGGTTTCATTGCTTGGCAACTACCGAACGTAAAAGTGTGCATTTCAGCCTTGGAACCGATCGAGCCAAGCGACGCTCGAATGTCGGAAAATAGTTCGCGAGGCAAGAATGGACCGGGTTCCCTTCATAATTGCACTGGTGCTGCTACTGATACTGGCTTCGCCTTCGACTGCGGTCGGAAAGCTCATTCGCATTTCTCTTGAGAGCGACGACCATCTTCGGTTTGTGGGGACTGTGCGCGTGGGATCGTTGGACCAGCACTTCCGTGTGGTGTTTGATACGGGCTCTAGCGATACATGGATAGCCACCACTGGGTTAATCACTGCGTCTAAATGTCAAAGGCAGCATGCTGATTCTTCCTTCGCGATTCACTACGGCACTGGCGTCGTGTCGGGATTCACAGCTCAGACAGATCTTTGGCTTGGCGGTAGTGACGAGGTGCTGCTACTCCTCCGTGACGTTTGTGTTGGGATCGTCGATGGCCAGACGCCAGATATGGAGAGGCTTAAAATTCAAGGTGTCGTGGGGCTTGGAATGGAGGCTCTGGGGCAGATCCATAGCCACAACAGTCTTCTGGGTCAATTGTCTCGACAGCAACCGCACACAGCACCCGTGATATTCTCGGTGTACATTAGTAGTTGGTCTGGGGCCCAGCCATCGTCACATTTGCTGCTTGGAGCTGTGGACCCGACGCTACTCAGTCCCAGCGACGTATGGTTCAGCTTCCCAGTCATGTCGAGTGGAACTCTCCATCTCTCTCAACCTTCAATGGCATCTCCAGTTTCTCCGGACAGCTTTGGGTTAGGCTTCTGGGCGATACGCCTGCAGCATTTGTCGCTCGACAACAAACTCGTATCGCTTGGAGAACGCGGTACTCAACATGGTGTCGCTCTGCTTGACTCGGGAACGTCATTTGTGCTGCTGCCTCCAGATGCCTTCAACGCTGCATCACATGAGCTCTTCATCCGGTTCGGCTCGCGCTTGCTACCTTCGACAGGAAAGCAGAAATCCCTTTTAGCTTGCCGGTCGTGTCAAGCGCAAGAGTTCCCGTCGATTGCATTCGCCTTCTGGCGGAATAATTCCAACAAATCGGGCACTACGAGCCAACGCTTTATACTACAGGGAAGCGACTACGTTCGATGTGACCACCGCCGTCACGAGTGCACAGCGATGCTCGACGTCATTCAAGCTACAGAGGTAGACATCAACCTTCCCACTGTGGTGCTCGGTACAGTCTTCTTGCGTGCCCACTACGCACGTTTCGACTACACTCACAAACGAGTCCATCTTGCATGCACAATGGATCAGCATGGCACCTGTCTTGGCGGCCTCAACCCGGCATTGGACTACGATGGGCATCCGCACGGTCTACATCAGGGAGGCCGAAAACTGACTGGAGTTTGGGCTGCGGCTACTGCTCTTGCCTTGCTTGTTGGTCTTCGAATACTACTGGGCCTGTACACCAAGCCGGCAGCTTCTTGGGCTCGAAAATAAGCAGTGAAAATGGCGCTCGGTCCATAGTATATTTCGACATGCAGTCCCTTCAGTCCGTCCGCTAGCCTAGCGATGGTGGTCCGCCATTTGTTCATCCCGTTGATGCACCCTGAGGAGCATCTTTGACCCAAATTCGTAGTGTGTCGAGTTCGTCCGGTGCTCCTTCCCCGTGCATAGAGGGTGTACCAGACCCAAGGGCTCCGTGTTGGGCACTGGCGGCAGGCTCCCACTCCGTCTTGAGCTCAATATCAGGGCGATAGCGCGCAAGTAGCTCTCTTAATAGTCGTGCAAATTCGCTACGGACCATAGGGGAATATGTGCGATCTCCAGCGCCCTCGCTCGCAAATCTGTCGTGCGTGTGCACTGGAGTAGATCGGCGATCCATGTCAGGCAGAAGCTGAACTTCTTGAGGTTGGCCTTGCAAATTCCGTCACGCAGCAGAGCTAAGAGATCAGTTTCGCTTGCCAGTCGAGGACACTTGCGCACAACGATAGCCTCAACGCGAGCAAACAAGGCGTCTTCGTGCTCCTTGCCGTGGAGCCCTTGACCGTAGCATTTTTCACATAGATCATATTCCTCACCAGCAAGCAGATGGCACGTCCGGCATACCCACTTAGTACCTACGAGCGGGCCGCGTCCGCAGCCATCGCATATCGATTCATCGTCGTCTGCAGATTCTGACATCCCAGCAGGCAAACTTAACGGCACAGGCGATGCATGAGATGAAGAGCTCGTCACTGAGTTGGATCCTAGCGACTGCTGGGACTTGTGTCGCGCTAGACGGTCAAATACACTTCCCACAATCTTCTTAATCTTCCCGTCCTTGCCCTCTTTCTCGCGCGGCGGCATAGGTATCACCTCTCCATCTGAACCTAGAGGAAGCACACCCATCGAAGACGGAGACTGCGCTGGTGATGGCAGCGCACCCATGGTCATTGTATGCGTACGGGTAGCTTCCACTGCAAATGTTGGTCCAGCGCGTTTGGGTGTCAATGTGTATCTGCGTGACGCCTTGTCAGCCTTCCCGTCCTGCATTTTATCTCCGAGTTTATCGAGCGGTGGGATGGCTGCACGCGCAGCAGCTGATCCACTGAGAGGGCGCGAAACATACATGGCCTTGGTCGCGTGAAGCTCGCGCACACCGTGGGGCACTGATGCACGAGCAGCACCACGTCGATCTAACTCCACGCAGTTAAACAGATGCGGAGCCTCGGTCTCCTCCGTTTCCGCGACTGGTTGCACGACCGGTGCTGCAGTTTCCGCACTGCTTTCGCCACTGAAAATAACGGACGGTGCAGGCGGCAGCAGTGAGTTCTCCACTACTCCCTCCTCCTTCGTCGACGCCCCTCCTTCTTCTCCATTGCCTTCCGCGATCACCACAGCAGCAGCCTCCGCAGCCTGTCTCGTACACACCCTGAAGTCCATGGTCTGCTTGCGGTATGTGCGACTGAAGCACTGCAGCCGCTGGCTGCCATCGATGACATCTAGCAGTGTCGGCAGCAGATACAGCAGCAAGATCCGGCTGAGCTCCTCCGACACGTCGGCAAAGACCAGGTCCTCAAACGGCTCCGCCGTCTTGCCCCCTGTCTGCTCAATAGCCGCCAGCAGCGGCTGCATCTTGGTGCGATCTGCCTGCGAGCTTCTCCAGCTTGGCGGTGGCTTGGGCCAGCATCTTGCTGCGGCTCGCTGCGCTTGGTTTGCACTTCCAGGGCGTCCACTTGGCCTTGGCGGCGTCCTGCTCCCTGTCCTGCTGCGAGGGCCCGAGGCAGCTGGCGGCCTGCGCGTTCACCTGCTGCAGCCAGCGGTCCTTCCACTGCGCCACGGCCCCCTCCAGCTCCTCCAGGCGGCGCTGCATGACGCGGAACTGCTGGTCCTTCAGCTGGATGTAGTTCTCCTTCAGGCACAGGTCCCGTGTCAGCGCGCCGTTCTCCTGCTGCAGCGTGGCCAGCTGGCCCTGCAGCGCCGCCAGGTTGTGCTGCAGCGTCGCCGTCGCCAGCATCGTCTGTCTACAATAGCTGCTTCTTATATCCGTTGATTGGGACTTCTCACTCGTTTCTATTTTAAGTTAGAAGTGCCTAACCAGCTCTAAATTTACAACAGAGACTAGTAGATTTGAAAAATTTGCGCGCGGAATTTGCTGATTGACCATCATTCCGCATTCCGCAATATCCGCAACGTTGAATGGAGCTGGAGAAGGAGCTGGTGCGCGCACTGCGGCCGCTGGCGCTGGGCGAGGTGCCTGCGGCCGCCATCACGTCGCTCTTCGACACTGGAGGGACCGCCGCCGTGCGCGAGGAGTGGGCGGAGAACGCGACGCGTCGGCAGCTGCGCGCGCTGGACAAGGTCTTGGGCCGGTATCTGCGGCGGCCGGCAGAGGACGAGCAGGTGGCGCGGCTGTGGACGTTCTTCGCGTCTCAGGAGGCTATCGAGGCCGTGACCGGCGCACAGGAACAGCAGGACGCGGTGTACAGGTCGCTCTTGGCGCTGCTGCAGGCGGTTTTCAACGTGCGGGACGTGTATGCGAGCCTGGACGAGGCCGAGAAGAAGCGCGAGCTGCTGAGGGCGCTCGTGGCGGCCAAAGTGTATCTGGTCTGGCTACAACTGCCTGGCGGAGCGGCGTACGGACTCTTCATGTCGTACGTGTACCGCCAGGTGCTGGATGTGGTCAAGAAGTGGGTCGTGCTTTTGGCGGCGAAGGGACAGGGGCTGCGCCGAAGAAGACAGGACGGAGAGGGAAGCGGAGAGCTGTACGCAAAGAGCAGAGCAGTGACGAAGAGGACGAGCACGTGTCTGTGCAGATGCTGACCCAGTACGGACTGGAGCTGCTGGAGATGCTGGTGGCGTTCCTGGGCAACTTCTCGCTGTCGGCGAGCAAGGAGTCGATTGTGCCTACGATTGAGACGGCGATTGCATTGCAGACAGCGCTGCCCCCAGAGGACGGGGGCACGGCGTCTGTCATGACGGACAAAACGGTAGAAATGTTGGAAGCGCTGGTGAGTGGCACACACGGCGAGCCACTGCAGATTGGGCGAGCGATTATCCACTGCTACATACCAGGTGTGACGTTCCAAGATACGGTGGCTAAAGAGAACCGCTCATCACTTCGCTTCCACAAACTTGCCATTGACATAATCTCTCGTATCCAGCAAACAACAGCTAATGCTTGCGAAGTAGACGACGCGGAAGGGACCGCACTTCGTGACAACTCGTTGCTGCTGCTGGGATTGCTCCAGAACATCTGTCTGCAGGCCCCAGGCCTCGCGGATGAGCGGCAACGTGTACTCTCGTACGTCTTTTCGACCGCTATGGCTGGGCGTCAAGGCGGTGAACTCGAGGGGGTTGAAAAGGCTAACGCGTTCCGGGACGAAGAGTGCGTGCGTTTTGCGCGGTTCCTTGCTAGCTATTCGCGCAATGCCAAACTGAAGTACCGCCAGTTCGCGGTGGAACTGATAAGTCGTTTTGTAGTTGAAACTGGGTTTTGGAAGGCGAAGGAGGACGAGATTTCGCCGGTATTAGTTGCGTACTCGGGCGTTGGACCACTTCTTGAGGTGCTCATTGACCGAGCTCGTGACAAGATGTCCCAGGTTCGGACAAAGGCAATTGGTGGTATCTCGGCCATGCTAACCCTCGGCTTGTCTAATCTAGCGACTAGCAGTGCTGATAGCGACGACGATGAGGATATGAACGCGTCTAGCGGACCGGAAGCCATCGCGTTGTCATTGCAAAAGCTTTTGTACGAACCTTCAATTGACGCCGAAGGACACAACATTCTAGACGAAACACCATTGATGCAGCGACTCGTTGATCTCTCCCGTGAACGGCTGGTGGACGAGAAAACTTTGTGCGCAGGGCTGCTGTGCACGCTTTGGAAGCACTCTTGACA
The DNA here is from genome assembly GCA_011947335.1 of Phytophthora constricta. NCBI lineage: Eukaryota > Oomycota > Peronosporomycetes > Peronosporales > Peronosporaceae > Phytophthora > Phytophthora constricta. The sequence continues at coordinate 674,857 of JAAVTI010000534.1, read as the reverse complement.
GCACATTCTGGCGATTCTGTCCACCCTTCGTCGAGGAAGGACCTGTTCGACATCCATGCGCGTTGTACGGATTCATCAATTGTCGTGCGCGTGCAGGCCATTAAGTCGTTGTCTGCAATCGTGCTCAAATTTCCACGTGATGAAGAGGCCCAAAAGCTGTGGAATCTTGGGGTTCTCCCACTTTGTTTTGATCCCGAGACAACTGTACAGTCTTGTGCACTGGAAGCAGCAGGTAGAGTCGTGTTCGACCGCGTATTAGTCTGGTACGATGCTCGACGCAACGATTCCCAGCGAGAGGTCCTCGACTGTGTCTGGATGCTAGTGTCGCATCTCGATGGCGTCATGGCTCGCTGCCTTCAAAAAGCCATGCGCATGCTGATTAAGAGCGATAAAATTGATGTCCGGAAAATCGTCAAAGCGTGCGTGTTTGCAATTCAGGAAAGCGTAAGCTTATACAATTCTGGAGAACAAGTCCAGGAGGAAGAAGAAGATGAAGATACCAGACGAGCGCTGGCGCGTTACTGGGGTTTCAGCTGGATTGTTTTGGAGGAGTTAGCGCACTCCGGTAATTTGATCGATGCTGTGAGGGATAAGCAACAAAATCTAAGTATTGTTGTTGAATGCTGGAACAAGCTGCAAGCCCAGGCACTACCTGTCGAGTTCAACGATGGGTCCAAGCGTATTTTACGTGTGATTGCCGCGATTTCGACCGTAATTGATGCTCAAGACGCAAAGTCGATTGCTGACGGTATTTTGGCATCGTTACATTCGTTCGCCATTCCGCTGAACGTGATTGCGGATGGTGTTCTTGCGCTGAACAGTATTTGCAAGGCCAAGGCACCATCTTCCGATAAGAGCCGCGAAATCAGCTTCGCGTGGGGAAAAAGTTGCTGGAGCTATGCGAGTCAAGTCTCCGTAAGTGCTTCGAGAGTAGCCCCGACAATGTGGCCGAGGAGACATCATTGCTGCAGAAACAGCTTATTTCGATCGGCGAGGTCTCTTTACTCGAATTCGACAAGGATGCCGACAAGAGTGGCGAGGCAGCATTGCTACCAGTGAGCTCGAGCCTCAAATCGCTCGTTCAACTCTTTTTGCCTCCGAAGTTTGTGCCCAACAGCAACGCTATAAACCAGTCGATGTCGCAAGCTATCGGACAAAGCGAGGAGGAGGAGGAGCAAACAGCCACTTTCATGTCGGCGCCAGTACCGTTACCGACCCCGGTTCGTGTGTGCGCATTTGTTACGCTCGGCAAACTATGTTTGCGCGACCAGGACTTAGCGAAGAAGTGTATGACCATGTTCATTCGCGAGCTTCGTACCTGTCCGGAGCAGGATATTCGGTCTAACATTTTACTGATCCTGGGTGATTTGTGCATTCGGTACACGTCCCTGGTAGACGCGTATGTCCCAACGATCGCGTTGTCGCTTTTGGACGAAAGTCGTTTGCTGCGTCGCAGCGCGCTGTTGTTGTTTTCTCAGCTTATCTTGCAGGACTACATTAAGTGGCGCGAATCACTGCTGCGCTTCTTCCTTCGTGCGGCGGTCGACGTTGACGAGGAGCTTGCAAATTTGGCTCGCCATGTGCTTTGTGGGCCGCTGCTACAAAAGTCACCGCACATCTTCACAAACAAGTTTATCGAGATGATTTTTGTGTTCAACGGATTTGAAGGTGACAAGCTCAAGTTCTCTGAGCCTTTCGAGAAAGAAGGTACGCGCGAACTGGCATTGCTGGGAAATGCACGTTACCCGCGGCGCGCTAGGCTGTACAACTTTTTGCTGGAGCACATGACGGACGAACAGAAGTTGCAGATTTCAATGAAGCTCTGTAACGAAGTGCTCGAGGAAGTGATGGATGGGAAGCTTCCGTTGTGCGATAACCCTTCGCAAATCACGGATCATTGCACGGAAGCGGTGCTTAAGGACACCTTCGCAATCCTGTGCTCACCAGAGATTAAGCTTACCACCACAAAAGATGACGATGATGAAGCTGATGGCGACGATGTGGGGACTGCAGCAAACGGAAATGTCGCGTCGCAAATAGCGGCGGCCAAGGGCAGACTGCTTTCGAAGATGTCCAAGAAGAATTTCCTCGAAAACGTCGTACCGGTGCTTATTGGTCTCAAGCACACGCTTGAGGCGAAGCACAGTCCGTTAACACGTTACTTGCTACACTACATCCGCGAATTGTTCAAGCTGTATCGCCAAGAGGTGAAGGATATTTTCATGGACACGGACCCGCAAATGGCCATGGAAGTTGAATACGATCTTCGGCAGTATGACTTGCAGCAACAGCAGTCACGCCGCTCGACGTATGCACCGACGAACGCAACTTCAGCCCCACTTTCTCCTCTCTCCCAGGTGAGAGCTAACGGAGGTGCTAATGAGGCTCGTCAGCCACAGACGCCGCAGGAGAAGATTTTGGAGGCGAGCAATACCCCACTTCGTCTCCGCAGCGATGAGAAGTCAACCCCTGCAGGCAGAAGGCGGCGTCAGAGCCTTCCAGCGACACCAACACCTGCTCATAGTGGCGAGCGTCCACGTGAGGTGTCTAGTGAAGAAGCCCGTCGCGAAACATCTGAGGGTTCAACACTGATCTTCTCGCCTAGTCAAGGCCGCCCAGCCGGCGATAATGGAGGCTGGCACGTGACAGCCCAGTCTCCATCAGTGGAGAAACCCCGAGGCCGAGGTAAAAGGGTTTCTCGCAGAAAGACCTCGAAGGCCGTATGAGGAAGGACTTAGCTGAAGCCTTTGACTCCGCGGACGACTCGGACGAAAAGGAGAACTTCCCCACTGTGACTCGCCGAAAGAAGAATAACAAAGGCTCCAAAGCTGCTCACAAGGCATCCCCAAAGGACGAAGACGCTTATAAGGACGAAGCAGGCAATGAGGAGGAAGAAGAGAATGGAGAAGAAGTCGCACCCCAGCCGCTTAAGAAGAAGAAAAAACCAAAGGTGCCAAGAAACCTGCCGCCGCTAAAAGCCCACGGTCCAAGCGCAAGCGCAAATAGCTGTAGCGTCACCATTCCTAGTTCTTGGGTCTGTTGCATTGCCCTGTGAAGTAATATGCCATGCATGCACATAGGTAGACAAATATCTCCGTCTTGTTCTTCCCTCCTACTTGACGTCCACGGCCACTTATCTAATGAGGCCGTTGCACACCGGAGACGTGCAGGGTCCAGCCGAGGTGCCGAACACGTGCTCCTTCCACTTGGCCACACCGTTCTCGTCCGTCTTCATGTCGTCGCCGAGGTTCACCAGCACCTTCTTCTTCTCCACCTGCGCGGGGGTGATCGGCTCGCCCGTGAGACCCTCAAAAGTCACACGCTCGCCGATCTTGGCGTCGGCCGGCGGGTCCACAAAAGCGACCTTCTCCTTGCCGTCCTCCATGGGCACAGCGGCGCACATGACCATACCGTGGCTGCGGAAGCCCACGAGATTGCGCGGCTTCAGGTTGCACAGCACCAACAGCCTGCGGTTCTGCATCTCCTCCAACGAGTAGTGGTGCACCAGGCCGCTGGCGATCTGGCGGGGCGCGTCCTCGCCCACGTCGATCTCCTCGCAGTAGAGCTTGTCAGCCGTCTCGTGTTTCCAGACCTTGACAATCTGACCCACGCGGATGTCCAGCTTGGTGATCTCGGGCTGGTTGGGGTCGGCGGCGGGTGCCTTGGCGGGCTTGGGCGCCTTGGGCTTCTTAGCCTTGGGCTTGTGCTCCTTCTGCTGGCTCGGCGCCTTGCCCACGGGGGCGTTGGCCTCGATGCCCAGGTTCGACTCGAGGGACGTGATGAGGCTCTGGATCTGCTCCGTGGCGCTGCTCATGGTCGAGGTCTTCTGGCTCTTGAGGTTATGAGAAGTGAGCCAAAGTGATGGACGAGGTCCTTTACGCTCGACAAGTGTCAGAATGGCTGGTAAGGTGTAGCTGCATGCTGGGAAAGTGTAAGATTTGCTGTCCAAAGCGAATACCGACGGTGTTCATGAGCGAGAACTGCTGCATTGTGCATCTTCACCAACAACATCGCGTTTACTGTTACCAACGTGTTTGCTGCATCGACTGCACCTAAGCGGATGGCATGGCGGCGCTTATTGAATGAGCACCATCCAGCTGATGAAGAGGTAGAAGAGAAGCACGGGGTACACGGTCAGCGCCTTGCGCTTGGGTGGCACGAGCTTCGACATGAACACAACGGACGCTGCGAGGCGGAGGACCACAGAGCAGGTAGAAAAGCAAGAGACATCAAGCAGAGTAGTAGAGTTAGCACACACGGCAACTAACAACACTGATTATCATCCTGAAAGCCAACCGAACGCACCTCGTGTAGACCAGATAAAGCCCGCCGCAACGATGACCACCCGAATCAAGATGTGCGAGAACACCGCCTTCGCCATCATGCACACCAGCGTCGCGATATTCAGCGGGAAGACGCAGTAACCCAGTACGCACACGCTCTGGAAGAAAGATCTGCTCACACACACATCCAAGTCCACACCAGAACTAAGTCAACCCAACTCCACACACAGCGTCTCTCCAGCACGTACATAGTGCTGCCGAGCAGCTGCGCATTGATCGTCACCACAGCGGCGCCCGCCCAGATCACCACAAACACGCCCGTGAACACCATCGCTGACTGCGACGCCGGCGCCGTCAAACTCAACATTCTACCAGCAAAAACAGTACCAAAAACACTAATCCATCAGCCCCACACTCTTCAGCATCATTGCCAAGCTCTCCTCGTACATGGAGAGCGTCAGACACAGCAGCAACGGACCCCAGAGGTCCCCTACAGTCCACAACACCGTCCGTCAGTCTTTGCCGACAGTATGCAGCCCACAGCAGCGCGTACAGTCTCGCAGCGCCCTCAGCGTCTCCTCCGACGTGTTGCTGGGCATCAGCACCACGCGCAGTTTGCCGCCCACGAGCTTCAGGTCCCGCAGCTGCCAGCAGTCCACACACGCGTCCACAGGTCAGAAATTCGGTCGAAAAGCATGGCAATTACAGCCTTCTCCCTGGCGAAATGACGCGCCGCTTACGATGGTGGTGGAAACTGGCTCGTCCAGCGTGTTCTCCTCGGCCGACGGGAGGCTGATGCTGCCGGAGACCACCTCCACGCCCACAGACTCGCTCGCCTTCTTGACCTCCGCCATGATAATGTTTGCCTTCTTGGAAATTGCAGATGTGGGACCTATATAGGTCGGTACAAATTCGGATTTTAGACCTATATAGGTTATACTGAGATTCTGCCATGGACTCTTCCGACACCACATCTGCAGCTGCATGGGGCTTCTTGCATGGAGCTATCAACTCAGATGAAAAAATCCATACATGCATCCTTTCTCCTTCTTGGTCGCGCCTTTGACGGTACATTTGCCACCCCATGGGTGCCATCTCTCTGAACTCGTTTACAAGACTTTCCGAGACGTTAATCCGAAGTAATCCGGCTCTCTGATTGGTCGTTGGGACGTCTGTTGCCCATTTGCCCATTTTGTCATCGTGTGCTGGCACCAGCACACCACAACACTCCTGAACTCGACTGAACCGCTTGGCCATGGGCTGCGCGTCGAGCTCCGAGGCCTTCCAGCCGATCCCAGACAGCTACAGCTCCGTCGGTGCGTGGTGGTGACACCCGCCAGTCGAAATCGCCACTTTCGGCAGTGCATTGTGACTGTTTTAACTCACGATTCATATGCTTGGAACACACTGTCGTTTGTGCCTCTCCCGATTATTCAGAGGAAGTGCAGCAGGCGCTGCGGTGCGTCGCGGGTGCTAACGTGTCTTATGGAGATTCCGTAGTCGTTTTACTGACGAATGGTTGGCTGTGTGTGTCGTGGGGGTTCTGCAGACAAGTGGGACTGCAGTCATCCGACCTGATCATCGCGGTACGGCTATGTTTACGAAACAAGTGCTTGTGTCGGTGGTGGTGTAGCTCATGGTTTCTTTTCAACGGTTTGGTGTTGTAGGTGGACTTTACAGACTCAAATTTGGTAGCTGAAGCTCGCAGGACAAGCTATATGTCGCCTTGGAGACAAGTTGTTGTGCTAATGTTGCGCGATGTTGGTATTGCTATGTATGAACTGCAGTGGAAAGGAAATCAAACGTTTGAAGGACGCTCGCTACACTACGTTGATCGGACAGGACGTGTGCGAAACCCTTACCAGGTGCGATGATTGTATGTCGTTAAATTGTTTTTGGTGTCACTGACTCTAATTTCGCTCCCACAGACGGTCATTTCTGCCATCACCCGCGTGTTTGAGCTATTTGATGACGATGACGCTATCCCAGCCTATGGCTTTGGCGGACACCCGCAGCGCCCGCTTTCGGAGCGGTATTTTCCCTTTGCGGAAGGCCGTGGTTGCGAGCTGGATGAAGTTCTCCAGCGTTATTTCGAGATCGCATCCACAATGGAGCTGAACGCATCAGCCAGCTTCGTACCGGTGATCCATGAGGCCATCAAGGTGGTCAAGAAAACCCGCCGCTACCACATCTTGATTATCATATCCAACGGGCACATCGACGACCCAAAAGCGGCTCGACGAGCGATTGTGGAGGCGTCGGATTACCCGATATGTACGTATAAAAAATGCTGTGGGGTGGTTGTTGCGGTAAACGCCATTACGGTTGGCTAATGTGGCTTGCAACATGTTGGGTAACCTTTAGCTATCGTCATGGTTGGAGTCGGGGACGGACCGTGGGGCATGATGCGTGAATTCGATGACCAACTTCCTGAACGACAATTCGACAACTTCCAGTTCGTGAACTACAACACCATCCCACGGGGAAACCTCAACAACCCAGATGGAGGTTTCGCCATGCAAGCACTCATGGAGATTCCTGGTACGTTCTTGGTGTCTTAAATCGGATGGCTCTGTGCGGTGCTCTGATGCAGTCAATGTATATTTGTGCTGCAGAGCAATACAGCCGCATCCGGGAGCTTGGCTTGATTAAAAACTGACAACGTGTTCTTGGAGATACGAACACAAGGTTCAGCCTCGGTGCAACTTGACCTAAAAATTGTTGATTGCATTTTCTTAACTCACCATTTGAATGTAACGAGCTGTATCCATAACAAAAATATCTTTCTGGTTTTGAGAGCAGACTCGAGTTAGATGAAGCCGTGCAAGCTGGGAATGTGCCGGTGGGAAGGCATTGATACAGGATGGGTAGCCATCAAATGATTTTGATACCCCGCGTGTCCGACCTGCTCCCTCCTATGGTCTCGTCTCGGACGAGGCTGCAGCGCATATCATCCATCACCCAACGGCGTCCCGTCATCGTCTAAGTTAGGCCAGTGTGATGTGGCAGTCCAGTATTACAACTATCGATTCACGCTGTCTCAAATTCAGCTTAACCCCAGTGAGCCCAAGTCGTATTGACAGGAAGGACCAAAAGTTATCGCCTTGTCTTGGTGGCAAATTAGCTAGATGCGAGTGCTACCAGCTATGGATGCAAACATGTATCCTAGATGCTTCCGTCGGACCAATGTCCTTCATTGCGCAATAGCAGATTCCGAAGTGTCCCTTATAACATATCATATATTTCGTTTTGTCCCAGCTGCTTAAAAATTGAAAATATATATTGAGTTGAGTATAGACTATGTGGCAACAGTCTAGTCGAAGATTTGTTATAACATACAGTGTGTATTGATTGCAGCAAAATCTGCCGCACTTATTCAAACAAATTCCAAGTCATTTTTGTCCTGCCGTCCCGTTTGATAAGACCAAAAGAGCTGTGTGCACCATATATTTTATCATATTTCCTAGGAAAAATTTCACTGGGGGTAGCAAACCAAGCGATGTCACTTGGTGTGCTGAGCTCATGAGGCAGGACAGTTTGTCAAGGCTGCAACTTCAGTTTGTGTGACTCACAAAAACTGACTTCGCGTCCCACAAGCAAAACGCGACATGTGGGATTTCTTTAGTCGCGCTGACGTACTTCCATCAGCGAAACCTGTCAGCGGCCACCCGTTGCTGCGACGCGTGACCTTCAACGGATCTATGCGCGGGGCCGAGCCTCGGCATCGCGCTGATTTCGGTCGCATTGACCCGCCGGAGCATCGTGGCTGAAGGAAGCCCCGCTGCCAGCTTCCTGTTGCCGTACTACGCTTGGCAAAGCCAAGCAGCATTGGCAGCGGCCAACTTCATAACTGCAATAGGTGCTCCCTCAGTGACGTAGCACTGGGTGAGCATTGCTCACCGTTCCAAATGTGTTTAGATACAGTGCAAGAACTGTAGTTGGTGCTTAGTTACAGTGTACATATCAGTATTTGCAATGGCCTGCTGAGACCGTCCACCCATTTGTGATGTGAGCAAAAGAGACCGCTCTTGCTTGTCTCCATTCAAACGCATTGGTGGACGCCACTTCAGCATCAGCGCACGCTTCATCGCAATTCTTGCATTGTAAACAGGTCCACACGCGCAATCGACAAGCGCCAGAGGAGGGAAACATGCGGATGGCAGACCGTGCAAAAGCCTGGACGAAGGCTGGGCTCACTGTCACGAAGCAGCATGATCTGACGTGGCCCGCCATTCCCAGCTCCCTCCGCAGCTACGCTCAATTGGCCATTCCTGAATTTGCTTTGTCAAGTGCACAACTCCAATCCTTCAACCAACGATGTCTGCTGCTCCGCGCACCGTGAACACCTACGCCGCCTACGAGAAGTCTGGCGAGCTCAAGCCGTGGCAGTACACCTCGCGCCCGCTGGGTGACGAGGATGTGGAGATCAAGATCTCGCACTGCGGTATCTGCGGCTCCGACATCCACACCATGGACAGCGGCTGGGGACCGACCATGTACCCGGTCGTGGTCGGCCACGAGATTGTCGGCGAGGTGACTGCTGCCGGCCCCAACGTGTCCAAGCTGGCTGTGGGTGACCGTGTGGGTGTCGGTGCCCAAGTCTGGGCGTGCCGCAACCAGGACGCGGACAAGCCGTGCACGGACTGTGCCGACAAGGTGGAGTCGTACTGCGACCGTGGTGTGCTGACCTACAACGCCAAGTACGAGGACGGTGCCAGCGCTTACGGCGGCTATGCTGACTACGTGCGTGTGTCGAGCGCCTTTGCCTTCAAGATCCCGGAGAACATCCCCTCGGATGTTGCTGCTCCGCTTCTGTGTGCCGGCGCGACCGTGTTCTCGCCCCTGAAGCACCAAAACGTCAAGCCTGGCGACCGTGTCGGCGTGATTGGCATTGGTGGCCTTGGTCACCTGGCCATCCAGTTCATCCGTGCTCTTGGTGCCGTGCCCGTCGCGTTCTCGCGTTCAGCCAACAAGCGTCAGCAGATCCTTGACCTTGGCGCTGAGGAGTTCTACAACCTGAGCGACCCTGAAGACGCGAAGAAGGCCGCCAACTCGGTTCACACCCTGATCCTGACCGCCGACGCTAAGGGCATGCCGTACAACCAGTACCTGGGTCTGCTGCGCAAGCGCGGCACGCTCGTGATGCTGGGCATCCCGAACGATGAGATCAAGTTCATGCCGATGTTTGTCGTGGGACGTGGTGTCCGTGTCGTGGGCAGCCTCATTGGCAGCATCGAGGACATTGAAGACATGTTGAAGCTCGCGTCTGAAAAGAACGTGCGCCCGATCATCCAGAAGCTCCCCATGGCCAAGGTCAACGAGGGTATCACCATCATGCGTGAGGGCCGTGCTCGCTACCGTGTGGTGCTCGAGAACTAGGTACCGCGCAGCGATCTATGTGAGGATGACTCAGTCTAGGCATCTACAATAAATAAACCGTCTTGCTCGAAATGCTGTGAAAAAAGCATGAACGTGTTGTAGTTTCGAAATGGACTGACTCCTCCCGTAGCTGAAGCTACTGGCTGCTGCACCAAAGCGCGGACGCGACCTCCTTGTAGTATCCTGTATTCACAAACTCAAATGGCATGATTACAGCATGACCACAACACTAAACCACAGCTAGGTACGTAGGAAGTTAATTACCATCGTCGTCTCTCTCCTTCATCTGCAGGAGCTCAATGGACACCGGGTGCTCGCTGCCCAATCCAGTCACCCCAGCAGCCCCTGCAGCACTTGCAAATGAAGTCACAAGGTGGAAAATGTTGTCCTCCACAGTAGGTGTTCCAGGGGTTCTGTTCGTGTTGACACTCTTAATGAGCTGCGGATCGCGAGATGTCTTCCACACCGTCAAGTGCGGCGAAAACGGGTGACGAAACCCCTCCGTCGTGAGTCCCAGCCGATTGAACTCGCTATGAAGATGCTCGGCTACAGCACTCAGTCTACAAGATGCCACAAATCTCAACATCTTCAGCCCCTAGCTAGTACTTCGTACTAATAGAGTCACCTCACCGTCTGCCATCCTCTGTCTCCGTGTTCATCTTGGCGTACAGCACGTGACTGCTGCCGAAGAAGTCCCAACCATCGAAGTCGAAACGGGGCGGGGAACCGCCAGAGAACTTGTTTGCTGCCGCACGAGCCGCCTCTGAGTGCAGCACTTGACACGCTCGGTTGACGGCTGCGTCGTCAACCAGACGCAGCACACAGAGCGTCACGTGCAGCGTCCTTGGGTCAATGAGGCAGGTGGCAGCCTCCGGGTGCTGCTCTCGGATGATATTCTGCAATCGGTCGATGTGCGCGGTAAGGCGTGGGGACATGACGCGGAAACCGACGAAGTGCGTGGGCTTCTCTCGACGATGCGGGCGAGGCCTCGAGCTCCATCGGGAGCTGCGTATCGAGCGTGTGACCATTGTTCAGCGCAGCAAACAGGATATCCTACGCGCGACGTGTCAGTATGGAATTTTCATACAAATGCAAGTGTTCTCACGTCGCAGAAATAAAACGTTCAGGCCGCTGAACAAGTGGTACTTATTCGAGATTAACTTTCTCAGGCCCAGTCTTAACCGTGTGTCATGGCACGAAATTCGTGCCACATTAAATCTGATTGGCTGATTGCAGCTGTGGTTCGAGTTCGTGGTGACATTGAAGTGCCATGTATGGCACCAAGAAGTGCCATGGCAAATAACTGTGCCACGTGCCCAGGCAGTAACTTACGGTCGATGTGTGTTGTATCTTTCCAATTTCGTTCTCGCAAGTGTCGAGCGATGGATAGGGAGGTTGCTGTGAAGCTCGTTGTGGCGGTGACCTGTGTGTTACTGTTAGCTGCAGACGACGAACGTGAGCGATGCTTGGAACGGGGGCGGTTGAACTGGCGCCACCATTCGCAGTTGCTGCTGAGCGAGGGTCAGTTCCAGCAGTATTACCGGATGTCGTTCAGGTCATTTGAGAAGTTGCTCCGTTTGCTGGCTCCTAGCCTGCGCGTTGACGAAGCGCAGTCTCGTCGACGGACACAGGAACGGAGCCACTCACTCCAGTTAACAAGCTACAAATGTTCATTGCTTGGCTCGCAGGGTATTCGTTTCATCCAGTCCGGGCGCTGTCTGGTGCGAGCAAGTCTGCATTTTTCAGCACCCTTCACCAGGTTATGGACGTAATTGAAGCACATGATGAGCTGCAATTATGTTTCCTACGTCCAGTTGCGAGCAGCACAAGTCTGCTAAAGCTTTTGCTAGTTTGGTGAGAAATCCGGTGTTGGTAGGATGTGTGGGCGCAATCGACGGGTGGCTCTGTTGTATTCAAGTTCCAAGTCGCCGTGAAGTTAATCGCGTGTCGACTTTCTTTTCGGGGCACTATCAACGGTATGGAGTCAATGTGCAAGCATGTGTAGATCATCGTAGCCGGTTTACCGCGGTGACAAGTGCTAGTCCTGGTGGCATGGGTGACGCACTAGCATTTATGAGGTGGGAGCTGTCAAGAACTGTGAACGCGTTTCCTACGGGGCTTTTTCTAGTTGGTGATAATGCCTACTCTAACAGCAACACGCTGTTGACGCCGCTCACCAGACCACAAACAGCAAATCAATCAAGATCAACAAGTCTCTACCGGGACAGCTTCAACTTCCACTTGAGCCAACTACGTATCAGAGTTGAGATGGCGTTTGGCTTATTGGTGAATAAGTGGCGAGTTTTCAAGGCTCCACTTCGCGTTGGAGTGAAATGCGTCAAGAAGGTTGTACGTTTCGTGCATCTTGCACAATTTTTGCATAGATGAGCGGCTGATCGAAGATAGCGGTGGCGACGTGGATGACGATGAGGATATGGCTGCTACACTAGCTGCTAGACCTGCTCCTGATAGAACGGACCTAACGATAGCAGCTAACGATATGTCGGTCTACCGTCCCATGTATGCCTCAACGCAAGTGTAGCCGGAGCGGACATCGGAGTCAGAGCTGCTCCGTAACGCTTACGTGGACAAGCTGCGCAAGCAAAAGCGCCTCCGACCAGCGTACAATATACAACGAGCTACAAACGAAGTAAATGAGTTGGCGTAGGTGAGTTCATTGGTGCCTGTTACGACGAAATCAAAATCGCTACGATCGGATGTAGCTACACTTCATCATAAAAGGCCGCCTCCAGTTTTGAAAGCTTGGCACGATAGATGTCCAAACTACACTGCAGACAATCGGCACTTTTTCCGTTCTGCTGTAGCTGCTCCATTCGATGTTCCACTTGCTGAATGAGCTTGTGCAAACTCATCAACTTTTCCGCAATAGTAGGTTCCGCAGGAGTAATAGCTGCAGCAAGCGCGTTAACAGACTCCACGATGTCGCTGCGCTTTTTTGCGGCCGTCCGGGGTGAAGCCTTCTTGCCATTCGAGTCGGTTCGTCCGCGTTTCAGAGAGTCGAACTGATCCTCCTCGAACAAGCCACCGTCTACAAAACTCGTTAGATCATGCTTCACTGCCAAACACTCCCGAAGATAGAACGTGTCAACTGCGCCGTCGCAGTACGCAAAAAAGTCGTCGCTGTGTTCGCCTGACTTGGTGAAGTTTGCCATCGCCTTCAGGTATCTCTTGTTGACGTCTTTCCACATGTCATACAGCATGGCGGCTCCGTGAATAACATAGACAGACACTTCGATGCCCGCAAAGCGAGTGTCACTACTGTGGAGATCGTTGTAGTCCGTGCGATTCGTGTTGAACTCCGAAGTTTCATCACGCCAGAAGGTACTGTTGCCGTGCGTTTCACCGGCGTCGAGCTGCGCACGCGAGGGCTTGTCGCCGATACGAGCAAAGCGCGGAGCAAACGTATCCGAGAACAACACGTTTAACAAGCGAGTTGTACCGCTCCCAGTTGCTGGCGATAATTCGCCAGACCCACCACCAGCAGATGCTAGAGTTGCAGAAACCATGGAGTGGTGTAGCTCGTCAAACTGATAGAGGCGTTTGATTCGCTCCCCCACCGACGTCTTCCTACCAAGGCGGAGCTTCCTACTTGTGCATTCCTTGCGAAGCTGCTCGACTGTCCAACGAGAATAATCATCCGAAGTTGGTGGCGTCGTCTTCCCTGGGTCAACCACCGTCCACAACGCTGACACGGTCTGCGAACGAGTGCCCTTGGCGATGGATCCACACATAGAGGTCTGCGTCGACTCCAAAGTTTCACCGTCAGCAGACGCTCTGTCAGCCAACTCCGCTGCCTGACCAGCACCAGCAGCCGGTATCGTGTCGCCTTCCATTGCCTGACCTCGCCAAAAGATAAGTGAGCAGCGAAGACTCAATGAGAGTACCCGGCAGACTTGAAATGAATGGATGAGGTGCATGACCATATTGGTCAACAGGCTCGCATGCAAAGTTGCCGCGCGGTGAAAGATATTGAGATGGCACGAGATGGCACCGCACAAATCAGTCCGAACCAGACCGCGTTGCTTAATGGACTGACCTAACCTCTGGCAGGCACCGCACGCATGGCGTGCGGTTAAGACTGGGCCTTAGTGTAGCTCGGATTTACTGCTTCATGATGTCATCGATGGTCTTGAGTGTGTGTTTCCACACGATGTCCTTCGTTTCATCGGTGTGGTATTTGGTCTTGGATACCACCTGGCCGTTTGGCCGAGCAGCGTCCAGCCCTTTGCGTAGTCTTCGTTAAGGAGAGCGGACACCATGTGCTTGCCGCAGGTCTCAGGCGAGCGGCCAAAAACTGTTGCAATCCCCTTCAGAGGGACACGAGCATAACACGGCAGTTGACTTCCTAGACCAGTGTTCACGAATCCTGGGAAGGCGTGCATGACAAAGCATTGGGAGCGTGCTCCGAGAACGCTTGGGTCATCAGGTCTCTGTCGTCCAAGCCAAACAAGAGTCGTGAGTATCTTCTCCTTGTCAAAAGGTGTCATCTATTTAGCGTACGAATACTGGGGCGTGACAGCTGCGCAGCGCGCACCTGAGTATGTCCGCTTGAGATCGAGATCATTCACGTCAATCTTGCCACCTCCTCCAGCCGAAAGTACATTTAGAACGCGCACACCCGGCCGATTCAGTCCTTCTAACAGGTCATGCACCAGCATGAATCTAAACAATCAGCAAGAAAAAGGTAAGTGCTACGACGTATGATACACTGAAAGCCAACGTATGGTGATTACTTCGAACCTTCCATAACAGTGCGTGGCCATCTTGATATCAAGGCCCTCTGGCGTCTCCGTGCGCGGATTCATCTTCATGATACCCGGAGTCAGCACGACATAGTCGAACTGCGTCTCCGCGTGCTTCGTCGTGAACTTGCGAACCTCGTGCATCAATGATACGTCCAACTTCTCATGAACCACCTCCACGTTCGGGTTGATGGTCTTGATGGTCTCTAGCAGATCATCTGGGCATGACCTCGAACAGAGCGTGAGTTTAGCAACGATTGGGGCCAAATTCTTTGCTACGCCGAGACCGATGCCGGATGAGGCTCCGACGACGAGAGCGTGCTTGGAGGGAGCCACCATCTCTTGCTGGATCTTGAGTTCGACTTGTGCGTTGGGCTCGCTAAAGAAAAGTGAGAGGTGACCACTCAGCAGAACGTTAAGAACGACACAGGCTATTGCGAGAGCGACGTGGACAGCCCGCATCTATTCGAGAGGTGGTGAAAATAGGAGTGACCCATGCATTGCCTTGGCCGCATTCTTGGTCAACTTCACAAGTCAAGCAATCAAGCAGAATGAATGTTATTAATACTATGGATAGCAGTTCAACATCGTTTTTGCACATAACACCATATTTTGGATTTAGGGCAGGGTTTTCCGTCGGGTTAAGTTAATAATTTAGGTAAAACCAAAGCCCCACAATTAGCGGTATAAATCTGTGTTATGCGTCATAAATACAGGGTATATATAGTACAGCAAAGTTTTTTTATTCCCCTGTGAATTGAGCGGTTAATCTACGTATTTACGTGCGAAATAGACAAAATGCGTGGTGACTATATTAGAGGCTTTCAGAAGCCCCGGAAACTGTAAAACCCCGTAGCCATTTTCACGTGGCTCGGCCGTCTATTTTTAGCGCGACTCTTCAGACGTGTTTTTGCATTCCGAAAACCAGTGACGAGCACCCTCGCCACGGGGTATCCACACGGGATTTCCGAGCAGGAGCAAGCTTCGGCTCGGTTGCCATGGCCGCTCTAATGACATGACCGGATGGCATTTCAACCCTTTTGAGAGGCCCATGCGCTTATGAGTTGTGCGAAGCACATGAGAGTGAAGTGTTAGTCGTGGACGAGTGCTCTAACGCTAACTGCGACAACCATGTCCACCACTTCTGCTCCAACGCGCTGCTGGATGGTGATCTAAGTACTCGAGTGTGCTCAAAGGCTTGTTGCAGCGCGCTTGGCCTTTGCCCTCTAGACGAGAGCACTACAGCCGAGGCAGTGGGAAGCTTGGAGCAGACAGCAAAGAACTCCGCAGTGACTACGAAGGCAAGATGCAGGGACGCCCAGCGGCCAAAAGCCGAGCAAGGCAGTCCACGACTTGTAGCCGTTCGAAGAAAAGCACGAGTTCTGCTAAATCGTCCAAGACACGTCCGACCTCACATGCGGTTGGATCTGAACCGAGCTCGACCGACATAGGTGCCTTTGGCAACACGAATCGTGGCTACAGTTACGCCGCTGCTGCAAATTTAAACCGCCGATCAGCATCCGTCCCAGCGAGGCTCAAGCGCAGTCTCGTACAAGCAGCACTGGTCGCGCAGTCGCTCCACCTGGTCACCGACTGGGGCGCAAGCGCAACCCGTCGGAATCCTCGAAGCTCGGGGAGACTTTAATGGCGTTGATTCTGACAACTTGATCTCGAGCGAAGACTTTTCAGATGACAGCAGTGATTCCGATGGCGACGATATTGGTGGTGCTGGAGGTGAAGCAAGCGTGGCAAGTGAAAATAAAGGTGGAGCTGCGAATAAAGCTGCCAATTCGACCCAAAAGACGAACAAAAACACATCAAAACGGAAGAAGTTCTTCTTCACTTAGAAAGCAGATTTGGCTCTACTCGAAGAAATGCTCGCCATCGAGCCATATGCTGGCCCTCATGGGCAGATTGGAAGTCGATACCAGACTGGAGCAGATAACTTGTGCAAGCATTTTAAGCTGGACCCTAAGCTGAATAAGCGCACCGTGATAGAGCGCTTTAATCTACTGGTGGAAGAGTTTAAGAATCACGATCAGTCCTATCGCAAAAAGTCGGGGTTGACGAGAAGTACAAGAAGCACAGACAACTTCTTCAAGATCTCACCGACAGAATGAGAGATGTGTAGAACCAGAAGAAAGCCAAGAAGGACAAGAAGAAGGCCAAAGAAGACAAATTGCAGACGCAGGGTGAACTTCTCAGAGCAAAAGCAGTCAAGCGCAGGTCTGAAAGAGCTTCTGATTCTACGGAGGAGTCAAAGGAGGAATCTAATACCAGCGACGACAACCTCGCCGATGCCACCGTCAGCCACACTCCAAGCACTACGGGTTCAACTGCATTTCCAAGCGGAATGCGTCTAACACAGCAAGGATGGATGGATCTCTTGGCTCCTACTTGGAACACCAGGCGCTAAATCGCCAGAAAGACAACGCAGTGCACCAGGGCCAACTGGAGCTGATGAAGCGTAAAACTGAAGATGAAGCACGCCGATGGGAACTAGAGTTCCAGTTCAAACGGATGAAGCACGGTCTTGACGAGAATAAGTGGAACGACGAAGTTGAGCTTCGTCGCCAGGAAACGCAAATTCGCCGGGAGGAAATTGCCCTGATGAATATGTAATTTCAATTACTACAGGACCGCGTCAATCGAGACGATGAAACGCGTCACTCAAACAGCAGCTAAATGCAGCTGCACCACGTCGACAACACCTTGCGCAGGTTAAGCACACGACATCCCATGCATAATCATGTTTTTGAAAGGTGCTCTTGAGTGAGGGAGAGCAATTTATTTGAGCTTAGTTCGTAGAGCTAAAGTACTCATCAAACGTTGGAGGTTTACATCCAAAGAAGCGTGAGTTTGTGTTGCCCCCGCGCGCAATCGTAACGCTGTTTGTGAGCAGCACTCCGAGCTTGTAAATTGCTGCAACTGGAGTCGTCCCAGGTTGCTGGTGCCTCTTGAAGTCAAGATACGAGAAGTTCCTAGTTTTTGGCCGTACGACCACTCCACTGATACGCGAACGGAGCTCATGCCCTTGTTTACTTCATGCTGTGCAGCATTTATATTGCAGCCCTTAAATGGACAGCAGAAAACGTTGGTGCACCCATAAGCAGGATCACCGTAGATCAGTTTTCCATGAAACGCAGAGTTGCCCTCCAGAGTTTCTGGAAGTTCACTCTCCCTCAGCATGTATATGTCATGCCGCCTTCCGTCCACTGGGCCGTACAGGTAGCAAATGATGCCGTCAGGAGCAACCACCGTCTGGAACTTAAAGGCGTGTACGCGTTTGTGCCCGTTGTAAAGAGCTTCTTGACCTTTGTTTGGACGACACACGGGTCTGACTGTGCCGTCAATAACCCCCAGACGCCTTCAATGCAGTCGGGATTCTTGGCCTCAATCACACGGCAGTAGCGGTCAACGTTTCTGGAAATACGGTCCGCGTCGAAGTACAGCAGATCCGAGAAGCTTGCTTCGATATGCTCCACCACAAAGTAGAATATATGGCATAGTGTTGATGGTGCTCGACCAAACATTGCAGCCATATCAATCCAGCTCTGGGGGAACGTCATTCGTCGAAGACACATGGCCAAGGCCTCCAGCGCTGTCGCACGAACACCTTCCTTCGTTATGACAGGATCAGGGACCTTCAAGTGCACCACGAGACGCTGCAAGTCGTTGATGGTGAAGCGAAACTGGTCCTTGGATTCGGCATCGGACATTGCAGGGATGTTAAGGCGGAAATCTGGCACGAGAACGCGATCCCGGTACGAAAACGGAGCTGTCGATGTGAGTTCAAGCAGGATAAGGAGCTCAGTCTCTTCATCTTCTGCAGTCCGACGGTGCGACAGCGACGCCATCAGAGGATGCAGTCGCTTGAGTCTTGCATCAGTGAATGGTAACAACAATTGCGCTCTGGATTGAGTGTTCTTCAGGTCTTGAGACTTCTTGGGAGTGTGGCAAATTGCGAAGTGATAACTTGATCTTAAGCTCTTCACACTCTTACTAACATGCAACGTACTACTTGCCCCTGTAGTACGAGGAGGAAAGCCCCAGGCACAAACACCCTTGACAGTGCGTGAG
The DNA here is from genome assembly GCA_011947335.1 of Phytophthora constricta. Lineage (NCBI taxonomy): Eukaryota > Oomycota > Peronosporomycetes > Peronosporales > Peronosporaceae > Phytophthora > Phytophthora constricta. The sequence continues at coordinate 656,352 of JAAVTI010000534.1, read as the reverse complement.
TTTCTCCGAGCTTTCTGCTTGAAACGCTCATAAATGGAACTGGTTTTAAGCGCAGCAGCACGTTTACGTGGTGAGAGCGTAGTATCCTGGTTGATGCCCGCGCGCCAAAATGCTTTGTGAGTAGTCTCGATTAGTGAACCGAACAGTGAACCGAAGTGTCGCTTTTTTACAAGGTCGACTACGTGATTTTGCTACGAGTTTTTGTTTTGCGTTTTATCTGAAAGGGCATGTCGTACCGAAATCCCGTAGCGACATTACGCTATCGCGGCACGTGACTTTCACTACGTGATTTTAGTTTTTCGGGGCTTCTGAAAGCCTCTATTGATGCGCGAGTTCCACACTGCGATGTGGTTGCGTTATGCAATCTTTTGATGTGTTGGCATTCTGTTGTGGCTTGCAGTTCTGTTGGACTCTCGATCTGTAGCGTCACCATTTTGACCATCTTGGTGCCGCCGTTGTTTTACACAGGCGCCATTTTGAAGTTTGCGCCAAACCACCTAGGCCGTCTGTCGCCATCCATGAAGGTTTCTAGCGCTGTTGTCACAGTGATGCTGGTTACCGCTGCCGAGAGGGTTTCCAAAGGGCATTCATTCCACCTTCGACATGCTGAAGAAACAAACACGGTCGTCACCAAGGGGGAAGTTGTAGTGGGTCCTTCTGGTCCTGTCGCGTTGGAGGAGGGATCAACAGGGAAGGCAAACATCAACGACAGAGCTCACTACACCGTGAGAGGAGTGGCTTCGAATGGTAACATCGAGGTTAGCGCATCCGTTGCTTCTTCTTCTGTTTCTGGTGTTAGCGCTGTTCTTGTTGGCCCAAGCAATGTTAGTGCAAAAAATGATGATGAAGACAAAGCCACGAAGCGGGCTGCTCCAAGTGAGCCAGTCGGACTTGATTTCGTCAACTTAGAGCCTCGTCGAATCCCCAATGATGTCTCCCGTCGCAGTATTCAAAGAGCCTCGCCGACTCAATACCTGGTTTGGGACCGAAATCAACGCACTTGACAATGGAGATCAACTATTTTACGTGCCCCACCGCATGCCTTCGCTACGGCGAGGCCTCCAAAGCGTTGGCATCGACGGCTAGAACCTCCAATTCAGCGATCGCGTGTCTACTTACCACAATAACCCCGCCATTACGGACAGTAGGTACTGTACCGTAGTCTTGCCAAAACAACTAGTGATACCTTGAGCGCTGTGCAACTAGGATATGATAACATTCATCCGCGCAATCGCAAACTGACAAGTGCTGTCCTAACGACGACCGAGAAAATTCTAGCTAGTCCACGCGTAGGAAAAGTCAAAGTGATAAAAGAATCTGCGCTACCTCATAAACTCAGCAATTGCTGGCATGCTCTCTTTGCCTGTTCATACTCCTTTTGCACTATGGAACAGCTACTCAGGAACAAGATACTTAGCCGTCACCTTTTGGTACCCCTTGGAGTCAAACGAAATATGCAAGCAAATCTGCCGTTGCAGATTACTGCCTAACAAAAGACGTCGTCATAACACGAAAAAGTGTGCCGCCTGCCATGACAGTGAGGTTTGAGCTGGTAATGTTTAAGTAAAATTGGCATGTTACAGTGTTAAGAAAATACACGTTAAAGATGCCCGTGGCTGCCTGGGATCGCAAGTACGTTTGGATATCACCTATGGCTCTCTGGGCTTGAATGGTTCACGGCTGAATGGACACGGAGGTGGACCGCTACGACGACCTAACTCAGGGCGTCGGTCGTGATAAGCCTTATCCCACATCTTGAAGCATCGGATGTGGACGGCATGCACGCAATTTTTAGATGGTGTCACCCGCACAGCAGTATCCGTGCAAATAACGCATTTGAAGTACACTCTCGTCTTCGCGTACTTTGCCCGCTTGCGTGCGGCATCTTTCTCCCGAGCCTTGATCTTGGCCTTCTTGAGACAAACAGCACGCATCCTTGGATTTCTTGTTTCTTTGCATATCCGTCGCTTTTGATGCTGTAGAAGGTTTCTCTTGTTCTGAATAATGCTGCCACACTTGTTACACTTGAGCATGTTCGCTTGATGTACAGCGTAGATTGGAGCGATTGCAAGTACCTTGTCCCTTCCTAACTCAACAGAAGACACGGCCTGCTCTCCACGCGTCAAGTTTTGGGAGTGAGGAAAGGAGAAACTCAAGCGGTGACAACCACCTCCCAGTTAAATTGTCCTACCTAACTGGAGGACTGGTTGCATCGCTCTCGTCCCAGAGCAGCAACCTCAACGTGGTCTTTGTTTCGTGTCGAAGCGAGTGCAAAATATTGTGGTGTTGCTACCAGCAGTGCATTGCTGCCAGTGCTGTGACGAACGAGTACATTAGACATCGTACCGCAAACGACAACATTTTTACCATGTACGACCTCGTCGCTTTCTACGCAATTTCATACATGAAGATGGAGACGTACACGGCCAAATCTTATCCATCCATGCAAACATGGGTGCAATACACTATCGTACGGCAGCGAGCATGTGCAAACCTCCGTTCGAGTCACCAACAGCCACTAGTCGTACGACAGCATTTCACCCGCACTCGACCTACTCCACCAATGGTCAGTGCGTCCACTCCAAGCGTGTGACGGCTGCCGTGCCGTTGCCACCAACAGTAGCGTGTTGCTAAGAAGAGGAAAATCTAGACGAGGAAAAGCTTTCGACCAGGCCACCAACAGCTACTAGACGTTAAATAGCAACCGACACCATGTCGGCTACGGTTGACCAACCACTCAATCGGTGGTTAGTGCCTTGTGTTCATGCGTGTGACGACCGCCGTGGTCGTTGCAAGTGGCCGTACCGTGCCGCTTGATAGTGCTCTCACACTGCCATGGACGCATATAGCGTCGAGGGGTTACAGACACTGGAGAAATAACGTCAACCCCTTGTTTCTCCACTGACACGTGCTGAGTTGCGTAGATTGCGACGAGTACTGTGGGCCACTGTGGCGCCATAAGCGCGTGTCGACATTGCCGGCGAAATTGAAATTGTACTTTTCCGACAACCCGTACAGATTTGCACCAGTCTAGCGCACTAACCGCGTGTGTCGGCCCAGGCTCAACTTTGTACTTCTCAACCGTCGGGTAACGATTTGCAGTTTGCTAGCACCGGCTATGCTGTATATGCACGAAGTGCGAGTCTAATCTGTTCCTAAGCAACCGATCAGAGTCGTCGGTAGCACAATCCCAACAATTTCAGAGTCAGAGGCATGGATAAAAACTATTATGGGACGTTCATACTTCAATTTTCCAGTACTTGTCATTTCCTCCACACCCGTTTCCAATCAACGCTGTGATCTTCATCAAGCTGGCGTTTTGCTAGGTGAAACAACTTCCGATCCTCTGAATCCGAAAAGTGCGCCATTTCGGTCGCAACGCCAGAACAACACTGAGCATACTCGAGGCAAGAAATTTGATCCACATCAATTATTCTCAGCTAACGTAAATAGGGGTGGTAATTCGGGGTTGAAGTTGAAGTGTGTTGAAGTTAATCGTCCAATCCCGAGAGAGCGCGGGAATTGGTGGATCACGCATCAGTTTGAAGGAGCGCGGGAGTCGGTGGGTTGATTCCAGGCGCAGCAAACTTTATCCTGCTGGTTCGCTTTGTTTTCCCTGCGGGTTCGCTCCGACAGATCCACCAATCGACACAGCGATCAACAAGAATGAGTCCGTTTGATTGGCCGTCAAGTTGAATCCGCCAATCACTTCAGGTTTCGAACGGTTCCGTCATCGATGGTGTGCGTGGGTGCGATGGCTCGACCCAACCCGGCAGGACAAAGCTCATTTCCAAATTGCCGACTGGTGCTCAATCCCGTTCAACAACCAGTCATGTGACTGGTCACCGCAACGTCGTCGCTCTCCTCGTCCTGGTCAGGCTATTGGTCATGCTGCCGGCTGCCGTGATGCTGGCCGTGCCCGCCGGTGTCGCTCTCTACGTCGGTGCTGCTGCTGCCATGCCGCTGCCCGTCGCTTTCCTCGTCGTGGTAAGCCTGATGGCTGTGCTGTTGCAGATATGATGCCGGTCGTGATGCTGTCCGTACCCGCCGGCGTCGCTCTCCACGTCGCTGCCACTGCTCCCATGCCGCCGCCGGCATCGCCCTCCTCGTGATGGTCAAGCTGGTCGATGTGCTTATTCCCGGCCGTGATGCTGGCCGTACCCGCCGACGTCGCTCTGCGCACCGGTGCTGCAGCCGCTATTGTGGTGGACGTAGCTCTCGTGGTCGTCGGCCCGGTTAGTGGCCATGCTGTCGGCTGCCGTGATGCTGGGCATACCCTCCGGCGTCGCTCTTCACGTCGGTGCTGCTGCCACAGTAGTGCTGGCAGTCGCTCTCGGGGTCGTCGGTCCGGCTAGTGACCTTGTTGTCGGCTACCGTGATGCTGGCCATGCCCGCCGGCGTCTCCTCTATACGTCGGTGCTGCTGCCGCTGTCCGGTCTCGTGATAAACCTAATGGCTGTGTTGCTGTGGATCTGTTGACGGCCGTGATGATGGCCGTACCCGTCGGCGTCGCTCTCCACCCCGGTGCTGCTGCTGCGGCCGCCGTATTGCTGGCTGTCGCTCGCCTCTTCACGGATCAGACGGGTGGCCATTCTGTCACTGGCAAAGCAATTGTAGGGCACATGGTAAATGAACGCGTAATACATCACTTCAGACGACGTTGTTGAATTGCCTGCTGACTGATACTGTTTTGGTGTAGTGACAGCTAGCCCGTCCGTCGGGCGCGGCACGCCATGGGCGTTGTAGTGGAAAAGCACGCGGTCGTGCTTTGCCAGTCGACGTCGGTTCACACACAGCTCTCGGATCTTCCCCACAGTTGGGTCTAGACTCTGTTTGTACCTTGCACGAGGCTGCCAGCGCTCGTACTGGGACTGGAGTGTGTTGCCAATCGTCTCACTCGCTTTCTTCGCTGGCATGGAGAATGGATCCACCCAGCACTCCTTGCGCGCACACAGGCAGTGTGGCGAGCGATCTACCCCGCCGCCGCGTGCCACGGGAGACGGAGAGAGAGCAGCGAGGCGGACGATCTGCCACGTGCAGCAGGACCATGGATGGTGGCTGAGACGTTTCAGGCTGGCTCTATTTTTACCCAGAAGAAGCCCATACAAACGCCGACACATTTGATCCACATCCGCCTTAGGTGCGATCTCCCCCGTGGTCCCAGAGCTGACAGAGCGACTCGTGCTGCTACCCCGACGTCCAAGCTGCTGCCATGCGATTGCGCTGGTCGTTCCCAAGGGGCAGATCAGCAGCATGACCCCGTATCGTGCCAATCCCCAACATGAAGGCGTGGTCGTGAAGTACGAGCTGCCCAGAGCAGAGCGCAGACATGACGGAGCTGGTGGCTACCTACTGACTCGGCCGCCGCCCGAGCGCCCGCGGGCATGACATACGAGCTGCTTAACGACTGCTGCCGGCGCTGTTGATGCAGCGCGTGGAAAGCAACGTAGCCGCCAAGTTCGAGCTGGTGAACGACACCAGTGCTAGCTGCCGCTGGCCAAGAGACCAGCAGAACACAGCGTGGCCGTCAAGTGGCTACACCCTGACACAACTGCCGCTGGGCGAGAGTCCCATGATATTGAAGTACCAGCTGCTTGACCACTGCTGCCGGCGCTCTTGATGCTAACCCTGGACGACAGCGTGGCTGTCAAGTACGAAAAGGTGGGTTACACCCAGGAACTAGCTACCGCTCGCTATTCAAAGCACATTCAACCTTTTTCACGCCCGCTTTTCGGGGCACGCCCAGTAACAGTGCACGCTGGTATGCGAATCGCTTTTCAATTGAGGGCACTGTACTTGCAGCATATATTTCATAAAATGTGATACTACTGCACCCACATCTCACAGTGCTATCACTTCAACAGGAGAGCCGGTGTAACAGGTGTGAGCTGCCTTGATCTTGTAGAGTTGCAATGCTTTCCGGATGTTGCCTTTATCCGAAAACAGTTTGTTCGGGACGTAAACCTGTGAATTTTTGCCAACAAATCAGGGTCATGTCAGGGCACATGAACTATTCCGCTTGCTTCGAGTAGACACCTCTGCACAAAGCAACATTGTGATACCCGCAGTAGTCTGTCTTCTCAGTTGCATAGCGGTTTTCCCACCGGCAGACAACGCACCCCCGCCGTTTACGATTACATCCCTCTAGCGCTTGCTGCGACGCGACTGCCGTACACTGGGTTGGCTTCGTCGCTATCTGAGTCGGCAACAAAGAGTTAGAGCCAACCAACGCCTCAGTGGCGACACTTCCACCAATAGCACCACCATCAAATGCCATTATAGTATCACTCGGTGCACTCGACCACCTGCCAGAAATCAATTCTGAGGCGAGCTCGATCATGAAAGAACGGTGCGGATCCCGATGTTTAGTCATATCGACCACCATGCGCCGAGTCAAAAAGCATTAACCCTAGCGAAATCGATCAAAGCTAAGGCCAGCTTTTTGTGCCAGTTTTTGAATGAATGGCCATCTGCGATAGAAAAGCGGCTACGCATTTGATCAAAGCAATCTACGCCTTGCATGTACTGGTTGTAGGATTTCACGCAAGAAGGAGCGGGAAAACTTTGTACAGCACTTCCAATCTGACGGTTTACGGTTGTTGTAGAGGACGCATCAGCGTTTGATACCATTTGAACCATGCTTCCATCCCACCCCGATGCTGCAACTATGTTGCTAGAACTAGATACTCCCTGGCGATAATCACCTCGAGAAGCTTTCTTCGGGTCCAAAATGGTATGGTTAGGAAAATGGTGGCTATTGGCACGAACCGTACCACGCGCATACAGTCCTTTGACTCTCAATGCTTGTAGTAGCTGTACGGATGTGTAATAGTTATCCATGTTTACGATTCGGCTGGAATTGTAAAGAGGACGTGAAACTTCGATAACCAGCTTTCGGACAGTTGAGACTTTGGCAGTGGCCATTTCTTGCTCGAGGCGAGCAGTCTCATGCACGTCAGCGACACCATCCAGTCGATCCTCATATCGCTGCTACAGTGAAATCGGTTGTTCACAGCGATCCAACTTGTTGCACAACATAGAGTATACAGCCGAAAATGGTATTTCCCCATAGGGTTCATAGGATTAAACATGATGACGTGGCGGCCGTACTTGGACCGACAGGCAACGCTACACTCGTCGTGCGCCACATCTCTGCCTTATTCAATGTGGCTTCCCCCTGTCCTTTTCAGCAAATTAAGTAGCGGGCGGATTCGTGCGGCCGGGTCCCTGTTTACCGACGGAGCTGAAGCTCGAAAGCAGAACATTTTGGGGATCGATTTGAACCTACGCAGGGACATTAAATGCTCCAGCCCTGACGATTGTTGATTCCCTAAAATTGCGTCCTTGGCCTGTGCACCCCAATAGTTCGCGTATTCTCCCCACGTTGATGCTCATGTAAAGGATTCCAGTGAATTTCAGGATCTCCGATAGTGTCAGTGGCGGCATAACTCTTATTCCCTTCACGATAGCGTAAGTGCTGCATTTGTTGACAACTTGATTCCAAAAGTAGAGAGGGATGTAAGCTAAAACCTTGACGACGCTGAGTGTGTGAATCGACAAACAGATTCCGGTCGTCTGGTTGCTGTTGTGCCGTCACTGTGTGTGTACAAATCTGACGGCTGGACCATTTGAACTCTCGGATCGAAGCGCATGTTTTGAACAGCGTCAACTTCCTGCAAGGAAGTAGGTAGTTGCTCCTCAGGAATGTTCCTGGCATCACAGAAGGGTCAACTTCTTCCAGATCTTCGATCACTACATCTGCTGGTAATTCATCATTCTCTGGACGAGCAGTGAGCTCAGTCCAACTGACATTCTATGACTCTCGATTGAGTAGGCGGAAATTCTCTATTCCACGTTGTACGGTCGCTGTGGACACCTGAACGGTCTTCTTTTAAAATATGCTATCGATCCACCGTATTTGGTATAGCGGGGGCTCTGGCCTTTGTAATTCGCTGGCAGACACGGCCGGTCACGTAAGATGTTCCAACACATCAAAAAGTTGGGGCAAGCTTTTCCGTCATGAGCCACTTCTCGACCGACGGCGTAAACGAAACGAACTCCCCAAATACATCTCGCCTGGTAGTTGGTTGGAGTCACCAGCACTGTATTCAAGAGATGCCTCCTCACCGCCGTGGTCTTGATCACTGCCACTAACTCGACCGCGACCCCGTCCTCGACCGCGACCACGTCCTCGACCGCGCCCTCGACCACGTCCTCGACCGCGCCCTCGATCACGACCTTAACCACTCCCTCAACCACTCCCACGACCGCGCCCTCGACCACTTCCTCGATCACACCCGGTTCCTTGGTCGTGATCTCCAATTTGATCGCTGCTGCGTTCACCGCTTTCGTCTAACTCAACAGTTCCCTGATCTCGAATAATGCCTCGACCTCCACGAGTCTGAACTCCTGTACCAGAGTGGAAAAGGCCATAATCAGGCATATACTCATCACTCGAGTCATCACTGCTTGCACTATTATCATCAGAGATGTCGGTGCTAAAAATACTGAATGCGCTCTCTGAAAAGCTAGCAGCTTCACTTTGTTTATCTTCTTCGGGGTCATTGTCTTTGTCGCTGTGCCCACCACCAACGTGAACCCCACATGACGCTTCTCGCCGACTATCAGTTTCACATCGTGGTCCCTGACTAACACGCCCATCTCGATGATCGTTAGCGGCAGCATATCCACGTTTACGATCATCATCAGAAATGCACTCAGCCTTAGCATGTCTGCGTCCAGCACTAGCCATATCCACAACTTCCCGTTCACAAGCCGTGGGGCTCACCAAACTATCACCGAACGTACGATTATCACCAGTGAAATGAACGTCACCCGCTTCAGGCCCACCATCACCAATACTTATTCCACCTGGTCCATTGCCATAACTAGAAGTACTAGCTTCAGCTACACCACGATCGCCTCGTCCTTGACTGGAAGCACAAATTCCAATTGCAATCCGTCCGCGACCAGCCTCACGCCCGCATGTTGAAGCACGCACTCCAGTTGAACCACCACCACGACGAGCACCTCGTCCTTGACTAGACGCACGCATTCGACTTCCAATTCGTCCGCGTTCAGAGCCCCGCCCACGTACCGAAGCACGCACTCCAACTGCACCCCGTTCACCATCGACAGCGCTAGCTCACTACTTATGCGACCACATTCTGCCGCATTGCATTGGTCCTTTCTACTACGTAGTTCCCTGTCAAGACTTAGGTCCACGATAGCTGAGGTAGCTACCCACTCGTAAGAAAAACAATATCGCGGCTGCTAGTGTCCGAGCTGGAATCCACGTCGATAACTTCGTCTGCACGATTCGCAGTAGCACCATTCGCTGCGGCTTCAGGGCTGCTAGTGGCGGAGCTGGCATCCACGCCGACAGCTTCGTCTGCACGACTCGCAGATGCATCATCCATTCTGGCAGCGTTATAATCATCTTCATTTTGACTGGGAGTAGCACCAGCGCTGTTGTCCGCTAGACCTGTCGCCGTACTTCTAAACATCCTCATCGTATCACCGTCGCTAACGATTCTTTGGACGTTTGGTTGCTGACCTTTGTAGAATGCTACGAGAGCTTGCTCTCCTGTGTAGAAATCAACCCCTTCTTCTCCGTTCGGACTACACCCGGACTTGACGTAGCGGTATCTCGTACCCAGGCTTTGCCGCAGGGAGGGTCGCTTGGCAACCCATCCATCGCGCCAGAGAAGATGCCACAGCTCCCTGAAATACACGCTATCATCTAAGCACGGCTACCTTAGTAAAACTCCCAACAACGAGTGCAGTTGCAAGCATCTACTTACCATGTGACTCACGGGCTGAAGGAACAGCGGATGAGCGGAGTGCGAGTCGGCGCTTGGCATTCCGCTCGGGCTCCTCCCTCCAAGTGTCGTTTGTGGGGCATCACAACGCGAAATTCGAATGTGTGGCGTGCTGGGTGCAAGGGGGCGAGGGGGGCGGGCCTTCGTGAAAGATATCGGTAAGCCCAAATTCAAAGTCGCCCAGATTATGTATGAGCTTTGGCCAATCACGGCCCTTTGCGTCGCTTCAGTTTTCGCTTCCGTCGCCTCCGGTTTGTGTTGCCTAATCAGCACGCGTTATCTTAGGGCATCGTTGGGGGCACCATGCTCCCATCGAGCGGGCGACTCTTGCAAGAGGTACAAATGGCTACACCATCGTTGGGGGCCCCATACCATAAACTTGCCGACAGCGGCCGACACCGGCCGACACGGCCATGATTGGCTAAAATTAAAAAAATCTCATTCGCTCAAACCTCGAGGACTTGGCACGCATGACCAGGGCATTTCAGAACTCATTACCGAACAAGCTGCAAGGGCCCAAGAGCCAACAACCAAGCATCCAGAGCGGGAGCGGCGCCGCCGTGCATGGGGCGTCCGCGTGCGGGGAGGCGGGGCCCCTCGCACCAGAGAGGCAGAAGACTACCGGACCGACGCGCATCCAGAGCGGGAGCGGCGCCGCCGTGCACGGGGCGTTCGCGTGCAGGGGAGGCGGGCCCCTCGCACCCGAGTGGCAGCAGACTACCGGACCGACGCGCGTCCAGAGCGGGAGCGGCGCCGCCGTGCATGGGGCGTCCGCGTGCGGGGAGGTGGGGCCCCTCGCACCCGAGAGGCAGCAGACTACCGGAGTACCACTAGTGCGTGGAATAATTATAGTTAATATTCAATAAATGCGATAAATTAATGGTTTCTTTCTGCTGGTTTCTCGCGTCTTAAGTGCCTAATGATCTGATCGTATCCAGCATGCTAACTTTACCTAGTTTACTTCGGAGGAGTTGACCTCACGACCTCAAGATCTCATGAATGGGCGTCGCCCAGGAAACTCGGTTGAGTTGGTGATAGTAGTTGAGGCGACAATACAAAACGTAAGTAGCGGTAATACAAACTCGAAGTGATATGTCGGCAGCGTTCCTGATATTCGTTTGATATCTGCATTACTTGCTTTCACTATGGCTGACTCACATATTTCGGCCGTCCTGCCGACATTATACGTCGGCAAGTTGTCGGCAACCTAAACGCCTACCCCTAGTAATGCTCATTAGCCGAAATGAGAATCGACAGGCTCCTCATTCGCTAATAAGCAATATTCGAAATTTGATTGGTCAATGGACGCCATACAATAGCTAAGTAAAAATATATGTATGTCGGCAAGGTCACGATATTCATCCATATCAATTGAAATCACTGCGGTCTGTATAATATAGTGAAATCATGTGTTCGCGAAAGGGTTAAACCGAAAATTGAAGTTGGTCATACTCAGAAGCTGGGGCAGAAGAGGTAGTATGTGATTCTTGAGGAAGTGCATGAAGTTCGATCACAATGCTGAAGAAGTCCTGCACGAAGTGCGAGTGGTTTGTAGGTGATCTTATGACGACGCTTTTGAGTATGTATGCAGGCAGTAGACGGAACGGACATCAGTTTGGTCGTTAGAATACTAAGCGAATAAGTACAATGTACATCACCTTTGAAGCGAACCAAAGTTTTTGTTATCAGGATCGACGAGACCCGATCCGAGACCAGACATCTCGGTGACAGGACAAAAGTCTACCCCTCACATACTAGTGATCGCAGCGCGATCTCTAGTTCTCGAGCACCACACGGTAGCGAGCACGGCCCTCACGCATGATGGTGATACCCTCATTGGCCTTGGCCATGGGGAGCTTCTCGATGATCGGGCGCACGTTCTTCTCAGACGCGAGCTTCAACATGTCCTCAATATTCTCGATGCTGCCAATGAGGCTGCCCACGACACGGATACCACGGCCCACGACAAACATCGGCATGAACTTGATCTCGTCGTTCGGGATGCCCACCATCACGAGCGTGCCGCGCTTGTGCAACAGGCCCAGGTACTGGTTGTACGGCATGCCCTTAGCATCGGCGGTCAGGATCAGGGTGTGGACCGAGTTGGCGGCCTTTTCGCGTCTTCAGGGTCGCTCAGGTTGTAGAACTCCTCAGCGCCAAGGTCAAGGATCTGCTGGCGCTTGTTGGCCGAACGCGAGAACGCGACGGGCACGGCACCAAGAGCACGGATGAACTGGATGGCCAGGTGACCAAGGCCACCAATGCCAATCACGCCGACACGGTCTCCAGGCTTGACGTTCTGGTTCTTCAGGGGCGAGAACACGGTCACACCGGCACACAGAAGCGGAGCGGCAACGTCCGAGGGAATGTTCTCCGGGATCTTGAAGGCAAAGGCGCTCGCCACACGCACGTAGTCGGCGTAGCCACCGTAAGCGGTGGCACCGTCCTCGTATTTGGCGTTATAGGCCAGTACAGAACGGTCGCAGTACGGCTCCACCTTGTCAGCACAGTCAGTGCACGGCTTGTCCGCGTCCTGATTGCGGCAAGCCCACACCTGGGCGCCAACACCCACACGATCACCTACAGCCAGCTTAGACACGTTGGGGCCTGCAGCAGTCACCTCGCCGACAATTTCATGGCCGACCACAACCGGGTACATGGTCGGTCCCCAGCCGCTGTCCATGGTGTGGATGTCGGTGCCGCAGATACCGCAGTGCGAGATCTTGATCTCCACATCCTCGTCACCCAGCGGACGCGAGGTGTACTGCCACGGCTTGAGCTCGCCAGACTTCTCGAAGACGGCGAAGGTGTTCACGGTGCGCGGAGCAGCAGACATCGTTGTTTGCTGAAAGATCGGAGTTGTGCACTTGACAAAGAAAATTCAGGAATGATCAATGGAGTGTTGTTGTGGAGGGAGCAGGGGATGGCGGGTCACATCAGATCATGCTGATTCGTCACGGTGAGCCAGGTCTTCGCTTTTGCACGGTCTGCCATTCGCATGCTTATCTCATCTGGCGCTACAGTAAAAATGTAATTAGAAAGCGCATTGAAAATTCGAAAATGTAGCGATATTAGTGTGGCCCACGTAAATCTGCACCCACACTAATAATGTTCACAAATAATCCTAAATAACATACTGAAACCAAGTTTAAGCTTTACTTTATAAGTTTTATTGGCAATTCCTGTTTCGAAAGCAGATAATATCTTACAGTGTGGGCCACGGTATTTTCGCACCCACGCTAATTTTCCATCCAATGACACTTTTTACTGTGGTGGATTGCGCGTGTGATCCGTTTACAATGCAAGGAATGCATGCGATGAAGCGTGCGCTGATGCTGAAGTGGCGTCCACCAATGCATTTAAATGGGGACAAGCAAGAGCGGTCAGTTTTGCTCACATCACAAATAGGGGAACGGTCTCATCCAGACATTGCCAATGCCAACAACTAAGCACCAACTACAGTTCTTGTATCTATCACACTAGGAACGGGTGAGCAATGCTCACGAAGTGCTAGTGTCACCGAGGAACAGCTACGGCACCCATGAAGTTGGCCGCGGCCAATGCTGCTTGGCTTTGCCGAGCGTGGTGTAGTGGATGCCAGGTTTTAACACTGGATTTCCCTGAGAACCGAACCGTTTTTCGGGTCCCACCAAACATCAACTTTGGACCGAGGGCTCCTATTTCCCTCGAGTTGGCATCACATTATTGAGTACATCTCATTATTAACAGTGTTCTAGTGATCCCTAAAAGTGGAGAATTTGGAGACACGAGTGGTTTGGATGACTTCAAAGGGCATTATATTTCAAAGAAATCCTGGCTTTCTATTGACGAACAAGGTCGAATTCTATTTTTGGAACAAAAAAGCCGACTCATTGGCCTTTGGCGGCAAGTTGCTGTCTTTGAGAAGCTATATCTCCGCAACCAGGAGGGTGCTAACGACATGAACAGCACCATTTTAACTCGTTTCAATTATGGTTTCAACAATCAATTTTTCGTCTGATGATTGCAGGTTGGCTTTTGTGTGTGCCCCGGTTTTCGGGACGGTTCTTTGGGACATCCAGTGTTCTATAAAAAGATTGCTTCCCGCCCGTAAACAAGATGCTCCACCATCTTATGGTGCGGCAGTTGAAGATAGACGGCAGGACGTGCCGTCATCAGGGTTGGCAGTTCTGGCACTTTTTCTCGACTACTGCCAGTTGTTTGCCTGTGCCATATTTCTAATTACTTTACTAATCAGTTGCTTAATTTTATACCTCTGGACTACTACAGTAGTAGAACTGTAGTATTGTCAAACTAATATCGAATTATCTTACTTAACAGGATTAGTTCACACAGCCCAAGCACAGCGACCTAAAATGTGGACATGTGCCGATTTCTCATGTTCAACCCCGGCTACAGGCTCGAGCTCTGGCATCTATCTGGTGCATGTGCGCCAGCATACTCACACCATCTGTCGGTTTACAAAAGCTCACATAATTTGAGTCTGTATGCCTTCCGATTGGTAAAGTCTTTCGGCAGTACAAAACAGTACTATCGGAACAGTGAAGCTAACGACTGGTTACTATAGTAGCAGTAGCTCATAAAATCTGCAAATTACTGGCTACTGTAGTAATAGTACTGCTACTACAGTACTGTTTTGTACTGGCCAGACAAGTTTCTGCTAACCCTGGCCGTCATTCTTCATTGAGGAATCTTCAACATCGGACAACTACAGAGATGACGCTGGTTATGGCGCAATCCAGGAACTGTTCCTGCAGTGCAGATAAACCCCAATTGTCATGGCGTCGCAAAAAAGTTACCGGTACGGGGTTATTCCTATCTCAGTATGTACCGTTTTAGTGGTACCACAAATATTTGCTGTCAAAAGCGCTAATTTCCATCAGCCAGTCATCCTCATAAGAGCCAATTACTTGTTGCAAGGAGCTCATTAACGCCACCGCGAACTAAAGATCCCGAATATCGCTCACCAACGCCTAAAAAATCTGCGTATTTGTCTGCACTATATGCAATATCCATGGAAACTCTATCTGACTATGTGGACTCTTATAACATTTGTCAGGGATGCTTTTAGTTCGTGCCGACACTGTACGCGTGGCATACGACTTTGTGAGCTGGTTTCGTGAAATCCAGCGAGTAATGCGAGAGGAATTGGGGAATACACAAGGACAGAAATGCCGGTGTCAATGCAGACTTCACACATGTTAACCTGGACGAAGGTGACTTTTACATACAGCGGTTCCAGAAAGTCACCGCCCACCAAGCAATGTACCTACATATGTGGACACTACTCAGCCACCAGTAGACATTTTGAGACCAGACTTGCACGAGCGGAAGCAGCGAAACAACGGCTGCAACAACAACTAGCACTCATAGCTATAGCGGTTACGCTTTATTTCTTAACAGTGAAAGACTGCAAAAATTCTCAAAAGACGGTGATAAAAAGTCATCGCCCAGCACCAACCCCATACTAAAAGTAAGTCAAATCATTACTTGGTGTGTCCGCCCTTGCTGGCAATGACAGCATCTAGTCGGGCTGGCATTGACAGCACGCACCTACGGATCACTTGATCATCGATGCTGGACCAACTATCGAGCAACTTCACCTTCAGATCCTTGATTGAGGTCGCGGATCGGCGGTTCAGCTCGCTCTTCATGATGGCCCAAACATTTTCGATTGGGTTGAAGTCAGGACTCTGCGCAGGATGACGTAGGTCTTTCAGCTTCAGGGTCTTCAGGTACTGCAAGGTCGCTTTGGCTCGGTGAGCAGGAGCATTGTCCTGAACAAAGTCAGTAGGGCAAGGGAGCCCAAGGAGTTGGCGCGTGATCGGGATTTCTTGTTGCAGCACGTGTCTGTAGTACTCACCGTCCACAGACTTCTCGCAGAAGTGCATTGTACCCACGCCGTCCGCGCTGATGGAAGACCAGACCATGAGCGACTTACGGCTGGACTTGAACGTGGGTACAACACACTTGTCGTTGAACGCCTCGTGCGTACGGCGCCACACGGAGACACGTCCGGTGGTACCGTGAAGTTCTACGGAAGACTCGTCCGTGAAAAGCACTTTCTTCCAGTCATCTTCCTCGAGATCAGCGAGACGCTTAGCATACGCCAGTCGCTGCTTGCGGTGTTTTTCGAGAGATAAGGCTTCTTTCTAGCAGAGCGGCCATTGAGCCCGACATTATTCAGTCGGTTGCGAATAACCTGCGGCGAGAACGTGCGCCCAAGATCCTTGGATACAGCAGCCGCAAGCACGGCAGCGCTGACAAAGCGATTAGCTTCGGTCGCGCGGATGACGCGGCGATCTTCGCGAGTAGACGTATGACGAGGCTGGCCTTGTCGTGTGGTGACTACGCAGTGCCCATTCTGCTTGTAGTGAGCGACGATGTCTCGCACAGATGTCCGAGGAACTTCAACTTCGCTGGAAATTTTCGAGAAGCTGTAGCCCTTCTTCCACTTGCTGACACAGAGACAACGAATTTGGTGCGAGTGCTGACGACGGACAGGGGCCATGGCGGAAGACTGGGTGCTGGTGAGCTGGCAAATGCGATAATGAACTTGCTAGACAGCCTTCTCCTTCATGTTTCGCGCCAAACTGCAGGTTGAGTTAGTGCAACAATGTGGCTACAATCCTAATGACATACAATTTCTAGTATAATTGTCAAGAGAGCGGTCGGTGGGCGCTCACTATATTTGCACCTTGTTTTGGTTTAATTCTGATTGGCGGAATGCTAGCGCACATACGTTTGATTGGCGGCATGTTTCGCCAGCGGGTTCGCTTGCGCATTCGACAGTTGCTCAGTTTGGTCATATGATGGTTGGTTATGGAGCTATCGTCGCACATGTATGTTGCAGTTGCCTGGGCGGTGACTTTCTGGAGCCGCTGTAGTTTTAAGAACCCTTTTGGAGGGATATTTTTTAATTTTTATTACATATAACGCAGATAGGATTTAGTAATAATTACTTAGCTTTGTACACCACGCGTACCTTGTTGGTCAACGGGAACCGACATTTTTATTCCATTTGAGCAGTTATTCCAAGTCTGGGGAGGGGGCAGTATTCAACCTTGAACTGCATGTTCATTAGTCTTCTTTGCTCATTTATAAATACGACTGGGTAACGTCCGGTGCGGGCTCACCACCCGTTTAACATTGTGTCCGTTTCCAACGGCGGAAAATACCACACGTGGTACAGTTCGTAACTGCCAACTCCCTTCAGCCACGACGCTCCGGCGGGTCAATGCGACCGAGTCCAGCCGAAATCAGCGCGATACCGAGGCTTTGCCGGGCCCAGAGCAGAGATCCGGTTGAAAGTCACGCGTCGCGGCAACGGCCACTGACAGGCTTCACTAATGGAAGTACAAGCAATCCTCTTCTTAGTGGTATCCCAAATAATGATACCCTCCAGTTAGAGCTGAGAGGTCGATGTACCATGGCATACAAAACCATGTCAAAACAACCTAGATTGTGCTTTGTGATACTATTAATAATACCCGCATATAACTGACAACTATGGAAGTGGCTCGTTCCGTGAAGCACGTCCTAACAAGTCTACCAAGAACAGTTGCTGTTTACGCCCTCGCTTTTGCCTAACTCCTCTCTAAATGCACTCTGCACGGAAGCATCTCACTGTCACATATGGCATGCCCATCGCATCTGCGCGAATAAAGAGCTTGGCCATCCATTGCAGTCGTTCCTCGGTAGTCAGGGCTGTCACCACTATCAACTATCTCTTGCAGGTCTTCCTCCTGTTTGTTACTACACTCAAGTCTGTCCTTCCCAATATCAGTGCTGCGAAAGTCGTCGCTTGTGGGATCCTTCCCGAAGGACATTTGTCGGGTGGGTTGAGCACTCGTCGACTGACATCAGATCCTTCGCATGTAGCGCGACATCATATAAGTCTCGTTCGTGATTGCGTCCTCTTCCTCTGGATCTTCATACTCACAGCTGTAATATTCTAGCAGACGCCTATTATTCCAGCAGGTTACGAAGACCGATGACGGTATCGCGTCCCAGCACTCGACGCTCCTAAGCTGAACCACCACAGCTGCAACAGAACCCGAACAAGGCCAATTGTGCATCTTACACGGTACAATATTTGATAGTGCGGCCTTTAGCAAAGATGAGTGCCAGTTCCTTTGCGACGCCGAGACCGATGCCAGGTGAGGCTCCGACGACGAGAGCGTGCTTGGAGGCGGCCACCATCTCTTGTCGGATCTTGAGTTCGACTTGTGCGTTGGGATTGCGAAAGAAGAGTGAGAGCTGGTCACGCAGCAGAACGTTGATCACTACGAAGGCTAACGTGGCAACAATGTTCGCCGCATGCATCGGATCCCAAAGGCGCGAAGTAGTTGAGTGGCTGGGCTTGTGAATATAGTATCGCGATGGAAGATTACTTGACCACAATCTCGCAACTGGATATCTGCGTAAAGCTTTTTCAGATGGTGTGCAGGAATGATGCTAAATCTTCAACTATAACGTCGGATTACGTTATCGCTTTATATATGCAAGTCACAATAGTTGCAGCCCACCTTTCGGAATTCGTTTTTTCTCGATTTTTTCAGTTCCAGACGCAATTGTAAATCATGTAAACATGATAACACCTTCACGTCCATTTATTGTTCGCTGAAGTCTCACTGATGAACTACAGCGTCGTGTGCCAGCCTTCGACAAAGGAACTGAAAAAGAGAAAAAAGCGTTTCGAAAGGCAAAGCGAGGCTGCAAATATATTGACCTGCATATATAAAGCGATAACGTAATCCGACGTTATAGTTGAAGATTTAGCATCATTCCTGCACAGAAAAAGCTTTACGCAGATATCCAGTTGCGAGATTGTAATAATCCATCGCGATACTATATTCACAAGCCCAGCCACTCAACTACTTCGCGCCTTTGGGATCCGATGCATGCGGTGAACATTGTTGCCGCGTTGCTTTCGTAGTGATCAGCGTTCTGCTGCGTGACCAGCTCTCACTCTTCTTTCGCAATCCCAACGCACAAGTCGAGCTCAAGATTCAGTAAGAGATGGTGGCCGCCTCCAGCACGCTCGTCGTCGGAGCCTCATCTGGCATCGGTCTCGGCGTCGCAAAGGAACTGGCACCCATCGTTGCTAAACTCACGCTCTGTTCTAGATCACGTCCGGATGATCTGCTAGAGACGATCAAGTCCATCAACCCGAACGTGGAGGTGGTGCACGAGAAGCTGGACGTGTCACTGCTGCACGAAGTTCGCAAGTTCACGACGAAGCACGCGGAGACGCAGTTCGACTGGATTGTGATGACTCCTGGAATTTTGTCGATGAACGGTCGTACGGAGACTGCCGAGGGTCTTGACGTTAAGATGGCGACTCACTATTACGGAAGGTGGAGCGTGCGGATTAACTTCCACTCGCTCGATAACTGACATGTGATACTAACCTTACCGCCATTTCTGTGTTGCTGTGCAGATTCATGCTGGTGCACGACTTGCTAAAGGACTGAACCGTCCTGATGTACGCGTTCTGAACGTGCTTGGCGCGGGACATGGTGGCTGGTTCGATGTTGATGATCTTGACCTCAAGCGCACGTATTCTTCCAAACGCTGTGCGGATGCAACAAGTCAATACTCGTATGTTGCTGCTAATGACCACACGAGGGCGCTTAAACTTACTACTCTCTTGTTGCTTCTTCTTTGATAGAGATCTCATGGCCCAAGCTCTCTCAGAGCACGCACCAGACGCTTCCTTCCTGCACATATCCCCGGGACTAGTAAACTCGGGCATTGGGAAGCAACTGCCATGGTACGTGCGCATTCCATTCCAAGGCATCTCAGCGGTTGCTGGGCGTACTACTGAAGCATGCGCCAAGAACATGGTCTCAGCTCTGCTTACCAACGACCACGCAAAGGGCTGGAAGCTGCTGAACCAAAATGCAGAGGCGATTCCGACCACCAAGTACCACACAGAGGCCCTCAAGAATGTCGTCTGGAAGCACACGCTCAAGACCATCGTCGACATCATGCAGCAGTAGAGCGTGCTCCCAGCCTCCGTTAAAAGCTCTACTGACAATCAAAAGACACGTCACCCCTGAAAAGCTTCATCTTCTGCTGCTTCAAGATGGTCACGAGGGTTTAAACGCGTATCCTGCTGCTGTCCACGTCTCCTCTCTTTGCGTCAGCGTCTCCTCCCGTCGCTTTGCTGCCTCTTCTCGCTGGTGCACCTGCCTCTCTCTCTCCTGCACCTGCTGCTCCCTCTGCATGAGCTGCAGCTGCGTCTGTAGCTGGTTCCTCCGCGTCTGCTCCAGCTCCGCCGCCTTCTGCTGCTGCTCGCGCTCCGTCACCTCATTGTGCGCCTGCTTGAGCTGCAGCTCCCTCTCCCTGATCTCCAACTGCAGCAGCAGCTCCGAGTCCACCCAGGCAGCCTTCCCTCTTCCGTATTACGTCTCTTGTCCACAATCTCCGCTTCAGCCACATCCGAGGGCGCTATGAAGCTCGTCTTGGGCCCCGCCAAGTCGTTCAACACGCGGCCCAGCGGCGTCACGCGCACATGCCTGTCGTTCTTGCTCATACTTGCAGTTTGTATCCGCCGCAATTTTGAAGAGCTGCACTCAATTCGACCCAAACGTACAGTTAATGTGCGACCACATAAAACACATCCGCTCAAATTCGTTTAACAATCTGAGCCCAACAAATAATTACAATTCAAATAGTACCCTCCACCAATGAGGGCGATATCTCTTCCGCCATGGCGACCGGCGCTGCAGTGCGCACAGCTGCACGTGGGACGAGCGACGGGCCCCGCCACCGAGGACTTCGTCATACGATCGCTGGTGCCTACGCCAGAGCCGAAGCCGCGGCTGCGAGCGAGCGCCAGGGGCCCCGACGCCACGTATTTGACGCTCGGCCGTCGAGGCCTCGGCAGTCCGGCGCTGTGGGCCAAGGACATCCCGCGCGTGGACAACTGCAAGGAGCTGGCGTCGTCCTACAGCAGCAACTTGGTGCAGGCGGCCGTGAACCCTTCGCTCCTGGTCAAGAAGAACGAGAAACAGGCCTATGTGGAAGCGCTCGTGCTGCAGGAGGCGATCGAGGACCTGGACATCCCTCGCGAGTGTTTCGTGGTGTCCACATTGCTGGGTAGCAATGTGCTGCATCCGTCGGATTTAGGTCCGTTGGTGGAGAGGAAGTTAGAGTGTGTGTGAAGGTACTGAAGGTGCTTTTGTTGTTTTTTTGTGATGTGCAGATGCAGATGAGAGGCTGACTAAGGAGTATGTGGAGAGAGGTGTGCACATCACTATGGAGGAGCTAGGGGTGGAAGTGCTGGATCATGTGGTGTGTCAGATTCCGGACGAGTTGGCGTTGCTGTCGAACAAGCAGAGTGAGCTCATGGACAAGCTGCGGGCTGCAAGCGATGCGTTGGAGAAGCTCTGTAGTGACGGGAAGGCGCAGAGCTACGGATTCGCACTGCCCAATTTTGATGGCTCTTCGAAGCCGCTTGAGGAGTTGGTGGACAAGACCTTTGCGCCGCTGTCGGAGCAGTATGGCAGGTTTGCGTCGCTTCAATTGCAGTACAACTTAGGCAGTGCGATCTTCCCACTGCCTGCGTCGGTGGCGCAATTCCGCAAAGAGAAGGAGATGCTGCTTATCGGTGACCGGCCACTGGAGGCAGCGCTGCGCAGCGGAAACCCGTTCCACTTGAAGACATACAGTAATATTACGGGCGAGGATGTGGCGTTGATGCTCAAGACAGCATTCAACCTGGGTATTGCCGTGGAGAAGAAGTATATGGAAACCATTCGCCCGGAGCACGAACACCTGAACCTGCCACCTGCTGAAGAAGTAGCGTGGGCGCATATCTTGGCGAACCAGCACAGCGAGTTTGACAACCTTCAGGTGTGGTTGTACGTGCGCGAGACGCAGATCTACCCTCGCGTGGAGGCGACCGTGCAGGCAATCGGCAAGCATAAGGAGACTGAGGAGCTAGCCGCCACCTACTCAATGGTGATGCGCGAGCTGCTGAAGTGCTTCACTGCATCAGTGGAGGTACGTTCAAATCCGGGCATCAATCGACCCGAGTGTTAACACTTGACTGACCATGACTTTTTGTTTGAATCTGATAGCTGGTGGATGCTGACCGCGCTGCGAACATGATGACTGCCTGGAAGAAGAAGAAGCTGTTACCGTCCGCGAACTGCACTATGGAAGAGGTGGCGGTGATGGCAACTCTCAGCTCCGGCATGGACATCACGCTGCTCGAAGAGCAGCTCCCAGCATCGTCCACACTTCCTTTCTCCCAGACATTCTCCCCAGACCAACTGCAGCAGCTCTCCAAGCTAGCCCAGCCATTTTTGCCGTCGAGTAAATAGACCTCACCTGAGCCAGCACCACAATGAAAGGCAGCATCGATAAACAGCCCCATGCAGCCATGTGCAAATCAGTCATATTGAACCCACCCCATTCCGCCGAGAAAGGACGGTTTCTACCATCAAAAATATCGCAGCTCTCGAGCAGCGTCTCACTTGGCATTCCTCAATTGGCACGGCCAACCTGCCTCTGGAAGCTTCTGGTAGTGCATCAGCGAAACCAACCGAGTTTCATCGCACTTGAATTGTCCTGCACATTGCAATTCGCGGTCCAGCAAGTAGGAATCAAAGTAGGAACCGACATTTGCCACAATGGCACCTGCGACCGCAGCCACGGCGGCGCTGACCCGTGACAATGTCAAGTTCCTGGCCATTGCGCGCTACGGACAAAGTGGTGGTGGCCACCTACATGCACTCGTCGGACGGGAAGGCCAACCGCGGCGCGGACGGCGACATGAACACGTTCAAGGAGATGCTGGGCAAAGTGATCCGAGCCCCGACGTGGAAGACGCAGGTGACGCCGAACGGACGCCACTCGCTCGAGTGCGACCCCAACAAGTTCCACTTCACCATGGACAATGATGAACTGGTGTTTGCTGCTATCACCGCCAAGGACTACCCGATCCGTCTGGCGTTCCAGATGATTTCGGCTGTGCAGCAGGAGCTCGTGCCAAAGTACGGCTCCAAGGCACTCACCTGCAGAGAGGTATGTTTTTTGGGGTAAAGGTGTTCAAAGGATGAAGTGATACTTATGTTAATTGTGAATGTTACTGCAGGGGGACTGGATAAGGACTGCGCCAAGATATTTGCTAATATTGCCAGTACTTACGATGACCGCACCAAGGTGGACAAGCTCTCTGAGGTCATGCACCAGGTGGACGGTGTCAAGACTGTCATGCACAACAACATCCAGGTGGTGCTGTCAAATACTGAGAAGATGGAGGTCGTCGAGCAGAAGACCAACGACCTGAACGAGCAGGCCAAGGTCTTCCGTAACACCGGACGCAAACTGCGCCGGCAAATGTGGTGGAAAAATGTCAAGCTGACCATCCTACTGGGTGTGTGCGCTGTGCTCGTCATCCTCATCTTGCTGGCGGTCCTTGGTGTGTTCAAGAAAAGCTCGAGCTCCAAGTCCAGCACGAGATTACTGCGTGCCTTCTAAACAATTAGCTGAGTCTTCGCCAAAGTCAAAGCATGAAGTGTGTTGCACCAACACGTTTTCACAGCACCTAATACTATGTATTGAACAAAACTGTGGCGTGGTTCTCGTTGCTCAGTTTGATGCTGCAATTGCCAAGGATTATTGCACTTCCGAGAAAGAGAAAGGAGTGGCAGTGAAATTCACTGCTGACGGTTCATGTTACTGAGAAAGAAACAGCAGATATTCAAGCAAGCCTATGAACCCTTTCGCCACAGGTGGTAGACTGTTCCACTTGCATTTACTGCTTCATGATGTCATCGATGGTCTTGAGCGTGTGCTTCCACACAATGTCCTTCATTTCGTCCGTGTGGTATTGGGTCTTGGGCACCTCCTCTGCGTTTTGGTTGAGCAGCTTTCACCCTTTCGCGTAGTCTTCATTGATCAGTGCTTCCACCATGTACTTACCGCAAGTGTCGGGAGAGCGTGCTCCAATCGCTGCAAAGACACTCAATGGGCCATGCAAGTACCATGGCAGGTTCTTCGCGATGCCCGTGTTTACAAACCCTGGTGCTGCATGCAGGAAGGCAGCGTTCGGGGCGTGCTCAGAGAACGCTTGAGCCGCGAGGTCTCTGTAGTCGCAACAACAAAAGAAGAAGAGCAATGAATACCAAGTTTTCTCACATCCGACTAACGCATTGGACCACAAACGTACGAATACTGGGTCGTGGCAGCTACACAGCGCATACCCGAGTACGCCTGTTTGAGATCGAGATCGTTCACATCGATCTCACCTCCTTTCCAGCCCCAAGTACATTCAGCACCCGCACACCCGGCCGATTCAGTCCTTCTAACAGGTCATGCACCAACATGAATCTGAACATCAACAAGAATACACGGGTAAGTCCCGCGCTGCATACAACACTGAAAGCCAATGCACTCAATAGGGTGGTGATCGCTTCGTTGCCTACCTTCCGTAGTAGTTTGTGGCCATCATGATATCAAGTCCCTCAGGCGTCTCCGTGCGGGGATTCATCGTCAGGATACCCGGAGTCAGCACGACATAGTCGAACTGCGTCCTCGCGTGCTTCCTCGCGTGCTTTGCCGTGAACTTGCGAACGTCGTGCATCGACGAAACGTTTAAGTTCTCATGAACGACATCCACGTTCGGGTTGATGGTCTTGATAGTCTCCAGCAGATCATCCGGACGTGACCTCGAACAGAGCGTAAGTTTGGCGACGATGGGGGCCAAATTCTTTGCAATACCGAGACCGATACCGGAAGAAGCTCCGACGACAAGAGCGTGCTTGGAGGGGACCACCATCTCTTTTTGGGTCTTGAGTTCGATTTGTGCGTTGGGCTTACGGAAGAAGAGTGAGAGCTGGTCACGCAGCAGAAAGCTGAGCCCCACACAGGCTATTGCGAGACCGACGTGGATGGTTCGCATTTCTTCAAGAAATATTGAGGAGTGAGCTGATGTGCATGACGCCCGCCTTATCGCTGAAGATTACTAGATTCTTAAGTTCCTTGCGTTGAAAAACACACCGCATAGTCATGCTTGTCCCAACATGAGATTACTTCTAAATGATTAGTCAAAGCATGAAGCGTGTTGCGCTAACACGTTTTCACGGAATCATTCGTCAAAGTTTGTTGCTCAGTTGGATGCTAGTTGGGAGAGATTGCCAAGGATTTTCGCACGAAGTAATTTCTTCCGAGACGCCGGAAGAGAACGCGCTCGTGGAGAAGCTTATTGGGCGTTCTTATCAACTAAATGCGCGCCGTGATGCATGCTGCTGATCTTCTGCTGACGGCCCATCTTACCGACAACAAGATTGTACAGCTATCCAAGCAAACCTATGAACCATACTCTACTTAGTTTCACGACCCTAACGACGAAGACTATGCAGCGGCAAATTCTGTAATTGTGATAACATTATTTCTGCCAAAAAATGGTAGACTGCTCATTGAAATACTCACCGCATAGTCATGCTTGTCCCAGCCCGAGATTACTGGGTGCCTTTTAAATGATTAGCCATATGTCTTCACCAGAGTCAAAGCATGAAGCGTGTTCCGCCACGCTTAATGCTTTGCCACGCTTCATGCTTTGCCTTAGGCGATATTGCTAATCGCTTAGAAGTAATCTCATGTTGGGACAAGCATGACTATGCGGTGTGTTTTTCAACGCAAGGAACTTAAGAATCTAGTAATCTTCAGCGATAAGGCGGGCGTCATGCACATCAGCTCACTCCTCAATATTTCTTGAAGAAATGCGAACCATCCACGTCGGTCTCGCAATAGCCTGTGTGGGGCTCAGCTTTCTGCTGCGTGACCAGCTCTAACTCTTCTTTCGCAAGCCCAACGCACAAATCGAACTCAAGACCCAAAAAGAGATGGTGGCCCCCTCCAAGCACGCTCTTGTCGTCGGAGCTTCTTCCGGTATCGGTCTCGGCATTGCAAAGAATTTGGCCCCATCGTCGCCAAACTTACGCTCTGTTCGAGGTCACGTCCGGATGATCTGCTGGAGACTATCAAGATCATCAACCCGAACGTGGATGGCGTTCATGAGAACTTAAACGTTTCGTCGATGCACGACGTTCGCAAGTTCACGGCAAAGCACGCGAGGAAGCACGCGAGGACGCAGTTCGACTATGTCGTGCTGACTCCGGGTATCCTGACGATGAATCCCCGCACGGAGACGCCTGAGGGACTTGATATCATGATGGCCACAAACTACTACGGAAGGTAGGCAACGAAGCGATCACCACCCTATTGAGTGCATTGGCTTTCAGTGTTGTATGCAGCGCGGGACTTACCCGTGTATTCTTGTTGATGTTCAGATTCATGTTGGTGCATGACCTGTTAGAAGGACTGAATCGGCCGGGTGTGCGGGTGCTGAATGTACTTGGGGCTGGAAAAGGAGGTGAGATCGATGTGAACGATCTCGATCTCAAACAGGCGTACTCGGGTATGCGCTGTGTAGCTGCCACAACCCAGTATTCGTACGTTTGTGGTCCAATGCGTTAGTCGGATGTGAGAAAACTTGGTATTCATTGCTCTTCTTCTTTTGTTGTTGCGACTACAGAGACCTCGCGGCTCAAGCGTTCTCTGAGCACGCCCCGAACGCTGCCTTCCTGCATGCAGCACCAGGGTTTGTAAACACGGGCATCGCGAAGAACCTGCCATGGTACTTGCATGGCCCATTGAGTGTCTTTGCAGCGATTGGAGCACGCTCTCCCGACACTTGCGGTAAGTACATGGTGGAAGCACTGATCAATGAAGACTACGCGAAAGGGTGAAAGCTGCTCAACCAAAACGCAGAGGAGGTGCCCAAGACCCAATACCACACGGACGAAATGAAGGACATTGTGTGGAAGCACACGCTCAAGACCATCGATGACATCATGAAGCAGTTAATGCAAGTGGGACAGTCTACCATTTCTTGGCGAAGCGATTGTGTCGCGATTCCAAAACTTGCCGTAGCATAAGTCGTTAACGTTGTGAGCGTCTTTAAGATTAAGTACAGTACCGTGCTTGAACTCAGGCGACGCGAAGGCTGGGATAGGAAAAGCAATGTCAAATTTGTGAAAGATATAAAAGGCAAGAAGAAAACGCCAATTCGATCACAGGGTCGGGCTCCAGAGTAATCGACGACCTGGGGGTGGATATGAGCTTCTTACTTTTATAATCTGTCACTCGACATGCTTGTAGAGCAACTATCTTGTGAAGGTGGCTTGATGTGACAGTGTCGACAAATCCCCCAGAGAGGACAGTAGACCTCGTTGGTGCAACCAAGACGCCCGACCTCGCGGTTGTGACTGGATCCGCCTCAGGTTAACACGCCCCTGAGCTCTCCAACTCTCTGTATCGTTGCAAGAAATTTATGAAATACCCCCACATGCATATATGGGACTAAGACTTGGCCTGCTGTGTAAATTTATCCTGGAGGCGAGGGATATTGTTCGAATTCTCGGAGCGCCATTTTAGCAACTCGGCTGCCTCAGGAATTCAAGACAAGCTTACCGAGGTTGCAATCTCTAAGCCATTCCGACGCATGATATAGGCACTCTTTATAGCGCAGCCCTTGCTAAGCCAGGTCGACGATACGTACCAGGTGGTCTCTCTCCAGGTAGTTCATTCGGCCTCGGTGTTTGAGCAATATCTACCAGGGTTATACTAAACGAAAACACGGCCCTGGCAGAGGTTTGGAGTAATTTCGAAATTAATTAGAACGTTTATCCACTCATATTTGCGTATTAGCTCAAAATGCCCAAAATGAGGGACATGCTTCACCATTAAAAAATTATCACAACACTAAAAAAATAACCACACCACCAAGAAGTTATCCATCGCCACTAAGAATTCCAACCCAAAAACGTCAGCCAAACGTTTTGCCACACCACACAAGAATTAGCTGAAACAACCAAAAAGAACTCTCCACACAAGAACACGGCACGAGCGCCGAGTGCACGGGTTGACCCACTCAGAACCTGCTCTGGGCTTTAACGGCACAACGTGACCGGTCGTTCACGCATCGGCAGAGCGACAAGTGCACACAAGAGCTAAGGTACGTATGTAGTCCGGGCTATCATCCCAGGAATTTCACTGACAAGACGTGTGCTGCAAGCTTGGCTAGAATGGCATCCATTCTGGAGTACGAATTCGTACGTTTCCTATTTAGAAAGCCAAGCACACGTGTTGTGACGTGCTAGGTTATACAACTACAGCATCTCTGTTTGGTGACATGGTAACAACATCATCTGCTTATACTTTATTTTGTTGAGCTGTATGTCAGCGGTGGCGTCGTAGTTGAACGACCATGATCTGGACGAATTGCGCGGCGAACCAGAACGATGATCTTCAGAAACATCTAAGACAAGGAAGGACAATGGCAGTTATATGTTTCTAGCCGCTCTCGACTCACGTACACGCAGCACTTTCAGTCAACCGACCTCCAGTAACGCCAACCCGGAAGACGGACCAATCATGTCCTCCAAGAATGGCTGAAGCATCGACACCACAACCATTTTGAATAGTGCTGTGAGAACAGCACTACAAGCGCTTACGTACGATTAATTTCACGAGCTGTGTCTGCTGCTCAGCATGATTAGTCTATTGGTTCGTAGTGCTTCTCTGGTGCCAATGATTTTTAAGCGATGCACATGATACTGCTTGCAAATATTCTTAGTGTAAGAGGATGGCGGTACAGTCGCACGGTACCGAAGTAAGGGCAGGTGGCAGTCGACGGGTGCAATATCGACGGTCGCAAGAGTGGCGAAGACGGCAGGACAGTTGGAGGAGATGATGGACGGCGTGGTACGTCGTTGCAGTACGGAGTTAAATGGAACAAACGGTGGCAGGCACGACGATGGACGCAGCTGCTGATCGAAGTGAGGCAGGCAGCAGGAACGGAGACCTCGCAGGGTTGCTAGTTGAGAGTGCCCGGGCTACGGTTCAGAGGAGAAGTTGGCTGGTCGGTGTGGCTGGTCACTTCCGGATTTGACGAAAGGAAGACAGACGTTGTTGAGCTCCGCAAGGACACGGCAGCAGACGGCAGTTGACGGTCAGGTGAACGGTGTTGGCGCGAAGCCAATTGGTGGTCCCGGTACACAGAGTGTGCGCCAGTTTAGACGCAGGGGTAAGCTCCCCGAGTCTGCGTGAGGTCGAGCGCTGATTCGTAAGCCACTACTTGCCAATCATGGTACTTATCTGACTTCAGGCGAATTCCATCTTCGCGTGGTAATTCGCCGTGCGGTGCCCACAGTACCACCGGAAAGTGAGCCGGGTACGACACTAGTCGACGTGTCATGTTGGTCATCCTCACTTTCGTGACCTTGTTGCGTGTGTTGTGCACCACAGTCGGTACCAGTCTTTAGTGCGTCTAATCCAAAACTCGTGAATTTTTTTCGCTCGGCTGATGGCGCTTCACCTTAAAATCAGCGATGAGTCGACTTTGAATACTTAATGACTCATCAGGATCATCGTAAACATGTGTCCCATATGCTGACCCATAGAGATCAGCGTTGCGTGATTTGATGAGTGGTACCACCAGTTCGTCAGGCAACTTTGCCGTCGAATTGTACAAATCCAGCCGGATACCAGCTGGCATCATGAAATCAGTGCCTAGGATCAAGTCGGCACCGGCGTGGTGGGGAATAATCCATACATCAAACTCGTACACGACCTGCCAACCGAGTGTCACCTTTACCGTTGCCTTCGACTTCGTGGGCACCTTGTTCGTGCCAATTCCTTGGACTTCGATCTGCATATCCTTGCTTGCGTATCGCTTCAATCGCAGCCGCCGAACGAACGATAAGCTAACCGCCGAGACGTTTGCCCCAGTGGCTAGCAGTATCGTCGTCCGTTCGTCATTCACTGCGCCCATCACTAGGGTCCGCATACGAACTCGGCGGTCGAACTTCTGCGCCGACCACCAGCCCATGCGCTCCCCAGGACGCAATTTTATTATATTGGCGGGGTTCTCGGGCTTCACTCGCCCCCGAGACTCAGCTGCCGCGCTCATACTAACTCGGCGAGCTTATCCCGGCTCGCTGACTTCGCTGTATCCGCCATTTTCACATTCAATACCGTCCCTTCTTTCACTCTGAATCTCGGGCTGCTGCTCTTTACCCACAAAGCAACACGCAATTCGCTTCGACGACAGGATCAGCTGATGGTGGCGGTCCAATATTGAACAGACGGCCGGCCATCGAATTCAATTGTTTCGACTCATCTTGGAGGTCAGCTGGCACCGCTGACTTATCGACCGTGTTTTGGACGAACATAGTGAGCTTTTCCAAGCGTTGAAACATCTCGCAGCGCCCGACTTCGTGCACTTGTTTGCAAAACGTGCACCTTCTACGGCAGAAGTTGGCTGAACGGTTTTCGCTGCCACACAAAGCACAGGTTTCATAACGCGGGCGTTCGCGAAAGTCATCTCGACTAAAACGACGATCTGGGCTGTCGGTCGAGCTGGAGGGCCGACTAACCGAGTTCAAAGGTCGACCAGCCGACCTCGCGCGCCTGCTAGCTGAGTCGCTTTGACCCATTGAATCACAGGGACGATTAGTTGCGGCTCCAGCGTCAATGTAATCATTGCTGTCGTCGTAGTCCCACTCGTCATCATAGCTATTGGCGCTTTCTTCATTCGACGAGTCATGCGAGCTGGGTCGGCGACTTGAGTGGCGCTGTTCTGCACTAGTATACAAGGCGTTGACCGTGACTTCAGCAGGAGGGAGTTGGCGGTTGCGGCGATCGTCTCGCGGGGATCGTCTCGGCGAGGCTCGCGCTTATCGCCTTGACGACGGTCGTCTAGGCGGTCGTCTCGAGGCATTCACTCAGCTGCATGCTGCTACCGCGCCGGGTGTCCTTGACCCTTCCGACGACTGACCGGTCGCGCTGTTTCTTCCTTTTCTCGCCGAGAAGCTTCCGGCTGAAAATTTGCTCCACTCGTTGGATGTCGCTGAGTTGGCGGGGATACAACAGATCCATGACTTTGTCATCCCCACAGTTGAGTAGGAATTGATCAGCGTGGTCAGCTGCCTCCGCACCGCCTTTATCATACTGAATCTCGGCGGTACGGGCGTATCCGTTCAGTCGGATGAGGAAGTCACAGATAGGTTCGTTTGCTTTGCGTGTGGCTGAGTAGTATCGGGTGCGTGCCGACTGGTCGAACTGCGAGCAGTAGTAATTATTGAAGGCCTCGCTGAGTAGACTCCATCTCTGCTGAGTCTTCTTTGGTAATTGTCGGTACCAGCGCTTTGCTGCTCGGCTCAGACAGAGAGAGAACGGCTCCCACCACGATTTCTGAGGCATCCGGGTCCCCTTCATCTCGTAGATGAAGCGTTTCAACCACTGCAGATATGTCTCCGAGCGGTATCGCTTACCCTCAAACTCGGCGATATTATTCAGCGAGGCGTGAGTACGTAGATCCAAGTACTGGGTGTCATCATTGTCGGCTTTGTCATAGCTGAGATGGCGGATCTGCTCCTGGACTGACTCCTCATAGTCATCTCCGTGACTGGGCTCGCCATCTTGATCACCACCGAGTTCTGCTTCATTTGTCGCGTCATAGAGGCGGTTTTAGCTACCACCCGTAGACCTGGCACTCTTTGGGGTTCTCCTGTGGGAGTCTTCGAAGTACGTCGTCCCTCAGTCAACCTGGACCTTCTTTTTTTTGGTGTTCGGGTCTTTGGCAGAGGAACTCGGCTGGGATCCTCCTTGAGATATTTGGGGGCTTAGCAACCCGACGATCAATAGTCTGGATATTTCCACATTGGTATAAGCTGAAAGCTGCTCTCAGTGTTAGTTTCCACTGAGTCAGCTCAGACCCAGCTCAGCTGACACTCCAGTCGGATAAGATCAGGCTATTGGGTCGGTTATTGCACCGATAACCCATCACCCTCAGCAGTAGCACGGTGTCCTGGACGAGCTGGTTAGTGCTGGTGCTGCTTACCGGCTGAGTCAGCTCGGGGCCCAGCTTCGGCCACTTGGCTGGCGCCATCGCTACCGGAGCGATCATCTTCATCCTTCACGTCGACGAACTCAGCTTCTCCACATCATCTCCATCGCTTTTTGGTCTTGGGTATCTTCTACATCGAACTGGACGTTGTGGGCCACCTCCATCGTCATTTCGGTGTCTCACTGACTCATCGAGTCCGACCTCACGAGGGGCGAACCCCCAGCCGTAGCTGGACTTTCTCCACTCGGTGAAGACATTTCCTTGACCATACTTGCTCAATTAATTACTCGAAACTTGATTAACTTTGGTACCAGCAAAAACAAGCACACTCTGTTCCCGGGTCGCGGCACCAGTTGTGGTATTGCAGAACACAAAAATCATCAGATATGGATATCCCAGCAGCAACAAACACAACAATCGCCGAGTCGGGTCGGCGTTTGTTGGCCCACCGCTGAGTTGCCCCTAGCGGTTCGGCCCAGCCGGGACAGTGGTGTCTCGCAGTCGCTGAGACCAGGCACTCAAGCCAGTCAAACGTCGGAAGCCAGCTGAGCTAGCTGACTTCCGGAAAACCCCGTGCCCTCCGCCAAAGGGCGGACGACGGCGCGCTAGCACTTTACGGGTCACCGAGAGCAAAGGCTTCCCGGCTAAAGTGTCACGGCAGCCGGGCTATCCGAGTACTGGCTCGCTGAGTCAGCGA
Organism: Phytophthora constricta; assembly: GCA_011947335.1. Lineage (NCBI taxonomy): Eukaryota > Oomycota > Peronosporomycetes > Peronosporales > Peronosporaceae > Phytophthora > Phytophthora constricta. The sequence goes on along the minus strand of JAAVTI010000534.1, from coordinate 623,906 downwards.
GACTTGTTGAACGCACGAAGTGAGACACGCCCTTTCCCGGGTCGACCTTGATCTCTTGGCGCTAAACCTGTCAGCACCCTACAAGTTATGCCTCTCGGGTGTCGACGGCAGACATAATCCAGCCCGTGCAGGGACTTACCGGACAGTGTACACTTGTCTTGGACTTAGAAAATTCTGCTCTGTTATCTTATATCTTCCGAGAGCCCCGAAGAGACTCCTCCTAATGGTTTCCTAATCTTAAATACAAATACCTAGTGAAATGTAGTCGTTTTGGATCTCAGCGACCCTTCGCCGAGTTCCCATTTTGTAACTACTCGGCTTGGCTGGCCGAGAGGTCGTGCTCAGCTGGAGGTACCGTATTACTCAGCTAAGTTCACATCCGTGACTCGGCTAAGTTCATATCCACTCAGCTGAGTTCACATCCGAGACTGAAGTTCACATTGAGTGTGGTCTACTCCAAGCTGATTTCACTACACCACAGTAGCGACAGCATCTAGTTCGCGAAAACCTTCCCACTGATAGTCTGCGTCGCTCCACTGCTAACTCTGCCTGATGCCGGTGCCACCCAATCGACACCGACCCTGCGTCCGAGTCTAGCTCAACAGCGCCAACACTGCAGACCCACGGAAATCGCCTGATCTGCCGCTGGATGCAGCGCCGTAACACCTGTCTGCGGGCCGAGTCCGCGTCAGCCTATGAACGCCGTCAGTGCTGTTACCGACACATCCTTCACGCGACCTGCGCTGCCGTCAACAAACTCCTACACCTTGCGGTATCAGCTACCGGGTCACACAGCGTCGCCCACTGACGAGCGTACGTTGCAGCTGCAAAATTGCATGAATGCTCTCTGCTGTCGCGCCAGAGATAACTCCAAGGCACGAGAATTTTTCTATGAATGTGACGCTTGTGTTTTGACAAATTTTGCGACAGTGACCGTCAACGAAGCCTCCTACGCGCATATTTGCGATATACAGATGAACCCCTCAATTCTCATGGCGTCGGGAACGGCAAAATTAATCCAATTTAGGGGCATTCCAATCTCGGGGTGTGCCGTTTTAGGGGTACACTAAGGTGCAGCTTCAGCCATTCATCCAGCAGAGCATTTAGCAGCCAAGTAAATGTGCTCAGAGCTCACAAAGCTCATGTTGCAATCTCTCGGTCGCTAGCAATGCCGTCGCCAACGAAAACATCTCGAATATCGCTCATTAACGCTCAAAAGCTGCAAGAGTTTTAGCACCATAATATAGTGCTGAAAATTTTATGCGATATCCATGAAAAACTCAATTTTTAGTAGTTTAATATTTCGGATAATTATATTCCCCATTACGTTTAAGTAGGGATTTAGTAATAATAACTTAGCTTCGTATACCACGCGTGCCTAGTTGGTCGTCGGGAACCGACATTTTATTCCATTATTCCAAGTCTGGGGATCACTAATGAGGGGTTCATCTGTAGTTTCGACGAATCACACTCGACATCAAACTCTCAGCGAATCATGTGGAACCGGACCAAAAGTACGATTAAGCCTTGCACACTTTATAAATTATACGTTTGAGGTCGGAAAGAGAGTTCCACGGATTTGATTTGGTTAAAGTAGGGGATGCTTAATATAGAACTGTCTGGCGATACGAAAGAGTTAACAACTCTTGACTCAAGCCTTGACTCAAGGGTGTAAATCTTCGACAACATCCGACGTCGACAGCACTAATAAGCGCGACTAAGCGAAAAAATGACCACACTGATGAAGAGTCTCCGCTGGAGACTCCCTAGCTTCTGTTCAGTGCATCAGAGGATGCAACCGTACCTTATGAACCCAATGCACTTGGACTGTTGCGCACTTCCATGAACTCACTTTCGTTTTTCGCTGGTCCTCGTCAAGAACCCTGACACGACGACTCATGTTTCGATTGCTGGTAGCGTTGTGGCTGACCGTCCAAGCCACGGTGACTCCTGTGCGGCGACTACATACGCCATCACCAAGTACTATCCTAACAATGACTGCAGCTCAGTTCCTGGAATTGTTTTAGCTGAGGAGGTCAGCGCCTGCACCAATGCAACGTGCAGTGACGCCGTAGCCGTGACTTGTTCCTTGGACTTTTTGGAATCTGTACAAAAGCTTTCGGTAGCTCCGAGTACATTATGCAGACGGTGTTTAGCGACCAAGATTGCTCCGAGTTTTCTGGGTCCTATGGGTTTGAGGTGGCCGACTCTTGTGACGGTACATACAGCAACTTTGATGCACTTGGTTTTACGACACGGCGACGCTGAACGAGGATGGGTCTGCTTCGCTTATTTTCTCCTCAGAACCGAACTGCTCGTCAAGCTCCGACTATTCGCCTGCAAAACAAGCCGAGAGCATTATCCAAAGTCACGCTTGCATCGCTACCGATGCCAACACCTTTTTCATACCCGGGCAGTACTACCAATGGTACAGCAGCAACACTACGGTGATGACAGCGGTCTCAGTACGGGAGTGATCGCTGGAATTGTGGTGGGCTGCGTGGTTTTCATTCTGATCGTCATCGCCTTGATTCTCTACCGACGACGTGCCAAGAAGAACCACACCAAGAACCTGACGACTACGCTTCAGACAGGGAATTTGAGTACTTTGGAAGCTGCTTTGACTGGCCAAACCGGACTCTGGACCGACGACGTCATCACTGCCAAGCGGATCCCGAGAGACAAAGTCCAAATGAAGAAAATCATCAGTCGAGGAGCCTATGGGGAAGTTTACGCTGGGGTCTACAACCGCCAGCAAGTGGCCATCAAGATGCTGCTTCCAGCCACACGCGGAAGTCTCGAGCACGTCAACGACTTTCTGTCGGAAGCTAAGATGACTGCTACCATGGACCATCCGCACATTGTGAGCTTCGTCGGTGTGGCGTGGGATTCGCTGTCCGACTTGTGTGTTGTGCTCGAATTCATGGACGGCGGTGACCTGCGTACATTGCTGGACAAATACAAGACATCCAACCACCCCGTCGGCTTCGATCGTGAAAAGGCTACCATTGCTCTCCACGTGTGTCATGCACTAACCTACCTGCACTCCCTTCTCCCGCCAGTCATCCACCGCGACCTCAAATCCCGCAACATTCTGCTCAACAAGGCCATGGAGGCCAAGCTGACCGATTTCGGCATTTCGCGTGAGCGAATGGACCAAACCATGACGGCGGGCGTCGGGACTTCGCTGTGGATGGCCCCCGAGGTCATGCTGGGTGAGAAGTACGGCGTGAAGGCCGACATATTCTCGTTCGGAGTAGTGCTGTCGGAGCTGGATGTGCACACACTGCCGTACGCGCAGGCGAAGCAGAGGAGCTTGGACACGAATGGCCGTCAGATGGCGGATGCGACATTGCTGCAAAAGGTGACGATGGGGTCAGTTCGAGTGGAGTTTTCGGACTCGAACCCTCCGGAGCTGGTGGCGCTCGGTTGTGCTTGTGTATCGGTGGATCCGAATGACCGACCGACGGCGGCGGAGGCGTTGTACAGGCTACAAATGATTCTGTCGCAGTGAGGCGTCGTGTATGCAGCTTGCGTGGTTCTAAGCAAGTTAATTGTCTTTAAGAAGTGAGTTGTCGGCAGGGTTGGCAGTAGTTTCGAAACTAGTAAGGAGCTAGTACTATATTAATATACTAATGATATAGCACTATAGTATAAGCGATTTTTGTCGGCTGTTGCATAGTTTTGAACGACTAAGTACTAGTTTTGTTCAGCTAGTACTATTTTTCATCAACGCGCATTTTGATATCAATGCAGCATAAATTTCACTTGTATTAGGCGCCTCCAGAGTATAAGATAAGCGCTATTGATCTTCATCCTTCTATTTTCACCGGAGTCATGTCGAGGCTCACGATGTGTTGCGCCGTTTACCAACCCAATGTCGCTTACAACAGAGCCGCGCGCCAAATGCGGTAATACGGTGCATGCTTACGGCGTGTATGAGGGCGACGCCATATGCCTAGCAGTCAAGGTTTTTCTTGCATAGCATTGATGGTCTAACGCTCTGCTTACAGCTTTTGTAGTAAGGCTTGCGTCACCGTCAGGGTTCGGTAGAAGTGAGCATTTTGGCTTTGAAGTGCTACTACTACTACTACTACCCGATTGTGAAAGTTATAGACTGCCGTAGATTTAGTAGTGTGAATGTGATTATAGTAGTTGCACAAAATTTGGATACTGCTTCTCGCCAACCTTGGCAAACCAGCGGCACACGCACAGCTGTCTAAAGGAGTGCCATGAGTGATGTACTTCTAGTGGTGTCAGCTTCTGCCTCAGCCTTGTATTGCGCGACATATGCCACTGAAGCATTGCTCGCATATGACAGACCTGGTGGGTTCCTGAGAGTCGCTGTCGGTGTTGAAGAGCTTCTCGACACACGAGCGACTACAGAACCTGTGTGTTAACCATTTAGAAAAGCTAGACGGACGTGGAGAGCTTCACAAGTCGAGGTGTTATCGTTTAGAGAGCTTTTGTAGAAAGCTCATTATTACACAAATGCTGCACCAGATGGCCACACAAACAGCAAAGATAGGGCTCCCTCCCGTATATCCTTCGCGCACTTCATCGGACGTGTTTCGGGAGCAGAAAATCGATAAATGAGCGAGCGTGATCGAAGCTCGGAGGCGGAAGAGGCCACAGAACAATCCGTTTGCACGTCTTTCGAAGGTCTTTTTTAAGTCCCCTATCATTAGTAGAGCTATTCGCACTACTAGCGCCATAGTTTCTCGCTACTATAGTCATTAGTTCTGCTTGTGGCCCCGAGACGAGTGCTATAGCACTAGTAGTAGTAATAGTAGTACTAATAGCACTACTATCACTACAATGAGGCGGACTACTACCAAATTCTGGCCACCGTATACGAGCACCAGACCGATAATGGCGATCAGCAGAAAAAATGCAACCACCCGACCTTTGTGATTGCCAGACCTCCATATCATCCATGCGAGCATAAATCGCAGCAAAGGACGAAAATGACAAGCGTGTGGAGAAGCGCTGGAGATGGGAAGCGAAGCGATCGCGACAACAAGTAAACTAGTAAAAAGTAGTAGTACAAGTAGTACAAGTATTAACATAGTATTATTACAATAGTAGTACACTAGTATTTGTCACGTCACTGAGTAATAGTAACTGTCACATTCATTGTTTCAGAGGTAATATACTATATTAAAAGGACCCAAATTCGTGTTTCTGCCAATCCCTGACCGTGGGTTACCGCGGTAGTCTGCTACATTACACCGCTGCGCTCCGCTGGATTTGGCAATGTCAGAACTGATAGTGGGTCTCGACAGCTCGGGACAACGAGGGAGCTGGCGCATCCGGTTACCTTGCAGCATACCTTGTTTGCTTTGTGGTAAAACGTATTCATATTCTTCCATCCCCGAAAACGCCTGATCGAGCTTAAGTCGACAAGGGTCGCCTCCGAAGATCCCGAGATATTCAGCCTTCCCGGAAGGGAATCCCCACGGGGGCCCGGGAAGGAGCATGGTGACGGCTGTGCATGATGAATGCTGTAAGACAATTTTGTCCGATACTATGTGTGCGTGCTGATGGGTAAAATGCCATATTTTTTCTTCGCGAGACACGGGTGGTCGCGGTTCAAGCTTTTACGCGTGGTTTCCCCTCGGGGAGACGTGAAGTGGTGGCCACCAGGTCGCTTGGCGTGGTTGTGGGACCTTCGCCTCTTCGCGACATCACACTATGAGCCTCGATACAAATTTCCGCGGTTTAAGCCTCCTTCGGAGGTTCCTGGGTCGTGGATCAATGTCTCCTACCCTTTTCGGTGAGCCTCTGACTCACAACACTGGATATAGCTCGCGATTGACAACCGCGATTCAAGCTACAACTCAACGGATTGGTAGTCGGTGGAGCCTTCTGGCCGTCGCTCTATTTGGTGCTGTGTAGGACTTCGTCCCCGGTTTTTGTATAGATCGCGCGTGGCGAACGCGATTCAAGCTACATTGGTCAACGTGGACAGACTGCGAAGTGACAAAACCTTTTTCGGCGGCGCTAATCTGCAAATAGTTAAAATCCACAAATCAGCTCGCCGGAAATTAGTCTAGGCTATATATGTACGCATTTTACAATCTCGGATTAGCGGCGTACCATAAATGATATTTGCACACACACCACTCATTTGCTAGAGTTTAAGAGCACTAAAAACACCTCTCTCGTGTGAGGCCTTCCCAGGATATCGTAGCTGGCCTTGTTGCCGAACAATTTTTGTGATTTCGCTGCCTTCTAACTGCGCGTGCAGCCTGCTCAAATAAATAGTATACAACAACGTAGCTCGCCCTGATAAACTGACGTCGTTGCTACAAACGGTCGGTCTCGGGCTGGAGATATTACTTGAAATACTGTTGTCGAAAACCTTAGCTGTGCTGCTACGCAGGAACGCTATACATGACGTCTAAGTAGCGCTGTGATGCGATTCAAGAGCATTCTACGACTAGCTGAAACCATAAAGCAAGTGTGGACTCAATAGCAACATCGGCATACGGCTCGAAGCAGCAGTGTAATGTGCTACCTCGTGTAACGTAGTTGTAGCGGAGTAAGTACACATAACCGTCTACCGCGCGCTACGTACCCTGAAGCTACCCGCACATGGATGCCTTCTTGCCGTCACGCTTGCTCTGCCTTCTCGAGTTTGCTATCGGAAGACACTACCGAATCTCGCAGCGGTATTCCTGCCATTGCCGGGGGCATTGAACGCGAGCTAGTCTGCTGGACTGCTGTTCACAGTGATGCCAGTAGTGGCAGCTCACAGCGCATACGAAACTTACTACTGCGAACCATCTGCATATCTATATGATTGATGGAGAACCTGAACGTAATCCAACTGGAGACCCTCGAGCACTCGCGCGTCGGGGCTGCTGAGGGGTGTGAAAGTCACTTTAATGTCTTTTCATCTGCAACACAGTGCATTGATGCTTCAAGAATTAAAATGAGTCGGCCACTAATTAAAAATCATGGGTCAACGAAGCGTCTTATGATTGTACAACAACGAAAAAGGATGGAGCTGAAGTGTCTGCATCATCAGCAGATGGTCCGTTGAAAGTTATCGCACTGGTCCAGGTGAAGATAAACATTTTCAAGTGTCTGTACGCATTTGAAGTACCGTGACTTTGATGGAAGTTTCGTCTATCTGGGCAGGGCAAGCGCATACGGAGACCACATCCACCAGAGAGGCTTCGGTGGGCATTATAAGCAGCAGACATGAACATTTGGCTTCGATACTTGCATCACCAGTATCTAAGAAGTTTCTACGCGCATGGACTTACATTACGGGGTCGGCAGTGCCAGTAGAAACATATGTAGATAACGTGCTGAAACCACATGGGACAAAGGCAGCAAATGGTGACGTTGTTAATCAAGATTAGTGGAAGAGCTGATCGAACCAAGTCATACCATATGCGGGACTCGAACGCACAACATGCAGGACCATCCCCGACGCAAATGCCTTGCTCGTGTTGTCTGGTGTCGAGACACTCGCCAGTTGGGTGGTTCGTGTCACGTCAGGGGCAGTTGTGGTGTAGCGATTGTTCGCTACACCGCCCACACGGTACATGGGAAAATCGGCAAGGCTGAAGTGTCTGGACGGCACCGAGGCAATCAACAGGCTGTGGTTAGCTAAACCGTGCTACCCAAGATGGTTCGAGATCGGGACTAGTGAACTTCGCTTACAAATGGCACTGCACTGGAGAAGCCTATCGGGAACCCCAACATAGTTCCAACCAGAGCCCAAACCAAGTAAGTTCGGGCCTGAATCGTCAAAGTAACCCAATGGTATCTTCGCGCTTGAGAGAATCATAACGGTCCATACTGGCAGTGAAGCGTCGCGCACGACGGTTCAGCCTCGAGGTGAAGCGTCGCCTGCTATCCAAAACGGACAACGTTCACTATATATTTGTATAGCTATACTGAATTACATAGGAAAGATAAGCCCGACAGAGCCATACAAACAGAGCAGGATTTTCCTTCAACAGCCCAAGCGGCCAAGCATTTAGGTAAGCTTTTGTGCTGACGTTGCTGGATTATGCCTGCCTGGTGAACACGTTGAACCATCTGGTGAGTGTTCGTTCTGGTCAGGCCAAGATCTGGTGTGTCCCAGTGTTGGGATGAGTGCGGCGAGTGAGCTTATTCCAGTGGAGTGTCTGTTCGCATTCCAAAGCGACTTCCGGCCGTGGTTATACCACGGCACCCCCGAACAGAGTCGTCACCGGCTCGGTACCCGTCACTGTTGGGACCTCGGGGTAATGGTAGTGTTTATTTGTGTGAAGCGTCTGTAACCGTTGTTCGTGGCTTATATACGCGTCTTGGTTAGCTTGTGGTGCCAGTGGAGGAGGCAGACCGAACCGGAGAACTGGGTCTAGCCGGAGTTCCTCAAGTGAACACCTAATTATTGTTTGCTCTATAAGCAGACGTTTTGTTGTGGGTGGAGATTTAACACGTGTGACCACGTAGATTGCACCGGGGTGGATTTTGCTACACCACATGTCATTTAGGACCGTGCTTGGGTCATCCTCGATGTTTCACTGCCAGATCGGCTTCCCATTCTGTGCGGCTTGATGAAGGGCAGAAACCTTGTTAGTATCTCGCCACTACAAGAGCTTCTGGCACCGGGTTTCGTCATGAGTTTCGATGGGGCTGCCAAGACCTCGACATGTCAAGAGAGTTGCGGTTGTATATTGTGGAAGATACATGAATGGGAAGTTCTGAAAGCGAAAGCATATTTTCTTGAAGATATGACCATAAATAATGCTAAATATCACGGGATGTTCAAGGGGATAGTTGGCCCTGAATCATGACATCCAAGAACTGGTCGTGGTTGGTGATTCAAGAATTGCCATCCAACAGGTTCAGGATTTCATTAACTGCAACCAACCCAACTTGCAACGTAGACTGGCTGAGATCGAAGCATGAAAACCCTGGTTCAAGTCGCTCCGGTTGGTACATGTGAAGCATGGCTATAATCAGGCCGCGGATTTACCAGACATCCAAGACACTTGTTTTGGGAAAGTCCTGGGAGGATAAAGGCGATGACAAAAACACACCTGAAACATGTGTCAAGGATAGGAAAAAACTTATCAAACCCAAGACGGAGTATGAAGAACATAATGCGTCGGAGACAGTACCAGTGGGGGATGCTGATAGCGTGTTCTAGGACCATAAGCATTATGGCTGCGGTTATGCGAAGTCAGTCCTGAGACGGTATGGTCCTAGGGCAGTCTGATAACCCGCTCGCGTTCGCCAAGGGACGATCGCCAAACTCAGCACCATCTCCTGATAACGTTTAACCAAGACGTCCGTTCGAAGTGGTGTCAATGGATTTCGTCACCGACATGCCTAAGTAATACCTTTCATGTTCTCAGGATACGTGACGTGCAAGCCGATGAGTTCGACAATCGGCCAGTGTAGCTGAGGCGCACGAGGAGTGTGTCATTACGCACTATGGAGCAAGCGCTACGAACAGGCACGATCAAGATTCCAGGTTCATGAGTGATGTATTTACCAGGTTCAGGGAGCTCTTGGGCAGTAAGCGAGCGACTCTAGCATATCGGCGTATGACCAGCAGGAGAATTCTGTGCAGACAGCCATGAGGAGCGGTCGAGCTTATGTAGCTTAACCAGATCAGACTGACTGGGATGACCACACAGAGCGACTGATGTTCGCCTTGAACACTTCTTACGATGCGACCAGGATGGATACCCCATTTTACCTGGTACGAGGTTAGGATGCTTGTGGTACAGTATCAGCTATGCTTGGACCTCGTCCATCTAGTGTTCCGGAGAGGACCGCGTTCGAATGGCGACGCAAGTTCCAGATATACTATAGTTATGCGCTAAAATACCTCCAGGAACAGGCTAAACGTACCAGGTCTGAAGAGCAGACCAGGAAGTGGCGAGAACTTTCCGATCGGATCAAATCTGGGTTTGAGGCGGGTGATGTGTTGTGGCTGTATATCCCTAAAGTACAAACTGGATTGAGCCGTAAACCAGCACACCTCTGGCATGGGTCGTTTGGGATTGAAGAGTGCAAATTTATTTCAGGGTGAAACTCAAGATCGAGGACACTGCCTATCGCGTGAACCCGTGGGTTCATGTTAACCGACTGAAGTCAAGTGCACTCTTCCCAGAACGACCAATGAACCAGGTGGAAATGAATGAGCATAATGATTTCTACACTGCCTGATTATCTGACGATAGCTGGGAGCCAACAACCAGAACAGTGAGTACGATGTGGAAAGATCCTAGATCTAAGATCGACTAAGGGAACGACAACCTCGAAAGGTATTCGCGAGTACCTGGTCAAATGGAAAGGTTATCAAGACCCAGAATGGTTACTAATGTTACATCTCACTTGTGGATCTCTCCTGTACGATTTCAACAAGGGTACCAGGGCGAGAGCCATGCTCCGGGCTATGCAAGCAGGCGACGATCATCCAGGTATTTAATGCCCGAGGACAGTGTCCTAGGAACATGTGATCGTCGAAAGTGTGAACCGTGAACAGTGAAGTACGTTAATATACTATTGATGACCCCAAGTGTAACGGGGTCACATAGTAGCTAGCACTGATGGCGCAGGACCAGGATAACAGGGATTGACCCGGACAAAGGGGATCGTATCGTCTGATTAGCCAGGGTCTGTGTGGTGCACTCATCGGCTGTTAAGTACGCGCCAGCAACTAAGTACGGGTGTGTGGCACACAGCGGCACCTAAGTTCGAATTAGTTAACCTAAAGCAGTAAGGTAGTTGAGAGCCACTCATTTGGATGAGTAGCGAAGAGCATAGCAAGAGAAACAGCCATATAATGTTATTAATCAATACAGTTTAACTCTAACCCGGAAGTTTGCAAGTCGCTTTGGTACTCGGTACCTTAGGCGACAGTAAAGGCAGGGCCTTACTACTTCACAGCAGAGCCGTGGCGTCTGCTGCGGTTAGCGCGTTACCGCTTCCTCTCACCCAAGGTGCGTGTGACCCTGTCACACCTAGTTAAGAAACGTGGAAAGTAAATGCGGGTGGCTTGGTCACAGTAGTGCTCAAGATGCCCGTGCCCTTAAAAGCCCGGAGTGGAAGTACCAGGGTAATCAGAATTACAAATAGTCCTAATTCTTGAAGGAATGACCTGAACCACGAAGTGGCAATGACGAACCTGAAACATGAGACCCAGTGATATATTGATTTGAGAAAAGGTGAAGCTGTTATTCCTGGGACTTAAAAAGTACGACTACGCGACGACATCAAATCGAAACTCTTGATTGAGCAGAACCTGGTCGAACACAATGGGCGACAGCCGAAAACGAGAGGCAGACAATTTCGCATCTGCCTGTTGACCTCCAACGTGACAGACTGTCACGTGTGGTACGCGGCAAAAATCCAATCACTCACCTGGACCTCTGATCCCGGAAAAGTTAGGACCTGGGCCACCAGCTTTAATGTTTTGCACGGTTCAGGATCAAGATTATGTCCCGGCGATCCCTACCCCAGAGGTCACGGCTCCAGACGTCAATGCCCCAGGTACCGTAACCCAAGATATCAATACTTCCGTAGCCTCTCTCAAACCCGTCTCGGCCAAGCGTCGCATCATTGCTTCAAGTGATAATGATGAAGATGTTCCAGGTCCAGCTCGGCGACTCCGACGCCCAAGAAAGACAAGTGTGCGCCAAAGCGACAGAAGACAACCCCAGCCGAGCGAAGGCTGCCAAACTCAGGTCCAAGTCGCCGCTGGCTCGTAAGTCATATAAGGAACTTACTATTGCTGAACTGGAGCAAGTTGAGGTGCCGAGGTATTGTCAGTTGGCGTCACTATGGTGATCTGATGAAGTTCGCCAGTGCGTCGTCCAAACATGCGCTGCTGTCTCCTGGATTTTAAGATTACGAGCCGAATAAGTTCAAGTCCGAATCACTCAAGGCACGTTGGAATGCCAAAATTGTACAGGGACCTTGAAACACCTAATCCTTGGAACACGATGTTCGAGAGCCGAATCACGGAGCTGCACTTCCATGAACGCACCAAGCTCGGCAAAACAAGTCAAGCAGAGTTTGCCAACTACATCAAGTTCATGTAGAAAGTTTGTCGCTCTTTTGGGAGGTCCAGCACTGGGTAGTCATCGACAACAAGACTGAACCTGATTCGTTGAAGATCCGCGCTGATCGTCGAAGCTGCCGGGCATTGCTCCAGGGTGATTACGAGGCTCAGGCTGGTTTTGTCGACACACTGTTTCAGGAGCTTGGCATTTGAACTTTGCCCAACACATTTTGTTACTGAATCTGGATAGATCCCCGTGTTGCTAAATCAAACAAGAAGGAGCCCGTGAGTCTGGGGACTGTTGTCCTCATCGTCAGAAGACTCTTGAACAGGATCACTAAGGGTTTGACACCCTTGATCCAGGTCACCCCGATACGGAGGCCGAATGAACTGCTCTCTCAGGAATTCCAGTCGAGTTTCAGCGAGCAGATAATAGCGCTCTGGAACATACTTGCTCCAGAATGTTGCGTCTAATTGGGGCCAAAACATCATGCTCGGGAGCATTTCAACTTGACCCGATTCCACAAACAGTCCGTAAGTAGCCCTATCGTAGGCCAGCCAAGCGAGTGTCGCCTCCAGCTTTAACCCAGCACGAAGATCCTGACGAACGCATCGGCGATGGCCCTGCCAAGCCGCGAACTCCAGGCACCTACGAGCATCACTCTTGCTGAACCTGGTTCAATCCCCTGGGAGGCGACCATATGGGGTATCTGAAGGGGTGTAAATGAAAGGCCGCATTTGTGAGCGTTCGGCACGCGAGGAGTACCCTTTGGGTTTTGGATTTGGAGCTGGTCATGTTCGTGGTCGTGCTCTTGGCACCTGAGACATATCTTAAGTTATATCATTGACGTCGCCACTTGGGTTGCTGGGTGCACCAGAGTGTTTGTGCTCCTGGTCGTCATCCGGGTGACCTATACCACGAGCTTGTTTGTCTGGATAAGGTCCCGCCTTGTGACCAATGTCCCTCAGATCTTCGAATGTAAAGGCGAGTGTCCCAGGATGTCGGAGACACCGTCCCTGAGACATAGTGTTAAACCAGGTCCCAGAGAAGTTGCCAGTTTGAGACCACCTCTGGGTGCTCCACGATGAAATCCATAAAAACCGAAGTTTCCAATCGTGGCTAGTTTGCACGAGATTCCAGGACGGCGTGCTGCGCCCAGGCATCCCCCAGTTGACGTTCCAGGTCCTACATCTTGGTCTTCAGTGACAAGACTTGTTTATGATGACAATGGGCAATGGCCCTGAAGTCAATCTCTAGGCGATCGCGAGTGCAATGCGCGGCCCAACGGGCCTGATCCACTTGCCTGAACCAGTAATCACACATGAAGCGCCACTCGCGCTTGGTGTCATCTTCGGTCTGTTGTGCATCCAGATCAATCTGAACCGCGGATGGATCAGGTGTCACCTGTACCAGGGCCACCATTGGACGATACTGGCACAACATGCGACGTAAAGAATGAAGTCATGTTGAATACCTTCTCAGCAAGACGTTCTGGGGGATACTGTTTTAGGAGCGCTGCAAATTCACGGCGCACCGGAGTCATGGGGCAAAAATGCTCCACATCACGACCCAAGGATTCGACCGATAGGTGTTGTTGCGCACATCAGTCCCCAGGATGGTGACCATGTCATCGATGTTCTCAGCGGTGAAATTGATAAACGAGATCAGGGTATCCACTCCACCATAACCATCTTGGAAACAGGCACTTTTACGCAGTGCTGCAGCAGTGGCTGGTACAGCAGCAGCGAAGATCTCGCCGCCATGAGTTTATACCGGAGGGTATGACCAGCGAGGGGAAATGTGTCGTCGTTCCTGCTGGCTTGGTAGTTGAGCTTATCGCGCACCTGGGCCATCCAGTCCGTGGGTAGAGATGCCACGTCGCGCTCCTTGAGCCACTTCATGCTAGAGAGCAGGACGTCTAGAGGCGTCGTGCCCTGAGACAGTCGGTATCATCACCTGGAACATATTTTCCGACGTTGTCAGCGAGATCACCACCAGATTTATCTGCTGCAGCCATGTCATCATCAGACATGGAGCCCGACTCAATCGATGGACACCTAATCTTCCACAACGCTGGTAGGTGCGCCGGATCCTGGCCACCCTGAACAGTCGTCCGGTGTTCGCTGACGTCTTTCTCCATCGGTGCGTCACCTGGCGCAGCCTGAGGAAGGATGTCTGCGGGAACGTTGTCCATCACTGCACGCTCTTGTTCACTTGAACCTGGACTGCCGATGATTAGGGAGTTTGAGATATGAGTGCGGTGGAGCTGCGGTGCAGCCGTGGTTCGGTTGGTTCGCCTCGAATGTCGATTTTGCTTTGGAAAATACAGTTGACGGGAACCGCCGTGTGCGACAGGGCGCAGAAAAGAGGCAAGCCGTGGATTCCGACCAGAAACATATGGGTTCTGTTTGAGTTTTGCTCGGTTTTTGGTTTGGCCGGTCGGTCACCAAACGTCTGGACATAATACAGTTAGCTCGATTGGGGGCAAGTTCCTCTCTGACTGTACCTTGATCAGAGTTGCGGTTAACATGAGATGACTTGGAGTTTTCCTCCTGTCCCACCTGGGCAGCCATTCTCGGCCTGTGATAGGTCTAATCAAAGCTTTTTAGTGGATGTACCCATGAATCAGGAAGGAAATGAACTGACGGTTCGAAAGGGGTTACTTCCCTCTGAAACGTCAACTACCAAAGTGTCGTCCAAGATACCTGAGTCCCTGTACACTGTACAGTGACTTGAAACATCCGGCCTGAGTCACCGTACACTGTACCAGTCCTGATGTTTCAAGTCAAGTGTATCAGATCATATGTTTCACGTATGATCTGATACACTTGACTTGGAACATCAGGACTAGGACATCAAATACCAGGAACATGGTCCCTGGGGAGGGTCACTCAGAATCTTTCCATGACTTTCCCGAAGGGGCATAAAATCGAAAGAGACGCAAGGTTGCCGAACCCCGACGAACACGAAATCCAAGGAAGCACAAGGTTGCTGAGCCTCTGCGTTGGACCCCATACTGAACTCAAGTCAAAGTCAGCGAAGTGTTTGTGTACCCACTACCAGATAGCATAAGTTTATATATAATCAGAGTCTCTTTTTCCTTCAAGCACGCAAGCGGCCTGGACACGTGTGCCTGACGTTAAGAACACGCAGAACACTCGGGTTAATTGCAAGCAGTAAGCGGCGCGCCGGCTAAGGACTCGACGGCGTTGTGGGCTCCGCTCTCTCAAGTCCAAATTACGTGAGGACCAGGGGCGGTGTTCCTTATCATCGCCCGCGTCGCCCGTGCTGCGCGCGTCGTCCGTGTCGACCGTGTCGACCGTTGTCACTACCCTCGGCACCGACTCGTCACTGTTGTCGCCGTTTCCTCCGTCACCGTCGCAATCACTGAATGCGCTGCTGTCTTCGGAGCTACTGCTACTGCTGCTCGACTCCTACCTCTTGCTGCTGTCGCTGCCGTCGATTGAAGGTACCGCCAAAGGTCTTGTCGCTCGGTTCCTCGAAGCTCTCCACCATCCATTGCTCTTATCGTCCGTCGCCGGGGTTGCAGACTTACCACCACTGTCTAATGGCCGTGACTATGGTTGCTTCTTTCGGAGAGGGTGCCGCGTTTGCTGCGCCGCTCGCTTCATCTTCATTCATTCTAGTCAATCGTTGCGTCGTCGCGGTATCGTCAGTCGGCTGCTCTGTTGCCACAGGGGGTGTGCTGCTCCGTTGCCAGGGCTGCTTCACACACTGCTTATTGCTGTCGGTGCACCTCGTCACCTTGCTCGCCTCCATCCCGTTGTTCATTGTTGCTGTGCTGGGACACTTGCATCGTTGCCGTACCCGTCGCCCTTGCCGCGCATCGCAGCCCCGCCACCGTCGTCTACAACCACTGAAGCGTGGCGTCAGCGTCGTCATGTCCATCGATGCAGGTGCCAGGCGGGCTTCTGGGGCGAGTCGGTGAAACCTTGGTCACCCTAGGTGTCTAGTGCAGCATTTCTTCTGACCCAAAGTCCTGGGACGACCTGGTCTGGCAAAACGCTGACTCTCAGAAGTACCCGTGGAACGGATGTTCCAGGGTGGCACGTGCTCCTTGTGTCAGTCCCTTTGAGGTTGTTTACCTTCGCGGCTTCCACCCACCTGTTCCAGGTTAATTCGGTGAGATGTATACGATTGAGGTTAGTGCTGACACTCTCTTCCTGGGTTACCTGGTGTCAGGGTAGGTTATAGCCACCAACCAAATATGAAATCAAATAAAAACGCTGTGAAAGTCTCTTATTGTTTGTTTAATGCCCAGAGACACGGGCAGAAAGTGCCTAGCGTAATTGAGCGTTCGGTCTTATGGCGCTCCGCAAATGTCCCTAGGCGCTCAGACGTATTAATACGCCCACCACCCCTTTGAAGCAGGGGAACGTTTCGAGTCAGAACCTGGTACAGTCCTTTCACACAGCAGCCCGTCGATCGCGATGATACTGGTCAACGACGACAGATAGTCGCCCAAAACCTGTAATATGACATAGCACACCAGCCTAGACAATGCGGGTCAACTAGGATATGAAATACGCGGCTCACCCCCACAAAACAAAATAAAACCGGGAGCCGTGCCGCGACCGAGGGCGACATCAACAACAAAAACGACGAGTACTAAACCAAGATCTACTGTAAAGCAAAGAAGGAGATGGAAACTAATCCAAATCAAACGACAAGACACAGACGACAACACAGTCAGTGAAACCACAATCTACGAAAGCTGCAGCAATGGCGAGCGCTTTAGTTAGATATCTTTCAGACCGAATTCAAGCAAACGCGAAAGGATTTGTCGACGCAAGAATTGCATTTTCTCCTGCTCAAGAATCTTAGATGAGTCGATCGCTTTGTTGCAACGAGGGTGGGTCCTATCTCGTCTGTATGGCAACTCGCTATATTCTTACAAAAGCGAAGAATGCTGATGGCATATGCGTCCCAATGCCTTCATTTATAATACAGTGGACAAATGCTGCACTTCCAACTAAACATCACGTGCGTCATGTCGACGAGACCGTCGTATATCACGGTGTTAGATAATTCGTGGCAAATATACAACACATACGATCATGTTTGGCGAGTCGGGGGCTCTTTGTGCAACATGACGCCAAAGTAAACTGATACCCCGTCGTTTTTATGCATTTGAAGAAGTTAACGACGTCAAGGGCATCGGAGGTTTCTTGCTGGACGTATTTGGTGTGCGAAGGTTTGAAATGTGTAGCATGTGCGACGAAGTGGTACGTGTTGACGAGTGTGTAACGTCGAGCTGCACGGACGAGCTCCTGTTGGGGATTGGATTTTATGACGAGCCACGGTGTAACTATCGGATTCGCACTCAAAGAGGTGCGCTACCAAGCTCCGTCGGCATCACTATATAAACTAGGGACTTGATATAGTGAATCTGTAGGCTATCGAGAATGGTCTATATGTTTTGGACCAAAGGAGCGCCATATTATTCTATGCTCAGCAGAAGCAGAAACGAATGAAAGGTTGTCTTTATCCCCGACCACCGTCAACATCGCTGTCAGTAATCTATCGTGTGCGCTAATGTACTTTATTGGGTGTTTCTCATTTTGTTCTTCGCGTCGCGGTTCCGCACTTGCTTGCACTGGTGCGTCACCAGGCTCACACGCGCGGCCGCGTTGTGGCACGCGGCTCGATCTGCAAATTTGCTGTCGCCACGCTCTTGTTTATCTTCGAGTACCCGTGCATGCGCACAGCATGCCGTGCATCGCAATTCGCTGCCTTTCTGCTGCGACCTCACGCTAGGATTTCCCTCTTGGCTTGGACCTACTTGGCACGCTGCTGTTTCTCGTGCTTGCGCGCCTTTCGCCGTACCATACGCATTCGAATCACCTCTGCATCGCGCATGCCCTCGTCCGACGCTTTGCTGGGTCGCCGGCGTCCTCCGCTTTTACCGCCACCGTACCATCATCTATTGTCGCGTCCTCGACTCCACTGATAACATCAACGAGAGCAAAGCCAGATGTGAGGCCGCCGCCTTCAATTCGTCTGTGGTGACCGCGCCTGCGCCTTCTCCAGCTCTGAAACATTCGCATTCTCCAGACTCATACATGCACGTACCGTGCCGCTACCATTGTGGGCCGCACCGTCGCCACGTTGATCGCCACTCTTGCTTTGTCTTGCTCTGTAGATTTCGTGCTCATCTTCTGTATCACCACACCAACTCAGTTGCCCTCCTCTCTCCGCTCGCATTGGCGCCCCGGCGCCTCGCACTTCCGGTCCGTCCATCGCATAGTCACCACCTGATCCCTCGAGTTTGCTGGCGCCGCATGGTATCGTCCGTCTGCGCTGCCAATTGTTCTCGCCACTCGCCCGGGTGTCTTCTTCCGTGCCGGACGCCATATTTCCACCAATGCGCCTGCTCTTAGTTTTCCGCCGCCTTTTTGGCCTTCTCGCGTTTTTACATGTACTCGCCGTTCCGCTTCTTTGCCTCTGGGACCGTGCAGTCGCGCGTCAGGTGCCCAAATTAATGACACGCAAAGAACTTCGGTCCGCTTGTGTGGTTTGCACTCGCCGGTTCATGTCGATTCGGCACATTGCTGCATTCACCATTTACTTGTTACCCAAGATGAAGTAGAGCGGGCTGTCCGATCACTTGCCGCACTCGGTCTTCCTCACTACCTTCAGCTTCAACTCCACCTTGTCGATATACGTGGACACCGACATCTTTGTAGAGGGGGTGAAGGTTGGCAACTCCAAATCCTCCACACTCTTCGGACGTGTTGGCACGATAGCACGTGCAATGGTAGCGGACGCAGTGGCAGCATTGCTAATTTGAATCTCGACTCCAGGTCTAAGTTGAACTCGCTACTTCCTTTACGTTCGCAGATTCAGATAATAAGCCATGATAGCAAGCCTTGCTGCAGTAACAGGCATCGCCAAAATCGACTAGTTGTTGATCGTCTGGCCCTCGAAGTTCCAGCGAAATGCATACATGCGAGCAAAGATGGTGTCAATATGACCCACAGAACGTGCATGAACGCGATCTAGTGCACTCTTCTTCCCGAATCGCGCAGACCGTGAACAATGCTGGTCTTGCAGCCGACAGCCCTTGGAAGCGATCTCAAATACCAGCTTCAAGTTGATTAACACGAGATATAGGCTCAATATCACCCTGATTTTCTTCTCGTATATCAATAGATACTCCGGAACCATCGGAATCGCGAACGCCTTTCGCGTACACCAGCAACCCCTAAGGGTTGTCCAGCATGTGTCATTCATCACAGCTACAGATGCAACTTCATCCACAGACAGCAAATATTGATCGATAAGAGCCTGCTCACCCCATAAGATAACATGACCTTCTGTTCCAGCAAGACTTCCGCCAGGACAGATGTAACGATATCGTGTTTCCAAACTCCGACTTGACGGAGGCTTAGAGCTCTATCCAGCTTGACGCGGAGTCTTCCAAATGTCCTTGAACAGCACACCATTGTCTAGAAATATACACAAGACGATGGATTACGGAGTATCGACATTATTTTGAAGCTCTGCTAAGAGTACCAGGTGAGGGGAGGTCCTAGTCTCTTGGGACCTTAGAAGTACTCGACGACGCTTAGAAGTTCTTTCTATTGTGTCTCCGCCTTCGCTTCCTGTCGTCTTGTTGTGCGTAGAGCGACGCTTCACAAATAAACGATTGAGCCAAAAAAATGTATGGAGTATATTCATTGGTACAACCCTTGGGATGTCAACATTGGGTTTTAGTGGCTTCAGTCTCCTTTGCACTCGAACAGACACCTTCCCTGTCAGTACGTGTCGCCGGAAGCAGTTCTCTCGCGGTACTCTCGTGCTCCTGCCCTTTGCGACCACGTGTGACACAGTACACCGGAAATGAACAGTCACATCACCTCGATTGGCTGATGCGGAATGCAACACAGTCGGCGCTGGATGTTCACCTGCTTACCATCAGCCCAGTTCTCCCATCCGTAGCACCCTTGCCTCTTCCAACTGATAACTGCCGATTAATTACACCTTCATGACGCAGACTTCCCGAACAGCTCCTACTCCCCAGTTCGATACCGGCTCCTTCATGCTATCCACCACCACCGCGCCAAGCTGCATCGAGTGCGCTATGGTCACGCTTGACAGCGTCACGAATGAAGCACCCAACTAGCTCACCTGACCCACCTTAAGCTCTCTGGCGATGCCCCAGTGTTCGCAAATCACCCGCTGCAGCAGCTCGAAGTTGCGCCAAGGAGGTATGGTCACGGTCACGGTCACGCGGCGCTTCAGACGGGCACCAATAAGTGCCATCGTCACACACCACAACCACCGCCACTGCCTGTAGCGACGGTAGCGACAGTGTCTAGTTCGCGAAAACCTTCCCACTGATAGTCTGCGTCGCTCCACTGCTAACTCTGCGTGATGCCGGTGCAACCCAAACGACACCGATCCTGCGTCCGAGTCTAGTTCAATAGCACCAACAATGCAGACCCACGGAAATCGCCTGATCTGCCGCTGGATGCAGCGCCGTAACACCTGTCTGCGGGCCGAGTCCGCGTCAACCTATGAACGCCGTCAGTGTCGTTACCGACACATATTTCACGCGACCAGCGCTGCCGTCAACAAACTCCTACATCTTGCGGTATCCGCTACCGGGTCACATGGCGTTGCCTACTGCCGAGCGTCCGTCTCAGCCGCAAACTTGCATGAATGCTTTCTGCTGCCGCGCCTGAGATAACTCCAAGGCACAAGACGTTTTTCTACGAATGTGACAGTTGTGTTTTGACAAAATTTGCGATAGTGACCCCTCGGCGCATATGTGCGATTAGTTCGACGAATCACACTCGATGTCAAACTTTCAGCGAATCACATTGTCGCATGTGGAACCGCGATTATGCCAAACTGCCTTGCACATTTTATAAATTATACGTTTGAGGCCCGAAAAGGTTCTACGGATTTGACTTGGGTAAAGAAAATAATGCTAGTTTGGGGCACAGCCCCCATAATGATTTTACATGAAAGTTTTTTACACCCTGATTTATTGCTTCACGTTCCCTTTTACCATACGTATTTATAAGATTTGACAGTGGGTTAGGGGAAGCAATATATAATGAGTCGCCCCCAGGACACTCTCGAGCGATGTTTACCTCTTTCTGAGTGACTTCAAGATGTAGATGTCCGACTCTTGAAACGAGGATGCGCAAACGTCACCTGATTCGAAAGACTTTACAGTCCTTAAGCCGGGGGCGATGCTTTATGGAACCCTGGAGGGTCGCGTTTCTATCAGCAGGAGAAGGATTACTCAACTTATAATGCTTGCGACGAATTGTGGTCGCGGTTTAACAATTCGCAGGCCGACGGGACCTTGATTAAGCCCATGCGCTACTGTGATTTAGCGAGATCACCCTGGTTTATGAAGCTACCGGTCGTGAGACCTGATACCTAAAACGTAAACCGGAGTTGTGAGGAGTATTCGAATAAGTACGAATCGTGAACTGATTTTCGGGTTGATGGCCGTATTGGGCAAACTACCGGATGCAGAGCACACGCACAGTGGAGAAAGCGCACAGGGATCCCGGACGGCACGTGAACGTGCCAAACACACTGAAATGCAATCATACGGTGGTAGGTCGCTGGTGGCGCTTGGGAAACGCAGTTCTAGGTAAGAGTGTGACGAACAGGACGGTGCGGCGGCGCTGGAGTGGATGTTCCTGATGTGTGTGCCATCGCACTCGTGGACCGGCCGAAGGCTGCAACAGCACGGTGGGGGCGATAGGTTTGGCCACGCTGGCTGCGCGGTGAGTGCGAGTATCGGCTCAAGGCCACTTGTGGGAACAAGCTAGAGGTTTTTGACGTGATAATTGTGGGCTTCCATGTGTGCAGTGAGCCCGAGAAGCAACAAGCGACACAAGGTCAAGCTCAAGGACGCTGATGAGCGGCAAGACAAGGCCATGCTCGACGCTCTCACCTGCCAGCGTCGCGGCGTCAGCAACGCTGAAGGCTTGGCGGATGCGACTAATAGGTCTAGTGAAAATGGGTGTAATACTGTCGTGCCAGCAATGCTGGTCCAGCTTTGAAGAAGATTCAATCCAAGCTCGGTAGAGAAAGACGGACAGTCAGTAAGGGGTGTGCGTGTTCAGCGATGATACGGTAAATTGTGAGAAATGAAATGTTTTTCCAAGATCATTCTATTGTCAGTTTGGGTGCGAATGTGAGCTCTCGACGGGTGTTGGTAGAAGTTCTAATGATAATGGCAGGAGTCAAGCAAGGCATCCGTGGCTGCTTCGAGAGGAGCTTCCTGCATGACTCGAGTGGCGACGGAGGTTGAAGGAGTGACAGTGGCAAGTCGAGCACGCCAAGGCTTCCAGATCGTGCTTGGGGTGACTACGAAGGGCACTTTAACGATGAGAGGTCGTCGTACGAGGATGTTTGCTCGAGTACGCTTGACATCCTTGCTTCTGACACGAAAACTACAGTCAAGGCCTTGCTGTAGCATAATTTGTAAGAATTTTCAGGTATTGATTTCGATCGGTTTGGTAACTAGTTTGACATGTAGTCAAGTACGTATCGAGAGGAGTAGGCACATTGAAAGCAAAGCAGGAATGTGCCAAACTTTGAACGTTGAGCGTTGGGATGGTTTGGGATGAAACTCAGGAGAATGGATGGCATTCGTACAGCTCGAAGTAGCAGTGATTGCAATCCGCTCACTTGCACTTTTGCAGTCTCGGACTCAAGCGCCATCCTGAACCTCGACGCTCCCTCGCCCTATTTTACTCCGATGGATCTACTGGAGTCTATTCGGAAAGAAGTGCCCAACCAGAAGGATGGGGACACTGCCAACTTCTTTACAAGGGTGGAGGATTTCCGCGAGTTCATCACCGCGGCACAACCAAGTGCCGATGTGAATGTCACGGTCAAGATGTGCTGCCTCTCGTCGGAGAGACTCAACGGGGACAACGGAACTCGCGTGACGTTGATCGACGCGGTCCAACACGGTGTGTTCGAGTCAACGGTGGAAGCTCTGCAAGAGCTTTCTGCGGTGAAGGAAGCCATATATCGCACAGATCACTGTCTGGGATGCGAAACCGAAGAAAGGAGCGTCCGGCAAGCCTTTTGTGCTCTTTCGTCCCGGTGCAGACTACGAGTTCGCCAGGTGGAAGCCGTTGCGTTCTACGCCGATATTCCGAAGGGCACAGTGCAGTTTGAGAGCGGGAGCCTTACCCAGATCGTTGAGATCCGTCCTACAACTACAACACACAATCGCAAGGCGCTGACCATGACACCGAAGAAGAATGGAAAGGCCAAGGAAAGCTGTGGGCATCAAGTCAGAGCACCGGCTCTTCGTGTGGATGCGAGAACGACTTCAATGTGACCATGGAGATTGAAACCAAGGAGGAGGACGCAACTGTTGCGGAAAGGAAATAGTCAATTTAAAATATTATCTGATATTTGTGTTATAGACGCGCAGCAGCGATAGCGCTCAGGCTTGAGTAAGGATGAAATCAGGGTACGGAGGACAGGTTTCATATGCAGTGCGCCGCCGGATGTGATGGGAGAAGGTCGACAGAACGCATTGCCTTCATGTAGGATTACGCGGGAGAAATCATAGCTGCATTTTAGTAAAAAAACGGTAACTTGAATATGTTCAACTCTTTGGCTTTTAAATGAAGGGGCTGAGTTAATCATCACTGGCATCAGTACTTTGCTATGGTCAGGTCGTAACGAAATCTGATAATTCCAACAGGCACGGCTTTGACGAACAAGAGTAGATTAGCTAGGTAGTTGCTGATGGGAGTGGGGTACACCGTACTTGCTGTTCTGTGTTGGCATGCCTGTCGTGTCATTTTTCGTTTTGCAGAATATAGGTCGGAAGGTATCTAACATACCTAGGCGACAGCTAACGCTTGA